>CM055277.1:10619487-10974068 GCA_029237695.1 Conchocele bisecta
GAATATGGCTGCCCCCATAGAAATGTGCGTGACATAATATGCTATCTCAAGGGAGATAACATACAGGAAACGGGCAACCATTTGATTTCCCATAGACCCACGTTCACACAAACATGACAATCGCAAACTACCAATTTTGTTACTTCAATTCCTGGAGTCGGTGACCTAAGCCGATTCTAGATCCATGCCAAACACGGGGTCATGTGGGTTGATTTCCAAGAGTTATTTCCCCTTTTTTACGGAACCGTCTACTTTCACTTTCGAAATCTCTATATCACCCCCACATCAAGTCGCGCACATACAATTTAACCTGCATGTAGTGCATGCAAATAATATAATAAAATGTTTGGCACAGATATACCTTTTCTGCATCATCTATTGTATTTATCTCTCTGTCATAATAATAGCAACCAATGCCGTTGTTCTGAGAATTTACTCCTTGTTGCTAAGCTCTACCAGGACTGGTTTACCGTCTATATTGTTGACTGTGTCAATGACCATTTGTAAAGCACTTATCGCCCTTGAATACTCTTCAACAGCAACAACAACAACAACAACAACAAGTATATTCAACGTTGCAATTCATTAATGTTTTTCTTGACTTTATGAGCAATTGGGGAAATGTCAACAGACTTTGTTGCGCAAAGCGACTCTGTATTGGTAGACGAATCGTATGGATCGTCCAGACTGACCAAGCATTATGTAACAGGAAAGAATGGAACCTTGGTGTTTGTCAAGAAATCAGATGGCTTCATTTCGCTTTCTCATTTCTTCAGGGTAACTACTGTCTGTCCGGGTGTCAGAGGTTCCGTCAACTCACCCGTTCGTCACTGAGAGGTTTTGTCAACCCAGCTTTGACTATTCACAGATTAGTCAACTTGTCAATGATGGGGCATGCCTTAATTTGTATGGCGGAGGTTTCACTACTCTGCACTTTCGCGGCTAGAGGTTTCGCAACTCGACAGGTAGAGGATTCTCTACCCTGAGTTTATATGCATCATGCATGTTAAGCTGCATCATGGCACCTCTTAAGCTTTCACGACTCGGGATTCGTGACCATACGTTAATTTACCTGGATTAACAGGTTGTCTGGGCCTTCAAACCAGGCAACTTGTTAATTGGGGTAATTAACTTTGGGGTAGCGAAACCTCTACCCGCAAAAAAATGTATGAGGTGCGAAAGTGTATGAGGTGCGAACGCGCAGGTCGCGAAACCTCCATAAATTCTTAATTTAACACAAAAGTTTTGTCTGTAATGCAGGGCGACTTGCAAGTTACAGCCAGAACGCAAACGCATCAACTTTCAGTCAATTCTTTCTGCGCCTGTTGGTTATGGATTTAAAAATCTTTCAAATATCACAATTTCCTTCATACTACATGTTAACAGTTAATGAAAGTTTTTTTTGAAACATTTATCTCTTCAAAACAACACGTACCTGAAAAAATAAATCTCTTAAAACATATTTATTCACATTTTTCAATTACTGTATCAACAAAATGTTTTCTTTTCATGATATTAACGTAATTACTCCATTTTAATTTCACCGTCTTGGTATTTATATTAATTATCATTAGTATTTGGGGATTAAAGTGACTTAAATCATATATTCTTTTTTGTGGTTTTATTGTACCGCCTGCTTTAGCAGAAGCGGGACATATGCATAGCTTTTCCGTCGGCGTTGGCGGTGGCAGTGTCAACATTTCACGTTAAGTTTTTGCGTTTCCTGAAAGCTATAAGTCCTACGACCTCCATACTTGGTATACATCAACACTGTGGTGTAACCATCTCACACAGAGGGAGCCTATGTGACCTTCACCTACTTTTCATGGTTCATTGACCTACTTTTCACATGCATTCAACGTTAAGTTTTTATACCCCCGCAACGAGTTGTGTGGGGGGGGGTATACTGGAGTCAGGTTGTCCGTGCGTGCGTGCATGTGTCCATCCGTGCATCCGTAAACTTAAACATCAGAGAAATATTGTTATAACTTCTAACCCCCGCTGATCCCAAGGTCAAGGTCAAATACTTAGTCTCTTTACAAAACTTAACATCAGAGAAATATTGTTATAACTTCTATTTCCTTAAAGTGCTTAATATTTCACACATGCATTCCTGTAAGGCTCTACTACCATGCCGTGCCAAATCCACGACCGTCCAACCCCCGCTGATCCCATGGTCAAGGTCAAATACTTAGTCTCTTTACAAAATTAAATCAGAGAAATATTGGTATAACTTCTATTTCCTTCATTAAAATGCTTAATATTTCACACATGCATTCCTGTAAGACTCTACTACCATGCTGTGCCAAAATGCCTACGCCGACGTCCAACCCCCGCTGATCCCAGGTCAAGGTCAAATACATGGTCACTTTACAAAACTTAACATCAGAGAAATATGTTATAACTTCATCTAAAATTCTTAATAATACATGCATGATTCCTCTAAGGCTCCACTATCATGCTGTGACATATCCCCACTGATCCCAAGGTCAAGATCACATACTTAGTCTCTTTACAAAACTTAACATCAGAGAAATCGGTTATAACTTCTATTTCCTTGCTCGGATCTGCTTCACATTCACGTTTGTGCCGCCCCCGCTAAGCCCAGAGTCAAGGTCACAAGCCCACACTTGGAAAATTTTACATATTTAGGGGTACCTGGGCCCACGCGGGGGGTATTCCGTAAGCCTCGCTTACTGACCAATCTAGTTGCGTTTAGCTCTGTTTCTAAAACTTAACGCTCGGGTTAATTCATTGTAACTTGTTTCCCTCAATGGAATGCTATAATATTCCATACATGCATTTGTAACAACATCTCGCATCATTCTACAGAAATCCCATGGTGCCTGCTAACCCCAAAGGTCAAGGTCACCACTGACTTAGAAATTTCTGTGTTTGGAAAAGTTAACGCTCGGTTTAATGTATTACAACTTCTGTTTCGCTTGATGGAATGCTTCGGTATACATCAACACTGTGGTGTAACCATCTCACACAGAGGGAGCCCATATGACCATGACCTAGTTTTCATGGTTCATTCTACAGAAAGCCCATGGTACCCGCTAACCCCAAAGGTCAAGGTCGTTGACTTAGAAATTTCTGTGTTTGGAAAAGTTAACGCTCAGTTTAGGCTTTGATATTCCATACATGCATGTGTAACAACATCCCGCATCATTCTACAGAAAGCGCATGTTGCCCGCTAACCCCAAAGGTCAAGGTCACTGACTTACAAATTTCCGTGTTTGGAAAAGTTAATGCTCAGTTTATGCTTTAATATTCCATACATGCATTTGTAACAACATCCCGCAATCATTCTACAGAAAGCCCATGATGCCCGCTAACGCCAAAGGTCAGTGTCACTGACTTAGAGAAATTTTCATGTTTGGAAAAGTTAACGCTCAGTTTATGCTTTAATATTCCATACATGCATTTGTAACAACATCCCACATCATTCTACAGAAAGCCCATGGTGCCCGCTAACCACAAAGGTCAAGGTCACTGACTTAGAAATTTCCGTGTTTGGAAAAGTTAACGCTCAGTTTATGCTTTAATATGCCATACATGCATTTGTAACGACATCCCGCATCATTCTACAGAAAGCCCATGGTGCCCGCTAACCCCAAAGGTCAAGGTCACTGAATTAGAAATTTCCGTGTTTGGAAAGATCAAGGTCGCTGACTTAGAAATTTCCGTGTTTGGAAAAGTTAACGCTCAGTTTATGCTTTAATATTCCATACATGCATTTGTAACAACATCCCGCAATCATTCTACAGAAAGCCCATGATGCCCACTAACGCCAAAGGTCAAGGTCACTGACTTAGAAATTTCCGTGTTTGGAAAAGTTAACGCTCAGTTTTTGCTTTAATATTCCATACATACATTTGTAACAACATCCCGCATCATTCTACAGAAAGCCCATGGTGCCTGCTAACCCCAAAGGTCAAGGTCACTGAATTAAAAATTTCCGTGTTTGGAAAAGTTAACGCTCAGTTTATGCTTTAATATTCCATACATGCATTTGTAACAACATCCCGCATCATTCTACAGAAAGCCCATGGTGCCCACAAACTCCAAAGGTCAAGGTCGCTGACTTAGAAATTTCCGTGTTTGGAAAAGTTAACGCTCAGTTTATGCTTTAATATTCCATACATGCATTTGTAACAACATCCCGCAATCATTCTACAGAAAGCCCATGATGCCCACTAACGCCAAAGGTCAAGGTCACTGACTTAGAAATTTCCGTGTTTGGAAAAGTTAACGCTCAGTTTATGCTTTAATATTCCATACATGCATTTGTAACAACATCCCGCATCATTCTACAGAAAGCCCATGGTGCCTGCTAACCCCAAAGGTCAAGGTCACTGAATTAGAAATTTCCGTGTTTGGAAAAGTTAACGCTCAGTTTATGCTTTAATATTCCATACATGCATTTGTAACAACATCCCGCATCATTCTACAGAAAGCCCATGGTGCTCACTAACCCCAAGGTTATTACAAGATCCTTATGTACTATCAAACTGCGCCAGGCGGGACATCTTGCTCCGCGGAGCTCTCGTTACTTTGATTTATATTAAGTACAACTTACACATAAGAATAATAGCTATTTTCTTTAGATAATAAAAGTGGAATTAAACAACTTTTTTTTAATTGATAGAATGCGAAAAACCGCATGCACAATAACAAGCACTAAAGTTACAAGGTTTTGAAACTTTTAATTTGCTGAAATATGCGCGTTCCACTATGAATGACGTCCTCAATGATCAATTATTTTTATAATTATTTATATTACATCTATTAATGTATTTTTCTCTTCATTTTATTTCATGGACTGAATAATATATTTCAAATAAAAGTAAAAATGTAAATAACTTTTTTATTTTCGGTAAATATTTTTTTTATTGCCATTTTCAGAATTGGTTTCGAAATAATTTGCATACATTTGCAGATTATGTACAAAAATGGAAACTTGCATAAGTTTTGATTGTATTTCAATTTGTGCATGGGATTTCTGAATGCGGTTTGTATTGCCATTATCTATCAGTTTACAAAACTTATTTTAAATTTTATTTTTTCTAGTTAATTGACCTTTAAGAAATTATTTATCCTGATTACTGTAATTATTGTTAACCATTTGCTGAATTATTTAGCCATGCATATATATGATTTATGAACAACATACCGTTTCCGTTTGACAGAAAAAGAACCCTTTGTGCATTCTGGCTGTAAGTCGCCCTGCATTATAGACATACATTTTGGGTTAGCCTTTATTATAGGAATAATAAATTGTCAATTAATGTGGTGGGTGATAGGGCATGTATAATTTATGAAACAGTAGAATTTCTCAGACATGATGAGTATTGAGGTGGTCACTGATGTCCCACGCGTTTATCTGTTTCTTGGGCAGGCATGTATCTTGTGAAAAGCTGACATTGCAACCATAGATTAAACGACGTCAGCGATATGGCTTCAGTTATTCTGCAGGGCATGATAAGAATTAAGCTTCTTCAGTCATCAGGTTAGAAGACACCAAATGGTGCGAAACCGCCCAGGGTGTATGCAAAAGTAGTCCGGTATAAAAAAATAGTGCGGGTGTTTTGAGGTCACAGACACCGTTTGCTTGCAAATCTTGATCCATTACTACCCAGTTTCACTTGAGGAACATTTTGGGGTGCCTTCAACACCAGTTTTCAGCATATTTGTAGCATTTAAAAGAAAACACTGACCCTGTTGGTCACTTGATGTAAACGGAGTTTCCGTGGCCAAAAAATGTACACAATATTGGAGGATATGACAAGGTTGGATTTTTCTTTCTTATGAGTAAGTGAACCTATTGTTTAGTTCATGCAGAACCAGTACAGACTGGCTGCAGGTCATGTACAAGTGGGTCCCACAGCATCCATACGAATAGTGAAAGTAGGAGAGACTGGCCTTATTGGATGGCATTCGGTTAAATTATATAGTAAAACTATTTGGTGGTGTCTAACCATCACTGATTAACTCATTTTGTCAATTGCCGATAATATGTAATAGGTGGTACCTTTATCGGGGCACAGTATCTAAGTATCAAATTATCAACAATGAGAATGTAGAAATATGGCACTAAACGGAGTGACGTCATGACGTTACAAATATCTTCTGATGTCAGTTTGACGCAAACAAGTAGAAATGTGTTAATAACTTGGTAAATTCCAGACCTATTTTCAAAATCTAACTCATGTTTTCTTAGTTTGATCATTAGTCATTATGCTAGCTTTCGGACAGTATATGATTTCAATTTTATTTTTACTTCACCTCAACCCGCCGGTATTTTGATTTTAGCCATGTTGATATACTTGACAGACATAGAACCCATATTACCTGACAAGCTGACCAAGCACACGAGAAATTTATCTCGTGTGTCATCCCTATGACCACCACGTACGATGGCGGCTCCGCCACCATTTACATATGAATGATCCACGTAACTATGTGATAATTGACGTTGACACTGGCTGTGGTTTCTCGTCCTTTCTCATCTACAACAACAACAACTAATGACAAGCGATTTACTATTGGAATGAATGGCCTTTTTGTGGAATTTATCCACAGGCAATGTTGAATATTCCCCACCCACTTGAATTCATGCAGTATAAGAGTCTATCTATACAGATTGAATTGAATACAATGGAATTATTTTAGTAGCCCTGTGAATTTATCGGGGTATAAACTTGGAAAAGTCGCGGGAATACTGGACGAAGGCCGGAAGGCCTCGTCCAGTATTCCTGCGACTTTTCCAAGTTTATATCCCCGATAAATTCAACAAAAAGGCCATTCATTCCTTATAATTCCAGCATTTGAAATAAATTCATCAAGAAAATGTGTTTATTTTCCGTTTTCTTAAGAATTATTTTAACTGCGCCTCATGGTGATGGAAAGTAGTTCGGCGTGGGAGTTTACTGGGATATAAATTTTGGACAGAGACTTGCTACGGACCAATCAAATGTTAGGGAAGTGTGTAAATATTTTTGTGCTGGAATTATATCATGGTATTGCAAAAGAAAGTATGGGAAATCTGAACATGCTGGAGCGCCGTGGCGTAATGGTTAATGTGTCGGACTACTGATACAAGGGTCGTAGGTTCGAGCCTGCCTAGCGGCGTGCGTTGTGTCCTTGAGCAAGACACTTTATCCACACTGTTCCAGTTCACCCAGCTGTAAATGGGTACCGATAATTCATAGTTGCTCTGTAAATATGAATTACCGGCTTCTCTCAAAAAAAATCTCTACTTCCGTTCTTTCTCCCATTTTTGGGAGACGGCATGCAAGGTCCTAGAGCCAGTGCCGCCGTTAAATATAAGTTAAAGAAAAAAAAGAACATGCTGGCTGAACTTATACATGCGCGTAACCTATAGTCAGGCTGCACCCTGTATTAATTGAAAGTGGTCAAGCATGCAATCAAGGAGAATTGGCAGGCAAGCCAATTAGTGGAGGTGGGACAAATATCCTTTGAAATTTCATCACCTAGTTGACGAGATGGAGACCATTATGACTCTGTTGACGGAACAACCAGACAGTTTACCTCTATATTGCCTGATTGATGAAACGGTCAGTTGACGGAACAACCTGAATTTGTCTGTTCCACGTATTTAAATGTAAGTACTTTTTCATCAATAACAAAAAAGTCACCCTCCCCAAATTTTCTTTACTTGATGAAATTCCATCAAATATTGATTTTATTGCGAAAAATAAATTTTCCTTTGGTAATTTAGCATTGGCAATTTGGCATGATAGGGCAAAAATGGATTTGGAAATTGACTCTGAAACCTGGCTAGATAGCTTGGAAATGATGTACCGTAACTAAGAAAATAACAGTTAGGTAGATTTTGAAAATCGGTTCACAAATTCCAAATTTACTTAAAAAAATCTATTTTTTAGTCCCCTTAGGAATTTTTATTTTCTTTGCAATAAAATCCCTATCCTGGAATTTTATCAAATTTTTATTTGGGGGGTGGGGGTGGGGGGGGGGGGGGGGGGTAAGTGTGACTTTTTTGTTATTAATGAAAAAATACTGACATTTAAATAGTTTTACCGTAGATATGTTTAATGGCCATAAGTTCGTCGGCAGCAACCCGTAGAACAGACAGCACATTTATTTAAGATTATCATATATTTAGCTTGCCCCAGATTGTTGTGATTTGCAAAGATCAGGAGCTTCTGGTCATAAATCCCATAAGCCCCATTTCTCCAGGTCGGCTCATTTGGATCTACACTGTTTGCAAATGTTGCTACTGCCATCTGTAGTATAAAATGGTTAGTGCCATGATAGTTGTGACTTCAGTGTGGCGTAATGGTTAGTGCCATGATAGTTGTGACTTCAGTATGGCGTAATGGTTAGTGACCATATAGTTGTCGATCTTAAGTGTGGCGTAATTGGTTTTTAAGTGGCCATGGGAAGATTTGACTTCAGTGTAAGGCGAATTGGTTAGTGGCCCATATAGTTTGACTTAAGTTGTGGCGTAATGGTTAGTGCCAAGCTTAGTTGTGACTCAGTGGTGGCGTAAAGGTTAGTGCATGGATTGTTGTGACATCAGTTTGGCCGTAATGGTTATGTGCCATTATAGTTGTGACTTACAGTGTGGCGTAATGGTTAGTGCCATGATAGTTGTGACTTAAGTGTGGCGTAATGGTTAGTGCCATGATAGTTGTGACTTAAGTGTGGCGTAATGGTTAGTGCCATGATAGTTGTGACTTAAGTGTGGCGTAATGGTTAGTGACCAATGGTTAGTGTGTCGGACTACTGGGTTCGAGCCTGACTAGCGGCGTGCGTTGTGTCCTTGAGCAAGACACTTTATCCACACTGCTCCAGTTCACCCAGCTGTAAATGGGTACCGATAATTCGTAGTTGCTCTGTAAATACGAATTACCGCCTTCTCTCAAAAATCTCTACCTCCGTTCTTTCTCCCATTCTTGGGAGACGGCATGCAAGGTCCTGGAGCCAGTGCCGCCATTTAAAAATACAAGCTAAACAAAAAAAATAGTTGTGACTTCATGACTGTCTTGATGAACAGTCATGATGGCTATTCTTTGTAAGGTGACATTTTCTTGTGGGATTTTCAAAAAACGTAATTTAGTATCAAATTAATACATTTTTAAACAAACTAACTTGTGGACTATTTCGACATGTATTTAAATAGTAGTTGTGAAATATCTGTAGCTTACCGTATATTCTTTATATAATTCCAGCACAAAAATATTTACACAATTCCCTAGCATTTGATTGGCCCGTAGCAAGTCTCTATCCAAAATTTATATCCCAGTAAACTCTCACGCCGAACTACTTTCCGTAACCGTGAGGCGCAGTTAAAATAATTCTTAAGAAAACGGAAAATAAACACATTTTCTTGATGAATTTATTTCAAATGCTGGAATTATAAGGAATGAATGGCCTTTTTGTGGAATTTATCGGGGATATAAACTTGGAAAAGTCGCGGGAATACTGGACGAGGCCTTCCGGCCTTCTTCCAATATTCCCGCGACTTTTCCAAGTTTATATCCCCGATAAATTCCACAAAAAGGCCATTCATTCCTATAATAATTAAAAAGATTGTCATTTTTGTCTCACCCACGATAGTGGAAAATGAGACATAGCGGTCACAATTCCAGGATCGTCGTCAACAATTTTGGACCTAAATTTTGTTGAAAATGTTGAATACCTCCTGAACTGTTAGTCAGATTATTACCACACTTCATCATCAACGTCAAGTCTAGGTCACCCGAATGACACTGGCTGGATATCTATTCCTCGCATCGATGGCTATCCCGCAAGTGTCATTAAGGTGACCTTGACTTTCACCTTGGTGACATTTTTGTGTTAATAATTTTGGACTTATATTCAAATGTTGAATACCTCCTGATTTGTTAGTCGGATCCTTACCAAACTTCATTAATAGCTTCCTCACATCGATGACTATCCATCCAATTTGGGTGACCTTGACCTTGGTGACCTTAACATTGGTGTCAGCAATTTTGGACGTACAGCCAAATGTTGAATATCTCCTGCTCCATTAGTCGGATCCTTGCAAAACTTTATAAATAGCTTTGTCACATTGATGACTGTGCAACCAGTGTCATTCGAGTGACTGTGACCATGGTTACCGGTACCTTGACCATGGTGTCAACAATTTTGGACGTACATTGTACATCCAAATGTTGAATATCTCCTGATCTGTTAGTCATATCAATCCCAAACATCATAGATACCATCCTCACATTGATAGTTATCCGTTCAGTGTCATTCCAGTGACCTTGACCATCACCTTGGTGACCTTGACTTTCATGTCAATAATTTTGGATGTACGTCCAAATGTAGAATGTCTCCAGATCCGTTAGTCGGATCATTATCAAACTTCAACAATAGCTTCTTCAACTTAATTGCTATCCACCCAGTGTCATTTGTGTGACCTTGACCTTGGTGACTCTGACATTTGTTACATATCAATATTTTTGGACTTGCCTTCACTTTCCTGGCGATCGCCTTGTTTAGTGTATGAAAAAGCTTGGAAAAAGCATGCTTTTTGGGTAAACAATTGTATTGAAGTCAACAATATTATGCTGGTGTATTTTTGTATATTTAAACCAGAGTTCAACCCAAGTGTCTGCGTTGTTAAATGCTGTATATGACTAGTTTTATGTAAAAATATACTTACGGTCAAAAGAAACTTTACAGTATACAAATTGTTCCATATTTCGTAAACAAGTATGTTTAAAAACCTGACGTAAGTTTTTTTTAATGCTGAATCTAATCTGCAACTACTGCACCAAAACATTACACAATTTGGATTTCCTAGTCAATATTGATTATCCAGAGCATAAAATGGATCGCCTACAGTGATCACAACGATGAATTTGACCGTATTCAGTATCTAGTGTGCCCGCCCACCTTGTGTGTTCGCTGTAGGCGATCCGTTTTATGCTCGGGATATCAATATTGACTAGGAAATTGTGTTATCTTTTCTGCAGTTTTTGAAATGAAGGGTGTTATTTATTGTCTTTTCATTGTTTACACAATCTCTTTAAACACATGCATCTAATGTTTTAGTGCAGTAGTTGCAGATTAGATTCAGCATTAAAAACATTTTACATCAGGTTTTCAAACATACTTGTTCACGAAATATCGAACCATTTATATACTGTAAAGTTTCTTTTGGCCTTAAGTATATAATGCCAAAAAGATTTAATAGCAGCCATTCTGACCCAATTTCATTTGGTTGTGAAGTTCTGGTACTAGTTAAAATTATAGCCTATTTGGGTCGTTTCAATTTTCAGACAGTATTCCTACCACAAGGATTCCCAGACAGTGTCAGCTCAGACTATGTTGTCTACCAACTGTGGGACACGATTCAGGTATGTCTGGTGCCACGCCCACCCCCATCCTACACTCAGTGTCAGCTCAGAAAATGTTGTGTAACCACTGTGGGACATGATTCAGATATGTCTGGTTATACACCAGTTGATATGATCCCAGCACACCACCACTATCCTCCCACCACTGCCCCCACTACTCCCATCCCCACCCCCATTCTACACTCAATGTCAACTCAGACTATGTTGTCTACCAACTGGGACACGATCAGGTATGTTTCGTTATACACCAGTTGATGTGATCAACGCACACCACCCCCACTCCCCATCCTACACTCAAGACAGTTTTAGCACAGGCTATGTTGTCTACCCACTGTGGGACTTGATTCACTTATGGCTGCTTATACACAAGTAAATAGGAGCCACTCACCTATACCCCACCACCTACACCCCACCACCTACACCCCCACCCAGTCAACCTACCACAGACAATGTCAGCTCAGACTGTTGTCTATCAAGTGTAAGACATTATTCAGGTGCATATGGCAGAGCGTAATCACATATTTAAGACCAGACCACAGTAGCATTTATTGTAGTGTATTAAGGGCCCTGTTTTGTGTATTGTTGGAATGTTTTATATGTTACAGACCTTTGCTACACGTATTATACAGAGTGTTTAGGTCTAAATTCTTAATCAAAATCACGCAGTTTGTTTGGCCGAGACTGAGCTCAGCTCAGCCTCGGCCAATCATATTGCCTGATTTTGTGTACAATATTCAAGTACATTCTCGGAATGATTCACATGGTTGTTGTTACCAACTTGTGCTCGTGCCCACAGGTCAATAACCCGTAGTAGGGATAATGATAAGAATCATAAAAATGTGTACAAGTCACCTATTTATGTTTAGAAACAAGCAAAAATACACCTGGCTCTGAAAACCAAAAAAAACATAACTACAGGCCATTTATAGAAGGATGCTTTTAGTGACGTTTTTTGGCCACAGTAACATGTAGTGAAACTACGTATAAATGGGCCCTGTTTGGTGCATACTCGAAATGGTTTACATGTTACAGGCCTTTGCTAGAAGTATCATACGGAATGTTGTGTCTAAATTCATACCGGTACTCAAAATCACGCAGTTTGTTTGGCTGAAACTGAGCACAGCTCAGCCTCGGCCAATCAAATTGCCTGATTTTGAGTATTATATGCAAGTATATCCTCAGAATATTGTTTCATATGGTCGTTGTCACCAACTTGTGCTCATGCCAGGGCCACAGTAGCATGTAGTGAACATTATTACGTATACATAGGCCCTGTTTGGTGCATCGTCGGAAACGTTTTACATGTTACAGGCGTTTGCTAGCAGTATCACTGGGACCCTAGCGGCCCAGGCTGTTCTCAAGGGTGTTGGGGTGGGGGATGAATCGGCCACCGTTCTCGCGGCAACGCTCACCTGGCTGCTGAAAGGTTGGTTTCATATGGTCAAGCAAGGGCCTGGTAGCATGTAGTTTTAGAAGTGTGTCCTAACACCAGGGACCCGTTTCAAACTAAACTTCGTATGACTAAAATGTTTGTAAGTGCAAATTCAAGATCGTCTGGATACTTCAATTGATGGATTTACATTTATTGAGCATAGGCTGCATATGCTCAATAAATGTAAATCCAATAATTGTTTACAAGAAATTGTTAAAGTAAAGTTTACAGACTATCATAATTTTGCACTTACAAACATTTTTGTCGTACAAAGTTTAATGAAACAGGCCCCAGGGTGCAATAATTAACTGACTGCTCAAACGTATGTTATCTGTGCTCAAACCAGGGCTGCGGTAGGCTGTACTGAAAGGTACAATACTGCAAGGCCATGATAGCTATACTGAGAGGAAATCTTCACTTGTGCTCACGTCGGGGCATTTACTCGGGGCACATTATCTGTGCTCAGGCCAGGGCCATCGTAGCTTTTACTGGCCATCGTAGCTTTTACTGGTTTTACTGGCCATCGTAGCTTTTACTGGAATGTATAAGTATATTGTTTATGCTGAGGCCAGTACTGGGTTATCATGTATTGATAGGTAAACATTTTTTATGTTTTTTAAACTTTATCAGCGCTAATACCGGGTCCTTTACTGAGAGGTAAACTTTATCAGTGCTCATGTCAGGGCCCCTATAGCCTTTCAGAAAGTATATAACGTTTGCATTGTCTGACCGTGACCCATATTATATGTTACAGATGGTACAGGAATGCTTGGCAGGATACTGTTTGCTTGGATGCAGGGGTGAGTTGTCATTGTAGCATAACAACCGAAATTTGGCTTACTGGTGAAACACTAAAATCCTCATTTCTCCAGTTTTGTCTGGTGATTATTTTTCAAAGAAAACCACCCATTTATGATTCCCAAATTACATTAATTACTGAGTGGGTGGCAGGTGGGAGCACGCGATGGGTAATTTAACGATCGGGGTTCATCCTTGCCGGAATCTTGACTGGAACCTGGTTTGGCCCTCACATACGTCTTTGGTATTTTGTATGTGACAGTTGAATCTGGTTATACCCCTAATGTGAGTATTACGATTATTCGTAATCCTATTTTAGGGGAAGGGGCCAAGTGACTTTGATGTGGTATGGACCTGGCACCAGGTCGGGTTATTCTAATTTCAGGACTGAATATATTTGTTCTCGATGTAAATATTCCGTTTTTGATTCTGATTTTGGGATTTTCCCCCCAATGCAACAGGTTAAAATGGGATCGAACCCGTTTGCCCGGCCTTACATGACCTTAGCTGTTGATAGGCCGTTAAACACTAATAAACAAACAAGCAAACAAATTAATTACTGAAAATAATATTATTTCCAACGTATTTAACCTCTCCACCTCTTCTCGTACCGAGCCATCTGATCAGGATCTGCATTGTTTATACAGAACGTCTCATCTGGATCTAACTGTTTGCCCAGTAGGTTTGATATTTCAATCTCCTTCCCGATAAATGGATTCGTCCAAAATTAGCACAGACAAGTCCATGTCAGATATTTAGGAATGAAGGGGTTAAGCATCATGTGATGAATTCACTGGAAAGGATCATGAAACGTCCATCCATATACCGTAATAATATTCAGACACCATTAATTTTGGGAAACGCATAAAACTATATGGTATCCCCATTACGGATATCGTGCCAATGTTTGGGTTAGTATGGCAGTACTCATTTAATCACAATAACAATGTATTTGGATACAATTTGCTTTGGGATTCCCAAGGCAAATTGTGTCCGAATATATAGGGTGCTTACGGTATGTTTGTTATCGTTTCAGCACCAGTCTGGATTGTGATGCCAAACGATGGAGGTATGTATGTTTTTGTCTCACCCATGTTAGTTTACAAGGAGACATAGTGGTCACACTTCTGGCACCGTAGGCATCATCGTAGGCAGAGCTCCAGATAAGCTGCGTATTTGCTTAAATACCCAATTAAAATTGTCAAAAACCCAATTGAAATCAGAAGTAGCGAGTACCAAAAAGCAATACAAAATTTGTGGTACATTTATCATGCTGCAAAAAACAATAAACAGACCACAAATATAGTAGCATATTTGTCTTATTTTCCATGAAAACACGTCTTGGTGTTTCATTAGAATTGTCTCCAACTAGACAATTCTAATGAAATGCCAAGACATGTTTTCATTTCGAAGCAAACTAATTCAATAATTGCTGTCTGTTGATGTGTAAACAGTAGTGTGATTTTATTTTACCCAATTCAAATTTTGAAATACCCAATTGCTTCAGAAATGATGGAGTGAAAATACTCAATTACTAATTCCTTATCTGGAGCCCTGGTCGTAGGTGCTGTAGGTGTCATGGACTTTAGCCCTTTGAACCCGAAATCCCGCTATAGCGTTTTATGCAAAAAGTGCAGATCCAGATGAGCCGGCTCGTAACGAGCCGTCTCATCAGGATCTGCACGTTTTGAAAGTAATTTTAATATTTCTTAGAACAAAAACACCCCCTTTTCATAAATGGACGAATCTGAAAATCATTTTGTGACCATTGGATTGGTCGGAACATTAGCATATTACAGTCCATTCCAGTTCCTTAGGGTTGAAAGGGTTAATAGTTGTGTCCCCAGTATACATGTAGTATAGTTTGTGATCACCTTGTTTGCTCATTTTATCTATGATTGATGAAAACTGTTCCATTGGTGGGCTGGCGAGGACCGTGACCCCTGATCAGACTGTGCAGATGCGGAGGCTGATCTCATTAAAGATTGGGGCCCTCATATTATGTAAGTGATTTTGGTGTGGCGAGGACCTGTCATATATATAATATATAGTTTTTGTCGAGCCCTCTTGCGGAAAGCGAGACATAGTGATCACAATGATGTGCGTGCGTGGCGTGCGTGGCGTGCGTGGCGTGCGTGGCGTGCGTGGCGTGGCCTGTTTTCAGCTTTTTAAAAAAATTGGTATGGTACAGTCAATATCAAATATTTAGGAGTGTAATAGTTCAGTTCTATTGTCAATACTTGTCAGAAGTTTCATCTTTCATGCATTTTCAGACTGTTTGCGGACATTATTAACGACATCGCCATATTCCTGGAGATTTTGGCTCCAAACTACCCTTCTATGTTCACGTTCACTGTTTGCTGTGCAGGTGTTTTAAAGGTAGAGTAGAACTCTCTAAAATGGACACCTCGAAAACTTAATTTTCATGGGTTCACTGTAATTTATTTCCGTAGGTAATGTCTGTTCATGATTGTAAAGGTGACAAAATGCGGAATTCCGGAATTCCGCATTGGGTATGAAAATTTTGTCATATTTCGACATAATGTACAGAATATATCACAGTTTCCGTAATACATTTCATGAAATATTGCACATGTTCTTAGGTTAAAAATGACATGTCTGATCAGAATCTGCATTGTTCGTCATTCTATCAATGAAACACCCGTCATGCTTCTAACAAGTAATAGAGATCATTATCAGGCTGCGGGCGTGTGCTATTTGATCAGACACTGATGGAAAAAATGGTGCTTATGGGAATTGTGACCAGTGTAGCTTCTGATCAAACAGTACACTCCTGTAGCCTGATACAATGTAACAATCTATATTGATGCACAGGCTGATCAGGATCTACACTGATCGCAAAACACTTCAGACCCATTTCTCCAGTCGCAGCCACATTTGTCGTCACAGATCAGGATCTAGACTAGCCACAACTGTAATAATGCCAATTTCTCCAGTCACCAGTTTCCCAACCTCACCTGATAAAGTTATTATCACAAGGCATTAGTCTGCAATTCTCTAAGCCATGGTGGGAATAGTATGCGCACCTGGGGCCTATTTCACTATAAAATGTTCGTAAGTGCAAATTAAGGATTGTCTGTAAATTCCAATTGATGGATTTACATTTATTGAGCATAGGCTGCAAATGCAGCCTATGCTCAATAAATGTAAATCCAATAATTGTTTACAAGAAAACATTGTTAATGTGAAATTTACAGACTATCATAATTTTGCACTTACGAACATTTTAGCCCCGTTTCAATCTAAATTTTCTGAAATATCTCCCCATATCTCTTGACATTTGCGTAATTTCATGAAATACGTTATTTACAATAATTTCCGTTAATGGCGTCAAAAGTTGACAACATTTTCAGAGTACATGCGGAATTATATTGCGCTTGTACTCTGAAACATTTGTCAACTTTTGACTTTATTTATGAAAAATATTGTAAATTTTGTTAAACATATTTAATGAAATTACGCAGATGTTCGAAGGTACAAAATCGCATGGCATGTCTCAGATGTCCCAGAAACTAGTATGACATTAAGCTGATGACTCCGTCCTGATCGCAGTAACCATTTTGGAATTTCGAGAAAACTTACATTTATATAAAATGTTAGTTTTCTCTATTAAAATAACTCCGAGACGGCTACAGCTATTACGATGTCGTCATCGGCAGATGCTAGTATGTCATTTCTCGAGGTATCTGCACTTGATCGCATATTAATTCCCTATCAGTTGCTGAGATATTAAATAAAATGTAGCTGGGGGAAACGGGGCTAAAAAGCAGGTGTACTTGATGTTCTATGCTCACCATATGATGAATTGTATCATCTCACAGCCAGCCGTGTTCCTATTGGTTGTAGTCCATTGTGGGCGTGGCCGGTGGAGCCACTCGCGCGGCTCTAACACTACACCAGGCTCGCAGAAACAACATGGCCGACGTGTCTGCCAAGGATGGCAGTCAGGTAACTAACTCAGAGAGATTAACAGTATCCATCATATGCTCTGGTGTGGGACTAAGAGTATTCCATATATACTCCGGTGTGTGACAAGGATATTCCACCCGAGTGGTCAGAATATGTCGGAAACGAGGCTTTGCCGAATTTTTGACGACATATTCTGACCACGAGGGTGGAATATCCTTAGTCACACACCGGAGTATATCTGGAATACTTTTTCTCGCATACCTACTAAGTCCAGAATCATGTTTAGCCATATTATGCCATCAACGAACCACCATAGTATAATACTAACTTTTTTTCTCTATATGCTATCTCCAATACAACCACTCAATCGCATTACCCGTATCAACAAATGGGTGTAAACAAAGTTTACACCAACAAATTAAGAATCTCCTACAGTGGATCGAAACATTTAACACATACCGGCCCAATAAAAATACGGTCTGAAGACGCCCATGACATGATGTGTAAACCCAATTACTACATACACAAAATAAATAGGACGTAGTACGAGACAAACTCATATAAATATTGAAAATAGACCATATATCCTTGATTCAAAGTTGTACAATAATGTTTACAGAATCATTTTATGTTTTTATTTTGAGTATTTATTGCAATTCCGAGACGCTGTCTTAAATTACGCAAATATCAATCCGCCGAAAGTTTCACTCCGACGGACATTTGTCATTTCAACACGTTGCCGTTTACAAGAAATTCTTGATCACTGGATTATTAAACAAATATTCCAATCACTACCAACTGTCACTATACATGTACATATGTTTGGGGAAGAATCAACAACATACGAGGTAAATAGTTTCCTGTCAATTACATGTGTTTTTTTAAATAATAATGTTCGGCCAACTGATTTACAGACGCCCCTTACACAACTCGTCCCACAAATTTACGCAAATTTGATAAAACTGGATAAAACCTGAAATAAATAATAGCCTACATAACAAATCCAGAGCGACGTTGTTGACAGTGTTGTCTACTGACAGTACTGTGTAGAGAGCGTGTGTTTGTAAACAATACAGACGACGTTTGGAAGCCAATATACAAAAAGTAGTTCCGGCAGTGTGTGACAGGTCAGCCGTGTGAGATAGCCGTGTGAGACAGAAAAATCCCACATGGGCGTGGCTTCGGAAATAACATTGAAATGGAGAAAAGGATATTCCATCTAAGGTTTTGCCAATTTTCTGACAACATATTCTGATTTCGATGGTGGAATATCCTTGTTCCACACCTGTGAAACAGATAGATACTTTTTCTCGCCCCTATACAGAACATATTTGCAAATCTCAAAATATTTATCTGACCAGAATAAAACATAAATTGTATTCCATGAATTTAATCAACTTTTGACTAACTTTTGATTGACCGAGGCTGAGCTGTGCTCAATCTCGAGCAATAAAGCTGTAATTTCAAGTAAAAAATTTAAGAAAATTTGATAAACAAGTCCTGGCTATTTGTGGCTGTATCGAGAAAATGGGTTTATGGGATTTGTGACCAGCGTAGCTCCTGATCAAATAGCACATTCCAGTAGCCTGATAGCATTCTATATTGCTTGTTAGAAACATGTCGAATGCACAGGCTGATCTGGAGCTACACTGGACGCAAAACCTATAAGCCCCATTGACGTTTCAACCAAATTATGTCCACTTTACTACATATCATATGCTAACCCAATTCTGGTGAGCCAATTTTCTTTATAGAGTTATGTCCCCTTGGTGAATTTCTCTGGTTCACCTTGTGTTCTTTCAGCAGATAATTTGCTCTGCGACTACACATTATTCTTATAGACCTGATTCCCAATAACAAATCTAATTTGTTCATTAATTAACCTTTCAACGCCAGAGGCCTCTATCACAATCTTTGCAAACAGTGTAGATCCAGATAAACCTGCTTTTTTATGTGTTTATAAAATTTCTCGTTTTCTGAGTAATGAAATACAGTCGAACTTCGATGGGTCGAACCCTGGTAAACTCGTCAGCCATGCTTGCCTCGAACTAGCCTTTAGGTCCCGGCAGAATTCCTATGTAAATACGTTAAAACTACCCGGTATAGGTCGAACTTGTGAAAGTCGAACAACCCTCAATGCCTCGAATCGCTGTCACGCCCGGTCGTGTATAAATCCACTATAAACACCACAAAAACTGGAACATGTCAGACGATTGTCTCCAGACTACTTGATTGACTTTCACACCTATTGTTAACTGGTTGTCAAACAAATCTCAAGTGGTCATTTGAGCGTATACAATAATGGCAGTCGTGACCAGCATACGTGGTAATTATGCATTGACCAATGTCGGCGAAGTTGTTAGTTAATTAAAGTGGTAATTTATGGGACATTTGGAATTAAATAGCGCTCAGTTTTAATTAATGACCCAAGCATCTGGCCTTTTAAGTTGTAAATCAACATGAACTGTTTTTACTATGATCAGTAATGAGTGTGATGTGTCATCCGATTTATTCGCCATATAAGCAAAATCACAATTTTTTTAGTAAAATTTGTTTTTGTTATATACTTACCTCAGTTATGTGATTTTTGTGTCACATCTTACCTCAGTTATGTCTGCTAGATTTTGTATCCTAGGAGGGAGGTAAGGTGTGACACAAACATCCTAATAAGAAAAGATACTTGGCAATGAGAATTAGAACAGAATACAACTAGATGTAACATCTCTACGTCCGGAGACCTAGAGGTGCACACACGAACCATAGTCAACTTACCCCTAGTAGATAAGTCGTGAGCCGGGTCCCCTCCTTCTTATGGCAGAAGAACGAGTCCCCAATCTGAACAGTGGACCCATGGAAGGAGTGGATTGCGTCATACCGCCGGTACATCCTGGACCTTCCTCGAATCTGGTCCAACGACGACACTGTATGACAGAACTCCACCTCAACGCCACTGTCGTTGTAGGAGTCTCTATACACTATCACTGATTATTCCATGTCAACGTTATGCCAGTTCAATCCAATACTAAAGTCATGCCATCCGTAGATGTCCGTGTCCTAACCCTAATACACTCCTAACCACTTATGGATCCATGAAACGTACAATACACACCATCATGTAAACATCCCAAAATATACAAGTTTACGCAGAGTATACCCTGGGAATCTTCAATAGGTCAAAGGTTATCTCCCAACTCTGGGTTCCGGAAAGAAAACCGTCTTAGCCCGAGACTGTTATACCTCCGAATAGCTAACCCGACAATCCAATCTCGACCCTGAGTGGGAAAAAAACCTCCACACCCAAACAATCCTCCCAGTTGAAAGTATGAAAATAACTGTAGTCTAGACTACAACATTATAATACCAATATAATTACAACGTAACCTGACATGCTCACACACACACACCCGTATAAATACACAACAATAACAATTAATGTTGTGCCCGGTTTAAAGGGAGCCGGAAACTGTTACCTCTAAAGGTTCGGCACTCTACACCGTGGGTCCCCTTGCCGGAAGCAAGGTTCCCGCAGCGACAAGGGGGCCCAAAGAATAGAGATCAGAACTCTGTGCGGACAACGTACGCATATAAAAACTCGAAAAAGTCGAATGAGACTTCCAGGACACTGCCTGCATGACTTGAGTTAAAGGAACTCTGTTTTGAAAAGCCCAAGAAGTCGCCACGGCTCTAACCTCATGCGCCTTAATACCAAATTCCGTTAATTCCCTTGCAGGCAATGCCCTATAAGCTCTGCTGATAGCCAATGTGATCCATCTAGAGATGGTCACCTTGGAGACATCTTGTTGTCCCATATAAGGGATAAACAACCTTTTACGATCCCCCCTTATGGACTGGGTAAGGGAAAGGTAGTGTTTGACGGCACGCACTGGACAAAGCAATGCGTCCGTCGATGAAGTATTGTTCGCTTTAGAGATGGAGGGCACCACAAATGGTCTGGGAGCTAGACCTGGGACGGCTGTTTTGGGAAGGAACCCCGACTCCATGCAAAAAGTAATAGCCTCGTCAGATACTTTTAAATTTTGATGCTCGATAGACAAAGCGTGCAATTCCCTCTCCTCTTGGCAGAAGCGAATGCCAAAAGGAAGGAGGTCTTAATAGACCAGTCGAACAGAGAGGCCTGAGTCATAGGTTCGAAGGGTGCTCTGGTTAGAGACAGTAACACGCAGGAGAGATCCCACCTAGGTGTCACGGAACGATTGACATGTCTATTCCTCGTGAAAAAACTCACCATATCTGAGATGCGAGGATCCGATCCAATGTCCTTGGCCGTATGTAGGCTGAACCGTAGGGAACTGGCCAACGCCGATCTGTAGCCCTTAATGGTGGATACAGATAATCCTCTGTCATAAAACAAATATAAAAGGAAATCGCCTACCTGTCCCATAGAAGGTTTGCAGAAATCAATCTCCCTCTGCAGACACCAATCACACCAGAACTTCCACTTGGCCTCATAGCATACTGATGTTGATGGCCGTCGTGCCTGTGCAATCGTCTTGGCAGCCTCTGCAGAAAATCCATCCTTTCTGATGAAATCCCGGATAATCTCCATGCGTGAAGGTGTAGGCACTGCACGTTTGGGTGAACAGTTCGCCCCCCGTGTTGTGACAGAAGGTTCGGTGTCAGCGGTAATGAGTGATTCGGCAGACCGATTGCCGAATCTTCCGCAGAACCAACGGAATCAGGACAAACGGTGGAAATGCATACCCGTCCACCTGATTCCACCCGAAGGACATTGCATCGATCGCCCATGCCCTTGTGTCTGGCACTGGGGAGACGTACCACGGAAGTTAACTGTTCAAACAAGTCGCGAACAGATCCAGATACGGATCTCCCATCTGCGAATCACCGCACTGGCTACCTCTGGAGACAACCTCCACTCTGTGAGAACGGGCATGTGCCCCCTGGACAGATAGTCCGCCAGGATGTTCGCCTTGCCCGCGATGTGTCTGGCCGTCAGCGAAATGGAACATTCCTGACACCAAAGGAGAAGCTTCCTGGTCTCCAGGCACAGCGGAACCGAATGAGTTCCGCCCTGCTTGTTCAGATAAGCCACTACTGTGGTGTTTTCTGATGATACCATGATGCATTTGCCTGATACCAGATGCTGAACCTGACCCAGGGCCTGAGCCACCGCCCTCAACTCTAACATGTTGATGTGGTCGTTTGCGGACTCCTGGGGCCACGAACCTGCCAATGCCAAACCCAGAGGTTCCAGATGCGCTCCCCATCCCCCTTTTGACGCATCCGTCGTCAGAAATAGTTCCGGAGGGCTTAGTACCATAGGAACCCCCTCGTTGTAACGCGACTCTCGGGCCCACCAACGGAGGTGACGCTGAAATGCCTCGAAAGGGGCACCATCATATCCAGGGGACATACATGTGGCCGCCAATGGAAAAGTAGGTAGATTTGTAGAGGCCTCATGTGTAGTCGCCCTAGTGAAACGAGGTTCGCTGCCGACCCGAGCATCCCTAACAACGACAGAATATCCCTGGCTGACATGATCACTGCATCCAGGACAGAGAACACCCGTACCAAGATCTCGAAAGGGGCACCATCATATCCAGGGGACATACATGTGGCCGCCAATGGAAAAGTAGGTAGATTTGTAGAGGCCTCATGTGTAGTCGCCCTAGTGAAACGAGGTTCGCTGCCGACCCGAGCATCCCTAACAACGACAGAATATCCCTGGCTGACATGATCACTGCATCCAGGACAGAGAACACCCGTACCAAGATCCTTTGAACCCTGTCGGTGGGAACCCTGACCACCCCCAGGTCTGTCAGAAAATTCATGCCCACGTAGGTGAAGTCCTTCGCGGGAGTAAGCTCTGACTTCTGTAGGTTGGGGATAAGCCCCAGTCTCGTGATCACTGACCAAACTGTGTGAAGATTCTCCAATAGTAAACTCCTTGACTGCTGGTGGAGAAGCCAGTCGTCTAAGTACTGCAGGAGGGAGACACCCTCTCTCCGGGCGGCTGCTGCCACCACCTCCATCAGCTTGGTAAACACGCGCGGTGCTGTAGAAATTCCGAAAGGCAGGACCCGAAACTGGAAGGTCCTGCCCTCGTGGGAGAACCTCAGGTACTTGCGTGAATGCCGAGCGATGGGTACATGGAGGTAAGCATCCCTCAGATCGATGGACACCGCCCAGTCGTTCACCTGGATGGTGTGCCGAATGGACCCCGTGGTCTCCATCTTGAAATGGTCTGCCTGTACAAACTGATTCAGTCTGGACAGGTCCAACACGGGGCGCATATTCCCGTTCTTCTTCGGAGCCAAAAAGAGCCTGCTGTAGAAGCCTGGAGGTGCCACATCCAAGACCTCTTCTACAGCCTGCTTCTCCAACAGGGATTGCACTTCCAGCCGGAGTGCATTCCTCTTGTTTTGGGAATGTTCCACTCCCCCAAACGAGAAGCGCGCCGCGTATCCCTAAAACGAAGCCCCTCGAGGCTTCCGGTTGGAGACACCACGTCCCCTGCCCCTAAATCCTCTACCTCTACCACCCCTAGGAAACTGAAACTGAACCGGCTTCTTAAAAACAGGAGTAGGTGTTGGAGGGGTTGCTCCCTGAGATGCGGAAGGTTTCCCAGAAAAACCTCTACCCGAACCGGGTCTATGCCTGCTACCTCTAAATGGTGCGTTAACAGCTCTAGGAGGGGGTAATTGCCACCTAGCCAATTGACGACTCTGCCTCTCCGCCGAGTCCGCCGCGGCCACTTGTGCACACACCGGCCACCGAACAGAGACTCCGACTGTAGAGGGGCGGCCCTAAGTGTCTCGCGACCTAGACCAGGTAACACTGAAGTAGAAGCCAGGGTGGCATCTCTCTTATGGAGAAGAATGTCTGACGACATAGCCACAGCTGTGCCCATAACATGTTTCGTTGCCCTCGCCGCAGACTGAAGTAACGCCATAATCGCCCTAGAATCACCCTCTTCAATGGCTGGCTTAGCCGCGCCCAAGAATAAATCAATGTGAGACGCCATGGACACGATAGATCTGGACCTAGCATCCAAAGTCTCTATCAGATTGTGCGCCTCCCTAGGGTAACAGACCTTGGAGGCGCCTATTTTCTGCGCGTCTGGGTCCAAGGGAGGGGGCTTCAACGGCCAACTAGACGTGTGTGGGGTGTAAAACTTAAGTCCCTGCTGCGAGACAAAAGCCTTAGGAATAGAAGTCCCGTGCTTACCGAAGTCAAAACCTTCGATAGCCTGCATCTCATTCACCAACGACATTTATGAGCCGGAAGGAACCCATAAACGGCCTCCAGAGCCTCCGAAAAGGATGGCAGTACCTCCTCCTCCATAGAGTAGACTGTAGCGTCATCCTCAACCCCCAATGGAAGCTCCTCCTGCAAGTATTCCATATCCTGCCCTGGATCTTCACTGGAAAGAACCACTTCCGAAATGGGGTTGGGCCCATTAAAGTTGTCGTCCACCCCAGGGCCAACAATTGCAGGATCTACCAGTGCTGGCCTAACTGTGGTAGTCGTGCTGGCTCGATCCCTATTCCTAGTCAGTTCAGCCATCATCTGTGACATGGATGTCAGTATATTCATGGCCTCACTAGGTAAACTGCTAGATTGCCTAGGAGACGACGAACGACGTGAGGACCGATGTCTATATCGCCCCGACTTCCGAGGACGGGGACTGCCAGAATCGGAAGAAGAGGATGACTGATGCCTCCTCCTCTTGCGTCTAGAACCCGATCAACGGGAACTGTGGACCCGTGACCGTTCCCTAGAACTGGGGGAAGAAGAAGTGGACCGTCTACGTCGCCTATGTCCACGGTCGCGACCAAACTTATCCACCCCACTATCTTCAGACTCTAACAAATCACGGAGGTGTGAACTGGCCCGCCGTGACCCGCTGTCTCGATGTCCTGTGTCTGTTGCGGCTTCCCGCAATGACCGGTGTCCGGTGTCTGGTGAGACAACCGTTGTCCGGTGTCCGGTGGACATGTCCGGTGTCCGATGGACATGTCCGGTGTCCGGTGTCCGATGGACATGTCCGGTGTCCGATGTCCGGTAGATATGTCCGGTGTTCCATGTCCGGTGTCCGGTGAACATGTCCGGTGTCCGGTGGACATGTCCGGTGTCCGGTATTACCGTGTGAATGGCCAAGGGAGGGGTCTGAGAACCGGCACTCCCCGAGCCCACGGTTGTCGATTTCTGGGTGGCCAGAATCGAACCCAAGGGATCAGATCCCCCAACTGCTTGCGTGGCACTCGTCCCCGACGAGCCCTGTTTGGCCAACGCAACAGCCTTCTTTGATTGGTACGTACGTACCGACTCGGCCAGATTCCACGTCTTGGGTCCCCATGACTTAGAGGCGTAACAGGGACTCTCACGTGAACAATTATTTTGCCTAACACAACATCTGAAACAGATGATCTCGTGAGAGTCCCAAACCCCCGTCTTGTGGCCGCAAGACATGGTTTTCTGTCCCTTGCCCTTAGCTACACTGGCCCCTCTACCTGGCATGTTAACAAGATAAACAACCCAATTTAATACACAAATCCACGCGTACACAATCGCGTGTAATTACCGACCACAGAATCGATACCGCTATAACGATACTAGCGAGTAGCAGGTAGGGAAATGTAACAGCTGAAAAGGTAAACAAAATGGCGATATATCACCTGCGTATCAATACACAACAACACAAAAAAATAATGGATACCACTATGTCGGCGAACGCCGAACGTGGTCGAAAAGCAAAATGAGTCTAAATGCACCTCGCAAGTAAAATACTCGCGACTAACCGCGTGAAACGCCGTACAAACCGATGCAAAAGCAAAATTCGAGAGATAGATAAAAGGAATACCTTCCTCCAAAATTATCCAGAAAAGCAAGGAAGTGGTAGAGTGCGCATGCGCAAAGGTATACTTAACAGTATATACTATAGGGCAGGCGATACTTGGTAATTCTCGAATTTTTTAATTCTGGATGAGTCAATTTTTACCAGAGAGCATAAAGCAGACATAACTGAGGTAAGATGTGACACAAAAACATATTTTACAGATCATCAGACTCGTAATAATGTCTACCACAAATGCACTAGTTACGACCGAGCAATCCGAGGAAGGACCCGGTTCTGCCGGGGGGATATTCGGATCGGTTAGCGACACTGTGCTATCTGGATCGGCTACGGGGAAATCTGGCGTGAAACGTAAATTGACTACTAAGACAATTGAAGAAAAATACCAGGCTATCATGGAAGTGGAGAAAGGCCACAAATCGAAAGCGGAGATCGCGAAAATGTACAACGTTCAGAGAAATGTGAATGTGGTTCCGGGTCCGAAGTAGTGATGGGGCGACTGGGCATGCATCTATTGATTTATCAGTGTATGACGAGCGATGTAATTTTATACCTACAAGCATGCGCATCATTTTATGTCAAATACATATTCACTCACAAAGATTTATATTTGATTAGATAAATATTTGTCATGAAATTACGCAAATGCCAATAGGTACAAAATCAGAGATGCTTTCACATGATCGTATCGGACGGGGCAATCAAGTCCGCCAATTGTATTTTCGTAATCATTTTCTGTTGTTCTCATGTTCTATTGCTGTATAATGGCTATGTAAATAAAAACACACATGAGTTTGCCGCTTTCTTTATTTTATTAAAGCCTGTTTCTGTTAATAAACGACTGTGACAATCAACCGTAAATGCAAATGTAAGTGCATTTATATGAAACAACGTGTCGTAATGACGACTTGTTTCACTTAGTACACTGACCAACTCGTAGATCTGAAATGGTTACAGTAGAAAATCCCGATGTGTTGAACAACGGATGGGTCGAACTAAAACTTAACCCCGCAGGCTGTTCGACCTATTGAAGTTTGACTGTAGGCTGAAAAAAAAAAAGGATTATTATATGATCTATAAATAAACAGTACATGATTGGTCCAGACGGCTATCAACAAAACAAAATAACTCGTCATATTTAATGGGCTTGGGTTTTCCCCAGACTACATTCACTGTTTAAATATAGAAAACCTCATTAGTATGCAGAAATGCAGCTGGCATCAATATGACTTTTCTGCCAGTGAATATCAGATCATATTCTATAGTCAATAATTGTTTAATATTCCATTCAAGTTACTTACAAGTTGAAATTGTTAAGCTGAGTTTTCGAGCCTCAGAATTCCTATGCGTTTCATAGCCGTGCCTGATCCACTTGATACCAGATGCCAGTAGCCTGGTAATTTGTTTGTGTATTATATACCTACCCATGAAATACATAGCTACATGTCAGGCCTTTCCCCAGCCGGTTATAGCGCCTTGGGACCGCGGCGCTATAATTTCATTTGTCGGCGCTTATGTTACGCACGCTGTGCCTTGATTTGCTGGCCGAATCATGGTTATGGCCACTTTAAAACCCATTAAAGTCTCTTGTTTCGTTTCAATTTTATTATCCCCTCGCGTAGCGAAAAGGGGATATAGGGATACAAAAGTTGTCTGTCTGTCTGTCCGTCCGTCTGTCCGTCACAAAACTTAACGTTGGGGTTAATCTGTAATAACTTCTGTTTTCTTTCATGGAATGATTTAATATTTCATAGATGCATTTGGAATATCATCCCGCATCATTCTACGGAAAGCGTATGCCCGCTCACCCCAAGGTCAAGGTCACAGACTTAGAAAACACTCTGTTTCGAAACGCTGTGGTTAATTCTGTTTGTCTTGATGGAATGCTTTCATATTTCATAGATGCATTTGTAACAGCATCCCACATCATTCTACAGAATGCCCATGGTGCCCGCTAGCCACAAGGTCAAGACTTACGAAATGCTCCATTTCCAAAACTTAACACTCGGGTTAATTCATTACTTCTGTTTCCCTTGATGGAATGCTTTAATATTTTATAGATGCATTTGTAACAGCATCCCGCATAATTCTACAGGAAGCCTGTGGTGCCCGCTAACCTCAAGGTCAAGGTCACATACTCAGAAAATGCTCAGTTTCGAAAACTTAACGCTTGGCTTAATTCATTGTAACTTCAGTTTCCCTTGATGGAATGCTTTAATATTTCATGGATGCATTTGTAACAACAGCCAGCATCATTCTACAGAAACCCAATGGTGCCCGCTAACCCCAAGGTCAAGGTGAAAGACTACATTTTTTGGCACCATTTTACAGAAAGCATCGCTATCGATTATTTTGCTTGTGCGTTTCCTCACTAATATTTGCATTCTTCTGGAAGCTGACCACGATAGTGGAGGGGCATATATAGTGTTACCCTTGGCCGTCCGTCCGTTCCATTTTTGTCAAGAAGATTTTACAAGTTTCTATATGAGTTTTTCTGACAAGGCCTCGGGTGGGGCATCCGTGTTCCATGAACACGAATTCTAGTTTATCTGGGAGCAGCAGTGGTCGAATGGTTACGATGTCGAACCAAAGGTTGTGAGTTTGATCACCATATCAAGTGGAGATTATTTTATATTAAACCACTGCTCCATTGCACAGACACCACTCATCATGCCCGATTGCATCCTCCAGCTTTCCTTCGCATTTTTTTTTTACATGCTTTCTTATCAGAGCATGGGTCGTATATGGTTACCGATTGGGATATATTTACGAAACTTCGCACATGGATAGATATCGGGTCAAAGGTGTGTCGCGCGCAAGAAATACAACTCTCACTTTCATAATTTTGGAGTTATGTCCCTTCATGTTTTATGCCCCCTGCCACCGAATGGGGGGGGGGGCATATAGTGTTACCGGCGTCCGTGTCCGTACGTCCCGAAACCTTTACGCTCGGGTAAATTATGTTTCCTTGCTCGGATCTGCTTCACATTTCACACACGCATTGCTCCAATGGTCCTCTACCGCCCTGTGACAAATCCACATTCGTCCCGCCCCCGCTAAGCACAGGGTCAAGGTCACAGACTTGGTGCGTTCGAAACCTTAACGCTCGGGTAAATGGCTTATAATTTCTGTTTCCTTGTTCGGAGCTGCTTCACATTTCACACACGCATTGCTCCAATGGTCCTCTACCACCCTGTGAAAAATCCATATTCGTCCCGCCCCCGCTAAACCCGTGAAGGTCACAGACTGGGTGCGTTCAAAACCTGAATGCTCGGGTTATCAAATTCGGAGTAGATTTCAGTTATACATGTGTAACTGTACAAGTAAAAATAATTTGTTACTATTTGTTGCGACTAGTGTAGCGCCCTGCATCCAACTGCTCATGTGTTCAGTGTGATCAGGGTCTATACTGTTCATTGTACAGTTAATGTAATGTTCTTGAAGCTGCTTATGATTTGGCCCTCAGGTACGTCATCGGCATTTTTGTATGTGACAGTTAAATCTGGTTATGCCCCTTATAAGAGTAATTCCTAATCCTATTACTTTTAGGGGAAGAGGTTAAGTGACTCTGGTGTGGTATGGACCTGGCACCAGGTCAGGTTATTCTAATTTCAGGGCGGACTATATATTTTTCTCTGTAAATATTCAGTTCTGATTTTGGGATTTATCCCCCATCACAATCGGTATCGTATGGGATTTGACCCCGCTAGCCCGGCCTAAAATGACCTTAGCTGTTGACAGGCCGTTAAACACCATTAAATAAAATAAAATCTAATTTTGATGCTGCTAACAAAAAGAGACGATCCATGTTAGACTACTTGAGTTTGTTACCTGATCTGGAGCTACACAGGTTAAAAACTTGATAACCCCATTTTTATACGACCGTTTTTAAAAAACGATACGTATTATGTTTTACCGCACGGCGGGTGGGCGGCTGAAGAAAAAGCGCATAGTTCGTGTACACAACTCCTCCGAAACCGTTCAGTCGATCGATCTGAAACTATACACACGTCTTCTACACATATTGAAGTTGTGCACATTGGTGTTTTTATGCCGAAAAAATATTTTTTAACAAAAAATATCACCTTTTTAACTTCGCAATTTTTTTTTTTTTCTATACAGTTCTATCTATATACAGTACAGAGTTTGTGTACACAACTCCTCCGAAACCGTTCAGTCGATCGATCTATGCACACGTCTTCTACACATATTGAAGATATGCACCTTGGTGTTTTCATGCCGAAAAAATATTTTTTAACAAAAAATATCACCTTTTTGACTTGGCCATTTTTTCTACATTTTTCTATACAATTCTATATACGGTACAGAGTCTGTGTACACAACTCCTCCGAAACCGTTCAGTCGATCGTTCTGAAACTATACACAGGTCTTCTACACATATTGAAGATGTGCACCTTGGTGTTGTTATGCCGAAAAAATATTATTTAACAAAAATATCACCTTTTTAACTTAGCCATTTTTTCTACATTTTTCTATACAATTCTATATACGGTACAGAGTTTGTGTATTCAACTCCTCCGAAACTGTTCAGTCGATCGTTCTGAAACTATACACACGTCTTTTACACATATTGAAGATGTGCACCTTGGTGTTTTTATGCCGAAAAAATATTTTTTAACAAAAATATCACCTTTTTAACTTAGCCATTTTTTCTACATTTTTCTATACAATTCTATATACGGTACAGAGTCTGTGTACACAACTCCTCCGAAACCGTTCAGTCGATCGTTCTGAAACTATACACACGTCTTCTACACATATTGAAGATGTGCACCTTGGTGTTTTTATGCCGAAAAAATATTTTTTTTAACAAAAATATCACCTTTTTAACTTAGCCATTTTTTTCTTTCATTTTTCATTTTTCTATACAATTTCTATATACGGTACAGAGTTTGTGTACACAAACTCCTCCGAAACTGTTCAGTCGATCGTTCTGAAACTATACACACGTCTTTTACACATATTGAAGATGTGCACCTTGGTGTTTTTATGCCGAAAAAATATTTTTTAACAAAAATACACCTCACGTACTTAGCCATTATTTGCTACATTTTTCTATACAATTCTATATAGGGTAGAGTTTGTGTACACAACTCCTCCGAAACCGTGTATTCGATCTTTCTGAAACTATACACACGTCTTCTACACATATTGAAGATGTGCACCTTGGTGTTTTTATGCCGAAAACATATTTTTTGACAAAAATATCACCTTTTTAACTTAGCCATTTTTTCTACATTATTGTATCCAATTCCCTATCATTTCTACTTTACACTCTACTTTTCTATCTCTGCCTAAATTAGTATACATGTTTAGCACAACGAGATGAAGAAATAATGCTATAGACTTTCAAATTCTCATTAATGTTTCTTGCCTTGGTGACAGCTTCACATTTCTGCATCTTCGCTGTCTGGCCCATATTCGACGGGCGTATTTTGTGACTTGCGGCACTCTTGTTATTATGGTGAATCACATATGTGACTGGAGAAATGAGACTTATGGGTTTTGTGACCAGTGTAGCTCTTGATCAAATAGCACACTCCTGTAGCATGATAATGATCTATAATGATGGAATGGCAAACAGTGCAGATCCTGATCAGACTGTGCGTATGTACAGGCTGATCTGGATCTACACTGGTTGCAAAACACATAAGACCCATTTCTGGAGTCGCAGCAACAAATATGTGTCTCAGTAATGTATTAGTGCAAGTTGTAGAGTGAGATTACATGTTGTTAGAGTGGATGGTTGGTCGGGTGAACGTGACGGCGTAAATTAACGGTAGGGGTTCCTCCTTATAGCACAGGTGGAAGACTCGGACCTATGACACCAAAAAAATGCCTATTAAAAAAATCCCATTACCCCACCCACTTGGTCTCGTACATTACCATCTTCTATTTATGTAAATAGAAGATGGTAATGTACGAGACCAAGTGGGTGGGGTAATGGGATTTTTTTTAATAGGCATTTTTTTGGTGTCATAGGTCCGAGTCTTCCACCTGTGCCTTATAGGAATCACAATTTGCCTGGTTTGGCCCTCAGGTATGTTTTTATCTTGGGCTCTTTTGTTACCTGAGTTGAATTGGGTTATTTCCCATTAGAAAAGATTATTACTGATCCTACGGCTTTTGGGAGGGGCCAAGTGATTCTGGTGTGGCGAGGACCTGGCATCCGATCAGGATTATTCTGATTTCAGGACTGAATATATAGTTTTTTTACTGTAAATATTCAGTTCTGATCTTGGGATTTTCCCTCCATGTACTTGAACATGTACTTGTACATGTAATATATGGGATTTAGTACTAACTCATTGACCCGGAGTTAAATGACCTTAGCTGTTGATAGGCCGTTAAACACCAACAAACAAACATATATGTAAATGTCCTAAATAACATGTGTATTATCATTTATCAGGTAACCAGCTTTGTATTGGCCGAATACGTACTGACTGATCATGTCGTATCAGGCATTCACCTGATAATAATATCTTGTATACAACTACATTTGTAATTGAAAACTGATGTTTCATTGGACGAACAGCGTCACATGATTTTACCGATTGACGTCAGTGTAATGACACAATGTAAACAAGTCTGCGTTCCTTTCAATGAAATCCGCGCCATATTTCCACATTATATAGCATAAAATGTTAATAGAATACAGAATACCATGCTAGTGTGTATTGATACCATGGTTATCAGGTTCGTCTCGAAAACAGTGAGCCTCGGAATTCCTACATGGTTCCTAGCCTTGCCTGATAAACTTGATATCAAAAGATACTCACATCGTATTCTGTATGTCACAGATTTTTACTAGTTTGCAGTTTGATAGAGCTATTTCAAGCGTGTGCACAACTTGGATTATGTAAACTATTTTATTGCATAAAATAGGCTTACACAGTGTAATAACACAGTGTAATAAAAATCATAATACACTAGTGTAATAAATATACAAATGTGGCCCGTACAGAAAACAAGCTAGGTGGTCATTTACAGCTTCAATGTATTGTGATGTGCATATGCAATAAATAGAATCAAACATTTGTGTATGATTTAATATGAGATTTATTAAACGTGTTGACTGATTTCATAAGAAACTTGGCATTGATGAAATCAGTAAACTTGTAAAAAACATCAATTTGCATTCAATTTACAAGATGTCTTGCCATGAAATATTTTCCATTCTAGACACTGGCTGATCCAGCAACTGGGATGGATTTTGATATGTTAATTTTCCAGCCGATCCAATCCAATCGTCACAAAATGATTTTCAAACTAGTCAATTTATGAAAAGGGGGTGTTTTTGTTCTCAAATATATGAAAATTTACTTGCAAAAACTGCTGATCCTGATGAGACGGCTCATGACGAGCCGGCTTATCTGGATCTACACTTTTGCCAATACCACTATACAGGCCTGTAGTGTAGAAATTAAGTGTAAATTAAGTGTAAATTAGCTCAATTGCACAAAACTACCACATTTACTAGTTATTACAAACAAACATTTTATCAAAATCCAATTTTTTCAGGCAACACATGTTTCCTTTTGGGTTCAGAATAAGATACAAATCTACAACTGAAGTATTTTAACAGATCTGTTACATAACTTTCTGCACATATCTGAGACCCAGTAACATTAAATAGATTGTTTATGCCCCACCGGCACCACGATAGTGGAGGGGGCCTTTAATGTTACCCTTGTCCATCCACACCAATATATAGGGTATATGTGGCTAGCCCCCACAGGGATGGACTTAGTAAAGAATAGGGTTAGTTATATTAGCCACCTAAAAAAACCAATTTATGTGGCTAAAATCGGTTTATGTGGCTTATTCCGTAGTACTCAGAGGGGCCTTATGTGGCTCGTAGACACATAAACACAATTTTTAAGAACGTCCGTCCGTCCGTCCGTCCGTCACCAACCTTATAAGTTGTAAAACTTTTAAGCCATACTAGCTACATACCTGAAACTTGGTATGTAGCTTCCTTAATATGATGAGTAGATGCACAAAGTTTATTTTGGTTTTTGATTTGACCCCCGGGTCATGGATTATCTCTCCCTTTTCAACTTAGAATTTGGCAATTTTGTCTTGTAACTCGTAAAACTTTTAAACCTGAAACATGGTATCTATGATGAGTAGAGGCGCAAAGCTTATTTCGATTTTTGTTTCGACCCCCTGGGTCATGGATTATCTCCCCTTTTGAACATGGAATTTTGCCTTGTTTATTATCAAAGCGGTATGTGGGGCATCCGTGTTCTATGAACACATTTTCTAGTTTTCGACTGATTTATTATATTTAACATAGTACATATATTTAAAACAAGAAATGCGTCTGTCGAACGCGGATGCCACCTGCAGCATATTTTAGAAACTGTGACAAAGTGGTTAACCGAAAAGTGTGACGGACGGACGGACGGACGGACAGACGGACAGACGGACGGTCCAAACACTATATGCCACCCGTTTCTTCGAAACCCGGTGGCATAATAAAACTTAGAATTTACCGTGTGTGGTTTATATAAATCAGGTGTACAGTGTAGGTGAATTATGTAGGTGAACATATGTTTAACATACATACCATGACCCGAGTCAATTACACCTATAATAGTCTTTTGTGAAATACACATGTATATAAACATATAAATACCCAAACATGTTAAAGTGCGGGTAACCCAACCCAGTTATGTGTATGTGGGTGAATTGTCGACCTTGATATTTTGTATTTAAAATGTTTGTTCACGCATGCATAAATAGCTGGCTGTCAATCGATCGGCCAGTGGCTCATTGTGTTTCTTCACGGAGTGTTACAATGGATTTGGCAACTCAGAAAAATATGTTAAATGTGTCGCTCTACGTCAAAGGGTTGGATAGGGACACGAGAGACAGATATTTTTCAAAGTTTATGTATGAAAAAAACTCTAGATCGCTACCAGACTCGTTCCAGGGGGCCGTTTCACTAAACTTTGTACGACTAAAATGTTTTTAAGTGCAGAATTATGATAGTCTGTACATTTCACATTAACACTGTTTTCTTGTAAACAATTATTGGATTTACATTTATTGAGCATAGGCTGCTATGCAGCCAGCCTATGCTCAATAAATGTAAATTTATCAATTGAAATTTCCAGACGATTCTAAATTTGCACTTACGAACATTTTAGTCGTATGAAGCTTCGAGAAATGGGCCCCCTGTGTGGTACCAGAAATAGTTATTGTTATGCCACCGTGTTTCGAAGAAACGGGTGGCATACAGTGTTTGGACCATCCATCTGTCCGTCCGTCCAGGCCAACGTCCGGGGGTTTGAGAGCTTAGGGGCGTGGTTAGGAACAAAAGATTCCTTTATAATATTCCGTAAGCTCATAAACTCTATTGTTGTTTAGGGGCTTTTTCTTTGTTCTTCAAACAATGGAAATACCCCATAAACCCAAAATGTTGGAACATCCGTCCGTCCGTCCGTCCATCCGTCCGTCACACTTTTCGGTTAACCACTTTGTCACAGTTTCTCAAATATGCTGCAGGTGGCATCCGCGTTCGACAGACGCATTTCTTGTTCATTATAACACACCCAGGTAACAGGTCTGATTGTTGATATATATACTTTAACTTGTCACCTCATAAATACAATGATAAGCACATGTATATTACCAGAAATAGTTGTTTCGTATAGCACATCCAGCTAACAATGAATCTGGTACCAGATCAGGCTATTGTAAGTGCAATTAAATGTAGAGCTGTGTTTATGATCCCGCTACCATCTCCCAATACAGGTGATGTACTGGTTCTGCCTGGTCATCACTATTACCGTAACCCTTTCCACACCACATACCTTTTTCTTGGTGTTTGCAAACAATGTAGATCCAGATGAACCAGCTCATATGGATCTGTCTCGTCAGGATCTGCACTGTTTGCAAATACTTTTATATCATTAGGAAACACCCATTTGTTTATGAATGAACTGATCTAAATGCTTTTTGTCGCGCCCGCTTGCGGAAAGCGCGATATAGTCGGCACTTTGGCTTACGTACGCACGTGTGTCCGGTTAAAGTTTTTGGTTAAGGTTTTTGGTTAAAGTTATTTGGTTAAAGTTTTTCGTTATACTATATCTCTGCAACTGCTTTGCCCATTACCTTGAAACTTCACATGGGTGTTTATCATCATCTATATTTTCATTCTACGCCCCTGTGCCCAATGTCAAGGTCAAATTACTTTGAAGTTTTTGGTTAAAGTTTTTCGGTTAAAGTTTTTCGTTATACTATATCTCTGCAACTGCTTTGCCCATTACCTTGAAACTTCACATGGGTGTTTATCATCATCTATATTTTCATTCTACCCCCCTCCCGTGCAGCCCTGTGCCCAATGTCAAGGTCAAATTACTTTGAAGTTTTTGGTTAAAGTTTTTGGTTAAAGTTTTTTCATGTACTATATCTATGCACCTACTTTGCCCATTACCTTGAACCTTCACATGCCTATTTATCATCATCCATATTTTCATTCTACCCCCCACCCGTGCGGCCCCTGTGCCCAATGTCAAGGTCAAATTACTTTGAAGTTTTTGGTTAAAATTTTTGGTTAAAGTTTTTGGTTAAAGCTTTTTCATGTACTATATATGTCTGCACCTGCTTTGCCCATTACCTTGAAACTTCACATGGGTGTTTATCATCATCTATATTTTGATTCTACCCCGCTCCCGTGCGGCCCCTGTGCCCAATGTCAAGGTCTAATTACTTTGAAATTTTTGGTTAAAGTTTTTGGTTAAAGTTTTTGTCGCGACCGCTTGCGGAAGGCGCGATATAGTCGGCACTTTGGCAATTGATTGGTCTGAAATTAGTTGGACTATTCCAGGTCTGTTACTTGGGTCACACACCTTGAGAATGTCATCACACAGTAAACCAGACTCTTTTGTTACTTGCACTGACACCGTGGACATCACAGTTTTCGATTCTTTATTAAACATGCATATCAACAGTATACATGACTTTATATACTCTGTGTTTCCCATTTGGCCAACACCTGCTGTTACACTACTCTTATATTTAATACGTTGTATCGTAGCCCGAAGACTTTTAACCCTTAGAACGCTGAAAAAGAAAATTGTCATCTGCTGATTTTAAATATTTTTCTATTTAAATTATTTTTTGGAAGCACATTAGAATCGTCTCAGCTTAAGACAATTCTACTGTGCTGCCAAAACACGATTTTGAGATGAAGCGAGAATAAAATACCAAATCAGCAGACAAAAAGCAGACAAAAATTTTGGTTTCCAGTGCTTTAAGGCTACTTGTTTGTCAGTATCTCTGTTAGTACAACCAAATACCACACATTCTTTCCCCATCAGATATTGTCAGTAAATCCCGATAATAATTATTATTGATATACACAGAGCAATGTAAATACGCTCTGGAACAATGGCTTCGCCGAAGCAGGAAGCTGACGGCCAGCTATTTTTAGTAACAGGAATACACCCTGCATGACGTCAGCTCATAACCTCCTGTACCCAAAAATGTTAAAATGTGGGCAACCCAACCCAGTTTATGTGTATGTTGGTGTATTGTCAAACTTGATGTTTTGTATTTAAAGGTACATACCCACTCAGTAGGCACAAGGTGTTCTTTATAGGAATTAAATAACTGTATGATTGTGTCACTATTCCACCAGTTGTAAAAATTACGAGTGCCCGCTATACAGATATAATCATTTAGTAACATATATTTTACTGATAGTGACTCACGGTGGTATCAGGCTATTTTCATATGCAAATGAGGCATGCTCTTTTTTTAATTATTTATATTAATTAAATGCGTCACCTAAACAAATTATATTTTCGACAGATTATAAAGTATGATCATTGCACATCAAAACATAAATACAGTGAATAAACAGTAATATCGCAAAAAGCAAACACGGTTATCGCCCCTGATATCAGTTTGGAAATTTACGTCTAATATAAAATGTTTACTAATGCCAATCAATACGTGGGGTAATGGTGAATGAATGTTTATTTTACCAAAAACAATGTCTCAGATTATGTCTTTGATATAAAGAACATTGTGTGCCTACTGAGTGGGCATGTACCTTTAAAGTGTTAGTTTTTGTCTGGTTTTCAGTGGGTGGCTGGTGGGAGTATGCGATGGGTAATTTAATGATCGGGGTTCATCCTTACCGGAATTCCGACTGGAGACCTGGGGCACGTTTCACTAAACTTCTTACGACTAAAATGTTCGTAAGTGCAAAATTATGATAGTCTGTAAATTTCACATTGACAATGTTTTCTTGTAAATAATTGTTGGATTTACATTTATTGAGCATAGGCTGCATATGCAGCCTATGCTCAATAAATGTAAATCCATCAGTTTTAATTTCCAGACGATCCTAAATTTGCACTTACGAACTTCTTAGTCGTACGAAGCTTAGTGAAACGGGCCCCTGGTTTGGCCCTCACACATGTTCGGAATTTTATATGTGACAGTTGAATCTGGTTATACCCCTTATGTGAGTATTACGATTATTCGTAATCCTATTCTAGGGGAAGGGGCCAAGTGACTTGATGTGGTATTGACCTGGCACCAGGTGAGGTTATTCTATTTTCAGGGCTGAATATATTTTTTTCTCTATGTAAATATTCTAAAATACAGATAATTCAGGTAATTGAATAGGGGATAAATCAGTGGGCTGTGATCTGACACAACCACGCTTATTGCATTTGCAGTTTAAGTAGTGTCTTCTATTGTCGCAATTTCATGTTAATATCCATTCTGCACAAACATTATTATCGATTAACCCTTTCAACTCCCTGTGCCTCTCTCTTTATCCCAATGATTGCAAACATTGTAAATCCAGACGAACCATCTCTGCAGAGTATTTAATCGGACGGAATCTAACGTTTAAACTTGGTCTGATTCAAATGTCTCTGCAGCATGCTCAGACTTAACTACATATGTAATGCTGCTAAATTTGGTATTGGCAGACTCGTAGTGTTGACGGCTGGAACATGGTCATCATTAAAAGGAAGAAACCACAGTCGTATTGATGAAAAAGAAGAGACCTCATGGGTGCCACCATTACTCCAATTAACACCATAACCGCATGATTCCATACTCTGTATCTGGGGCTACACTGATTTCATATTTAACCCTTAGAATGCGGGAACCGAAAATAGTCGTCTGCTGATAATTCATATTTTGTCTTTTCTCTCAGTAAAAACATGGTTTGGCAGCATTTTAGAATCATTTCCATTGGAAATGATTCTAAAGTGCTGCCAAACCAAGTTTTTGATGAGAAAAATGAAAAAATATTCAGCAGACGACACAAATTAATTCAGCACTGTAAGGGTTAAACCTTTTCCCATGATGTTTAATTCTCTACTCCCACGGCATAGTGAAATGTTGCATCCAACAGATTCAACATATTCACTCTGGGGTAATTTTTCAATTAACCCTTTCACCCCAGTAACTGGAATGGATTTTGATTTGTTAATTCTCCGACCAATCCAATCATCATAAAATAATTTTCAGACTAGTCCATTTATGATAAGAGGGTATTTTTGTTCTGAAAAATATGAAAATTACTCGCAAAATGTGTAGTCCATTTATAAAAAGAGGGTGTTTTTTTTTCTCTAAAAAGTATGAAAATTAGTTGCAAAAAGTGCAAATCCTGATGAGACGGCTCGTCACGAGCCGGCTCATAGGATCTACACTTTTTACCAATACAACTATACAGGCCTGTGGTGTTGAAAGGGTTAGAAATGTGTGTGGTGGTGGGGAGTTTGGCGACCTGTCTATAGCATCGGTATACTATTCTCTATTCTGTCGGTATACTAATGTTATGTGAGTATTACGATTATTTGTAATCCTATTTTAGGGGAAGGGGCCAAGTGACTTTAACGCTTACCTGATTGAAATGACGATCATTTGACTAGAATGATGTGATTCATTTGGCGCAAAAGTGAATATCATTTTTTTTCTACAGAAATGGCACTTTCAACATCTTATTTTTGTTAGTAAAGATCGTTATTTTAATGCGTTTTCAGTACAGCCATACCTCTTCTAGAATGAGCCAGAATGCACCAAATCACATGTACGTGATAAAAAGATTTCCGGGGGAGCATGCAACTGGACCCCCTAGCTACCTCCCGCACTCCACGCGGTCGATCACCGCAGCGCTTTAATTTTTTTCTGGGGGTAGGCCTGCATGTATACCGTGGAACCTCTCTAAACTGGACACCAATAAAACACCTGTGATCTTATTTTTGATGAGTTTCTTGGCCATTTTTCGTAGATGATAATGTCTCTTCGTGATCGCATAGCACACAACTGTGGCACAGAATGATCAAATGCCTGATCTACAGTGAAACCTCTCTAAGACGGACACCCTGGGGACCTCCCAGCCCTGGGGACCTCCCAGGGTGTTCGGTCTAGAGAGCTTTCACTGTATGATGTAAATAAATGTCATATGTTCTCATCAATAATTCCAGCACAAAAATATTTACACAATTCCCTAACATTCGATTGGCCCGTAGCAAGTCTCTGTCCAAAATTTATATCCCAGTAAACTCCCATGCCAAACTACTTTCCGTAACCGTGAGGCGCAGTTAAAATAATTCTTAAGAAAACGGAAAATAAACACATTTTCTTGATGAATTTATTTCAAATGCTGGAATTATAAGGAATGAATGGCTTTTTAGTGGAATTTATCAGGGATATAAACTTGGAAAAGTCGCGGGAATACTGGACGAAGGCCTGAAGGCCTTCGTCCAGTATTCCCGCGACTTTTCCAAGTTTATACCCCGATAAATTCCACAAAAAGGCCATTCATTCCTATAATGAATATAAACAATTTCAGGTGAGCTATCAGTAGTTCTAGCATATGTATTCATATGCACACCTGCTAAAACTGCAATGTCATGGTGAAATATCTACTGTATATTCATATGCACACCTGCTAAAACTGCAATGTCATGTTGAGGCCGTCCTTAAAAAATTGTTTGTTTCCTGTAACCGGACATATTGAATTTAAAAATTATTAATATTAAAGGTACATGCCCACGCAGCAGGTTACACTGTACTACTACTTTTCATTTTCTGTCATGCCTTATATGAGCCATTTGTTTACCCACTAATTAGTTATTTTCAATTACGGCGCGTGTTAATTGGTGTTAAATCGCATTTTATATGCCGCGAGCAGAAAGGGTATTTTCCGACCTCGTGCTATTTTTACCAATACGTGTCGCGTGACACGGTCAATCATATCACATCTTTGACATGCGCAGTGAAGTATCGGAAGTTGAGAAGAAAAATCTCTGTTCGAGTCCAAATCTAAATCTCCACGTAACTCTTTGCATTTGGTGATCTGGTCACCAATATTAACCACTATCTCTCTGTACTGCCTGTCCCTCAGACATTTCGCCTTTTTTTTTTGCCTACGCCGTTTCATACAATTTCTGTCCTGGACGTTTCGACATGTTGATATTCTTGTTTACATATTGGAAAGCCTACTGGCGCGCGTAGTATACTGCGCATGCGCACCGCAAGCCGTGATGTGAAAGTCGTCGACCCCGCACATTATCAAAATAGACTGTTACCGCCGCGCGTCGCTAACAGTAAATTGATAATTAATAAATGATTATATTTGTATAGCGGGCACTCGTAATTTTTAGAATTGGTGGAATAGTGACATAATTATACACTTATTTAATTCCTATAAAGAACATTTTGTGCGTACTGCGTGGGCATGTACCTTTAAAAAGGTACAATATTTTAACACTTGCATTGCAAGTGTTAAAATATTGTACCTTTTCAATATTAATAATTTTTAAATTCAATATTGCAAGTCTTGCAATAAAAGTATGTCAATTGCTGTATGTGTTGTTGTATGAACATGTATGCCATTTAGGGCCAGAGATTATATTAACCCTTTTAACCCACTGTAGCACAAAAAAAAAAAAAAAAAAAAAATAGCAAACGAAATTTCAATAAAAAAAATCGGGTCGCACCGTTTTTAGCGAGTCGGTCGGGTTACAGGAAACGGAGATATAATTATGGATGGCCTGAAATATCAGTACGTACGGTATCTGCTGTATATTCATATGCGTAACTGCCAACCTGACGTAGCCTCTAATGCCAATACACATGTCTTACTGTATGCCGTCTAAAAGACTGATTAATTTGCTTGTTGGGGTGAAAAGTAATAGAATATTCATATTTTTGCAACGGATACGACATAATATGTTAATCTTGTGGTGAGAAATGTCCATATTTCACACACCACTTGATGAACATACATATCATATTCGTTGCAAAAATATGAATATCCTCTATATATTACAGGAAACTCTGGTGAACCTGGGCGGCCTGCTGTGTAGTCTACTCCTGGTGCCCGTCGTCACAGGAAAAACTACGTATGTCATAAAATAATGTTCAGGCTATTCCATTTATGAAAAGGGCCGGTTGCTTAAGAACGCATGACTTAGAAATTTGCATTAAACTTTCTCAAATCACCTATAATTTCTGTTTGCCTTCAGCTAATATCTTCATATTGCACACTGGCATTACTTAGTAAAGATACATCCTTCCACATTAATAAAAAATGCCCTCGCTACTGATCGTACGTCAGTCCGTCTGTCTGTTTATTTATTTGAAAGTTTTAGTAACAGTTTCTAAAATCACCTACAACTTCTGTTTGCATTCAGCTAATATCTTCATATTGCACACATGCATTACTTAGTAACAATACATCCTTCCACATTAATACACGTTATTACAGGAAACACGTCATTGTGACGTTACTATCTTCATTTCTCCATACATGGTAAACACGAGAGTGGTGTAAACTACAGTAGTATATGAGAGTCAAAAAGATACCACCTCTTGATGGAAGCCACCCGCTACGCGCGGTGCCTCCCATCAGGAGGTGGTATCTTTGTTGACTCTCATATACTACTTGTTTTTTTCCCCACTGTTATCACGGTGTGGATGAGAAGAGTGGAACATATTTTTCATCAACACGAGACCATATACTTCCTCGAGCGGTGTAATACTACTACTTGCTGCCGAGTGGTGTAATTCACATGTACATGTATTTATGTAAACTACTGGCTGAAATGTAAGAAAATTAATTAATTAATTGCTAAAACATGGGTAATTACAGCTTGATATGGACCCTGTATATACTCTTCACCACGCTGCACCTCTACGCAAACTACAGCGCGGTGACGAGCGTCGTCATGGAAACGCTGAACCAGTCGCGGCTCCACATCCTGTTGCAGCATTACTTCCTACACGGTGACGTGTTGCCGACAAATAACGTCAATTACCGGGAGCCTGTTATTTGGAGTGAGTTGCTTTTCAGATCGGGCCGCGCAGTATGATCAGGGTCTGCACTGTTCACCGTTCCATCACTGAAACACCCGTCATGCTTCTAACAAGAAATACATGTATAGATTGTTATCTGGGTACTATTTGATCAGGAGCTACACTGGTCACAAATCCTATAAGCCCCATTTCTCCAGTCACAGCTTCAATGGTGCTTATGGGTTTTGTGACCAGTGTAGATCCAGATCAGCCTGTGCGTCCGCACATTCTGACCAGGATCTGCACTGTTCGCCATCCCATTAATGAAACACCTGTTATTCTTCTAACAAGCAATGTTTGATCAAAACTGTGACTGGAGAAATGGGATTTGTGGCCAGCGTAGCTTTTCAAAAGCTACGCTGGCCACAAATCCCATTTCTCCAGTCACTGCCTCAATGGGGTTTATGGGTTTGCGACCAGCATTGCTTCTGATCAAATATTGCTTATTAGAAGCATGACAGGTGTTTCCTTGATGGGATGGCGGACTGTGCCACGTCCTGCTTTTAACAAGCAATATTTGATCGGGAGCTACGCTGGTCACAACTCCCATAAGCCCCATTTCTCCAGTCGCAGACACACTTGAGACATAGAGAATACCAGGCTAGTGTATTTTGATACAAAGTTTATCGGGCAACTCTTAAAACGCGTCCGAAGCTCGTTGAGGAATTCCTACCGACTCCCAGCCGAGTCTCGTAAACTTGATATCAAATGACACTAGCATTGTTTGGTATCATATTTTTAGCTCACCTGAGCGAAGCTCATGTGAGCTATTGTTACCGCAATGTGTCCGTCGTCCGTCGTCGTCCGTCGTCGTCGTCCGTGAACATTTTCAAACGTCTTCTCCTCAGTAACCATTGGGCCTATAGTCACCAACCTTCATGATCATGGTCCTTAGGTAGGGGGATTACAAAATTGTTAAAATGACGTCTTTGCTGATCCAAGATGGCCGCCGTCTAAAAATAGCACAAATTCTTCAAAAATCTTCTTCTCAAGAACCACCAACCGGATTTCAACAAAACTTGGTAGGAATGATCGATGTACAATGCTCTTTCAAAGTTGTTAAAATGGTGACCCTGGGGTCAAAACTGGGCGTGGCCCGTGGGGTCAAATTGGGGTCAAATTTTATTTTTGACCGAATATGGTCAAGTCATATATCGAATTGAGGGTATCAAAGAGGCGATCCCTCTGGTGCAGATTTTTTCGAAATCTGATGGTTATGTCATCCAAGATGGCCGCCGAAAGGTCAAAAGGTCGTTCTTTTATTAGAGATTTCAAAATTCTTCTTCACAAGAACCGCTTGGCCCATGGTAGCCAACCTTAAAAGTTATGGTCCATGGGTGAAGCCTTTTCAGATTTATTAAAATGGAGGTCATCACTAATCCAAGATGGCCGCCGTCTAAAAATAGCATAAATTCTTAAAAAATCTTCTTCTCACGAACCGCCAGCCGGATTTCGACGAAACTTGGTAGGAATGATCGATGTACAATGCTCTTTTAAAGTTGTGAAAATGGTGACCCCGGGGTCAAAAATGGGCGTGGCCCGTGGGGTCAAATTTTATTTTTGACCGAATATGCTCATGTCATATATCAAATTGAAGGTATCGATGAGGCGATTGCTCTGGCGCAATATTTGTCGGAATCGGATGATTATGTCATCCATGATGGCCGCCAAAAGGTCCATTTATTTGAGATTTTGAAAGTCTTTTTCTCAGGAACCACATGGCCGATGCTGGCCAAACTTCATAGGAAGTTCCAATCCTTGGGTGAAGCATTTTCAGATTTGGTAAAATGAGAGTCCTCGCTTAATCCAAGATGACCGCCGTCTAAAAATAGCACAATTTTTTTAAAACACATTAACATTCAATGTCACATTCTCCTCTGGTCTTCATGGAGTCAGGTGAGCGAATTAGGGCCATCATGGCCCTCTTGTTCAGGTAGCGTTTTATGCTACATAATGAGAAAATATGACATGGAAGCCAGACTTGCATTACATATCATTACATTGATGTCATTCGGTCAACTTTCGACATCATTTACAGAAAATATTGTAAATTTTGTAAAATGAAATATCGCACATTCTCTTAGGTACAAAATCACTTGGCGTGACTCAAATAGTGCCTGGATTTTACCGTAATTTGCTGTTTATTTTATCCATGTTTTTCTTTTATTCCACAGAGATGAGACGGAAACTTGAAATACGGCTGGGAACTTCTATACAGCCACTATGTAATAGGTAAGTAATTACGATGGGGATATTTGTGCTGTGACTGGAGAAATGGGGCTTATGGGATTTGTGATCAGTGTAGTTCCTAATCGAATAGCACACTCCTGTAGCCTGATAACGATCTGTATTGCTTGTTAGAAGCATGATGGGTGCTTCATTGATGGAATGATGAACAGTGCAGATCCTGATCAGACTGCGGATGCACAGGCTGGTCATAATCTACACTGGTCGCAAAACCTATAAGCCTCATTTCTTCTGTCACAGCCACATATATATTCTAATAAACACCCATGAAATTTTCTAAAAATATATGTGCATTATTATTGCACAAAATGTATATATTTTGATGTTTTAAATAAATTTACTGTGTGAAAATTACATGTTGTTGGTTAAATTATGGACGTGGGAACTACTTTTTGTGAGGCGGCTACAAGCGGAATATAGACGGTAGAAAATTCCAGGGTAAAACGGTACTAGTACAACTATGTAAACACTATAATTGTAGCAGAAATATTTACGTTGTCGTAGAAGCAATAAATATTTGCGACGAGCCATGAAAAATTACAAAATTAATTATGTTTTCAGGAAATGACGTAGAAATTCACTAAACATGACGAGCAAATACGTAATGCTATTCCTCATTTGCACTGAAAACTTTCCATGTCTTTACTGAAAATATTGCGGTTTCTGTAAATATTTGTCTCATTATTTTGTTCTACATGTTGAAAGAAACTGTTAATAAGGTTTCATAATGACCAAGCTCGGGATTTACCTTGACAAACGTTTCAGTGCACATGAAGAATTTAAATGTCAATTTTCAGCATCATATACAAAAAATATTATATTACAGAAAATATATTTTCTTCAAAATCTGTAATGGTAAAAAACAATAATGCGTCAATGGATGTTATGTCAATGTCGAGCCCAATGAAGCGCACCATGTGATATGTATTAATTACCATTGTACAAGTTCAGGGTATTAGATCACATGGTTTTCGTACGTTTCTGAATGACAGTTTTCAACAGTAGATTTTCTTTAACACCTTTGAAATAAACAGATGAATTTTAATGATATATATAGCGCATCAAAGACGATGTCCTATGTATTTTATGGATGCTCTAAAACTTCTTTACAATAACTTTCACTAAGAATTAAGTACCATTTATTTCCTACCTTCACATGATCTAGATTTTTAGCTCACCTGAGCGAAGCTCATGTGAGCTATTGTTACCGCAATGTGTCCGTCGTCCGTCGTTGTCCGTCTCCGTCGTCCGTGAACATTTTCAAACGTCTTCTCCTCGGTAACCATTGGGCCTAAAGTCACCAAACTTCATGGTCATGGTCCTTAGGTAGGGGGATTACAAAATTGTTAAAATGATGTCATCACGTAATCCAAGATGGCCGCCATCTAAAAATAGCACAAATTCTTCAAAAATCTTCTTCTCAAGAACCGCCAACTGGATTTCGACGAAACTTGGTAGGAATGATCGATGTACAATGCTCTTTCAAAGTTGTTAAAATGGAGACCCCGGAGTCAAAAGTGGGTGTGGCCCGTGAGGTCAAATTGGGGTCAAATTTTATTTTTGACCGAATATGGCCATGTCTGTATCAAATCGAAGGTATCAAAGAGGCGATCGCTCTGGTACATTATTTTATCGAAATTGGATGGTTATGTCATCCAAGAATGCCGCCGAAAGGTCAAAAGGTCGTTCTTTAAATATTAGAGATTTCAAAATTCTTCTTCACACGAACCGCTTGGCCCATGGTGGCCAAACTTCACAGTTATGGTCCATGGGTGAAACCTTTTCAGATTTGTTAAAACGGAGGTCGTCGCTAATCCAAGATGGCCGCCATCTAAAAATAGCACAAATTCTTAAAAAATCTTCTTCTCATGAACTGCCAACCGGATTTCGACGAAACTTGGTAGGAATGATCGACGTAGAATGCTCTTTCAAAGGTGTTAAAATGGTGACCCCGGGGTCAAAAATGGGCGTGGCCCGTGGGGTAAAATTTTATTTTTGACCAAATATGCTCATGTCATATATCAAATTGAAGGTATCGATGAGGCGATTGCTCTGGTGCAATATTTGTCGGAATCGGATGATTATGTCCTCCATAGTGGCCTCCAAAAGGTCCATTTATTCAAGATTTTGAACGTCTTTTTCTCAGGAACCACATGGCCGATGCTAGCCAAACTTCATAGTAAGTTAAGATCCTTGGGTGAAGCATTTTCAGATTTGGTGAAATGACAGTCGTCGCTTAATCCCAGATGACCGCCATCTAAAAATAGCACAATTTTTTTAAAACACATGAACTCAATGTCACATTCTCCTCTGGTATTCATGGAGTCAGGTGAGCGAATTAGGGCCATCATGGCCCTCTTGTTATTTACATTGACGGTAACTGATTCTTTGTCAAAACAACAGAATTATGAGATTAAAGCAAACTATTCAATAAAGGGCAACCTGTTTCGCATTTGCTGTGCTATCTTTCATAAAATTATGTTGTTCCGTTAGAAAGATATTAAAAGAAATCTACTGTAAACACATTTAAAAACATGACGTCATGCCGTTCAGAAACCATGTAATCCCATACTCTGAAATTGATTCATGTTACGTTTCAGTGTAGAGAATTTTCAAGCCTTACAGAACATATATCACTCTAGTCCATATATCCTCTGGTTGGACCGAAGGAAAGGTAATGTATTTGTCGACGATGGATGAAACGAGTATTTGTATCAACAGCTGGCAAAATGGGACAGTTAGTGGTTATGTTTAATATTGGTGTGGAGAATTTGTTTATATAAATTTCAGCACTGACCCTACAAGTTGAATGAGTGTGTAGAAAAATAGGTTTATTAATATTTCTTTAGGACGTGGGCTGGACAATGTGTATTTGTGAATATTGCAAAATTTTGGCATTAATACCCGTTCTGTTAATAGGGAAAAAGGAGTTGGTTACCATCGCATTCCGAAACCGGTTTTAGATTCCGGTCTGGTATTCATACTCGCATAGACTTGAAACCACTGTCGCTTCTCTATATGTGGCTGTGACTGGAGAAATGGGTCGCTGAACAGATTTCTGACCAATGTAGCTCCTGATCAAAGAACACACTCCTGTAACCTGTGTAGATCCAGATCAGCGTGTGGATCAACACTGGTCGCAAAACCCATAAGCCCCATCCCATTTCTCCAGTCACAGCCACATATGACCTTTGTTATTGCTGGAACATTAAACCCTTTCACCTTTCACTATAAAATTCCCCTACTTAGCATATACAGTGCAGCCCCTTTATAATGCTGTATTCGGGGTCCATAAGAGTAGATAGTTATATAAGTGATTAACGTTATACCCATACTAAATTATATAGAACAAATACTAATATGGAAAACGGACCATTTGGGAGCCGTGACTTTATGGCATTATAAGCAGAATAGTATCATAAGCAGTAGTTTTATAAAGTAAAACTTTCACTGTAATTGAAAGTAGAAATATAAAGGTAAACTTAAAGCCTCCTTAAATAATAACATGATCTTAAACTGAACTACCAACAAATGTTGAGCATGAACTACGTTTTGTATTCACTGTTGCCAAGGGATTGGCCGTTGGACTGCAATACCGGAGGTTGTTAGTTTCAATCCTCACACTTTTAAAAGTGTAAGACTGGTCTGTCGGAGGAGACTTTAACACTTTTGTCCCATCTCTATATGACCTTAGCTGTTGCTGGGATGTTAAACCCTATACACAGTCACTGTTACAATTGCAGGTATCGTGTATATTGCATTAGGCCAGGATGCCAGCCTTCACACACAGCTACAGGCCTGCTACCAGGCTGAAGTGTTGGAATTTGTATATACACAGAGGAATAATACTCGGGTATGTACGATGTAGAACTTTAATGTTAAAATGATTAATATTTATAATTTGTTTTCTTGCTCAATAAAAACATGGTTTGACAGCACTTTAGAATCATTTCCGAAATCAGAACTGAAAATTTACAAAAAAAATACCTATATTCAGCCCTGAAATAAAAAATATCATGATCTGGTGCCAGGTCCTCACCGCTCCAGTGACTTGGCCACAGCCCCTAAAAGTTAATCTTACTACTGTTATAATGGCTATAACTGGGTTCAACTCTCGCATACATGTTTAAGAAAGCCAAAAATGTACCCGAGGATCAAACCAGGGGGTCGTTTCACTAAACTTTGTACGACTAAAATGTTTGTAAGTGCGAAATTATGGTAGTCTGTAAATTTTGCATTAACAATGTTTTCTTGTAATTTCCAGACAATCCTAAATTTGCACTTTTGAACATTTTGGTCGTAAGACGTTTAGTGAAACAGCACCTAGGGTTAATGCGATTCTGATAAGGACGAACCCCATTGTTAAATTATTGTTCGCAGGCTCCCAACCCACCGCCTGCTTCATGAAGAATAGGTGATATACAGTTTCAGCGGTTAAATGGCGGCAGTCTGATGATACCATTCTTTTCATTTGAAAACCACATTTTTGTCGCGCCTGCTTGCGGAAAGCGCGATATAGTCGGCACTTTGACGTACGTGTGTCCGGTTAAGGTTTTTGGTTAAGTTGTTTGGTTACGTTTTTTGGTTAAAGTTTTTGGTTGAGTTCTTTGGTTAAAGTTTTTGGTTAAGTTTTTTGGTTAAAGTTTTTCGTTATACTATATCTCTGCAACTGCTTTGCCCATTACCTTGAAACTTCACATGGGTGTTTATCATCATCTATAGTTTCATTCTACCTCCCTCCCGTGTGGCCCCTGTGCCCAATGTCAAGGTCAAATTACTTTTAAGTTTTTGGTTAAGTTTTTTGGTTAAAGTTTTTGGTTAAGTTTTTTGGTTAAGTTTTTTGGTTAAAGTTTTTCGTTATACTATATCTCTGCAACTGCTTTGCCCATTACCTTGAAACTTCACATGGGTGTTTATCATCATCTGTATTTTCATTCTATCCCACTCCCGTGCGACCCCTGTGCCCAATGTCAAGGTCAAATTACTTTGAAGTATTTGGTTAAGTTTTTTGGTTAAAGTTTTTGGTTAAGTTTTTTGGTTAAGTTTTTGGTTAAAGTTTTTGGTTAAGTTTTTTGGTTAAGTTTTTCATTATACTACATGTATATCTTTTTTTTTTAGTGTCCATGCCTCGCCACAAGGCGCAACATGCAGGCCGCGGCCATCTAGTATTATATACATACCCATGATTTACATAGCTATACTGTACGGATGTAAATACAAGTTATATGAATATAAACAATTTCCGGTGAGTACTTCCGGCTATTAAACTTAACTTGCTTGGTATGTATAATAAATAAAATATTCATACTTTTGCAACAAATATGACACGTTCGTTCACCTCGTGTTGCAAAATGTCCAAATTTCAAGAGACGTTCGAACATAGGGACGTTTCACCCCAACAAAGATGTCGTATTCATTGCAAAACAGGGAAAAACGCAAAAAATAAATAAGGGAAAAATCAGGGAATTTGTTTCTTCAAAAATCTGTAGCCACCCTGTATGAGCAGGCGGCCCATAACGGTTCTGCTATTTATTTGTAGGGCTTCCCCAGACTACTACAAGAAATGGCTGCAGCTTTTGATGAAGGTATGTTTGGGCAATACTTCAAGCAATGTTCGTACACCTGTATGAGGAGATAATCTGCAAGCTTCAGCTCGCAGATTATCTCCTCGTACAGGTTTGTTTGTTTGTTTGTTTATTGGTGTTTAACGGCTAGGGTCATGTATTAAAGGCTGGGCAAACAGGTTCGATCTCATTTTAACCTGCTGCATTGGGAGGAAAATTTCAAAATCAGAACGCAATATTTACAGCGAGAAAAAATATATTCAGCCATGAAATTAGAATAACCCGACCTGGTGCCAGGTCCATAACACACCAAAATCACTTGGCCCCTTCCCCTAAAATAGGATTACGAATAATCGTAATACTCACATAAGGGGTATAACCAGATTTCACTGTCACATACAAAATGCCAAAGACATATGTGAGGGCCAAACCAGGTCTCCAGTTGGAATTCCAGTAAGGATGACCCCCGATCGTTTAATTTACTCGTACATCATACAGGTGAACGGACAACAATGCTAGGTATTTATCTCACCTCCAGACCTGGGCCTCATTTCACTAAACTTCGTACGACAAAAGTGTTCAAACGAAGATTTCTATAAATTCACGTCACACGATAACGTGGTCTATTAATGCTCTCATGGTCCTACATGTTAAATCTGAACAAATCCACAAAAGATTTTCCAATATCGGCTGCTAATGCAACATTTGTTGTACATTTTAGTTTTTAAATTACAAACTTCTTGGTCGTACAAAATGTACTGTACTTTGTCTGGTTCTAATAATCTGGAGTCTAAACGCAGATGATGATGGATATGCATGTGCATGGCGTAATTAGAACCATACTGAAGAGTTGGATTGTGGTTGACAAAATGTCACTTGCTACAGTCTGTTAGTGAAATGATAACCCAACCTGGTGCCAGGTCCTCACCACACCAGAGTCACTTGACCCCACTGCCTAAAATTATATGATTAGTATACTATTAGTACTAATCTTATTACTTTTATAATGGGTATTACCAGCTTCAACTCTCAAGAAGGAAGCCAAAATTGTACCTGAGGGCCAAACCATGGATGTCGGGATTCCATTAAGGATGAAACCTGTTAAATCTACATTTACCCATCACATGTTCCCAACCAACCGCCCACATTTGTGTAATTAAAATATATAACTACCCAATTAAAATTAACTACCCAATTAAATGTGTACCAAAAAGCAATAATTCCAGCACAAAAATATTTACACAATTCCCTAACATTTGTGATTGGCCCGTAGCAAGTCTCTGTCCAAAATTTATATCCCAGTAAACTCCCACGCTGAACTACTTTCCGTAACCGTGAGGCACAGTTAAAATAATTCTTAAGAAAACGGAAAATAAACACATTTTCTTGATGAATTTATTTCAAATGCTGGAATTATAAGGAATGAATGGCCTTTTTGTGGAATTTATCGGGGATATAAACTTGGAAAAGCCGCGGGAATACTGGACGAGGCCTTCCGGCCTTCGTCCAGTATTCCCGCGACTTTTCCAAGTTTATACCCCGATAAATTCCACAAAAAGGCCATTCATTCCTATATTAAAAATTTGGGGTATGCCGTGTTTCCCTACTATGTAGTATGCTGGTGAAGTTCGTGTACAAAAAAATACACTCAATATGTAATAGTTGTAGTTCTAATATTGAATGTTTAATACATTAATTTGTGCCTGTGACTGCAGAAATCTGTGCACAGTCTGATTAGGATCTCCACGGGTCACCATTCCATCAATGACGCACCCATCATGCTTCTAACAAGCAATATAATTGACTACAGGAGTGGGCTATTTGATCAGGAGCTACACTGGTCACAAATCCCAGAAGCCCAATGTCTCCAGTCACAGCATTTGAAGCATTATCTCCAGCACTAGTGTTACAATGTACATGTTTCCTAGTATTGTATGATAAGCTAAATACCCTTTCCTGTAGCTGATTTCATCAAAATTGCAAAGTATACTTATCTAGCAAAGTATACTTTGAGGGAGTAATCATTTATTTTTCCCAAAATGCATGATTTCATATAGAACTACCGACTGCATATATTTGATGATTAAAAGTATGCAGAATTATTATACTGAATGTATTACATATTATCACAGCCAAAATGGCTGTAATAATGTAATAAATTCAGTATTATAAAAATTAATAAATTTATCCTTAAATTGAAAATTTATCCCTCAAAGTATACTTTGCTAGATAAATATACTTTGCAATGTTTGTGAAATAGGCTACTGGTGTGGCCCTTCCGTACGAGACACATTGATTTTTCACAAAATACATTTACAAAAACTGATATTTTCTGTATAAAACAGAAACTGTCATATTTTCTGTAACAGCAAATGCTATGAAAATTTTGTCAACTTTCGACATCATCTATGGAAAATATCTGTAAATCATTAATGACGTGAAAGATGATAACAGTTTCATATCAAATGCGGAATAAAATTCCGCAGTTGCTATGAAAATTTCATCAACTTTTGATGTCATTTACGAAAATTATCATAAATAATATTTCCTGAGATTAATAATATTTCCAAGGTACAAAATCACAAGTGAGGCAGGGTTGGGAAACTAGAAAGGATTAGTAGTTTCCTTGCTGAGCTAGTGATGCTAACCAGTCTAAAGCAAGGTTAGCATCACTAGCTCAGCAAGGAAACTACTAATCCTTTCTAGTTTCCCAACCCTGCCTCCGAACTCCCCCCATCTGTGCCAACAAAATCATTTGTATAAGTGCTATCGCGCTTATTTGTAATCGTTGTAAAATAAATAAAGTTTAATTTGATTAGATTTATTGGTGTTTAACGGCCTATCAACAGCTAAGGTCATTTAAAGGCCCAACTGGGATATAAAAGCCACCAGATGGCGCTGGGCAGGCTTTTCGATAATTTTATGCATGCTTCACTTCAGAGACACATTTTAAGATATTTTAGAAATACCATTGAACAAATAATTACACTATTTCACACAGGCATAGATAATACAACTATGAAAGGTTTAGAAAAATTCGGATTGAAGAAAACAAATGTAAATGTGCTTTTGAAGTAATACAATGTACTCAACTGACAACTGATTCAAACTTGCCGGGCGGAGCGTAGCTGTTACATATGTAATTCATTCATAGAGCTGAGTTCATGACCCGACATTGTAAACAATCCCACGTGTTTAGAGATAACGCTAACAGCTGTAACTGCCTGCATGGTGTTTAGATAGTCAACATCAGACAGTGTGCCAGCCGCACAACTTTGATTTTGGACAGTAATATCAAATTAAATATGTGTCTGGTATGCACATAACAAAGTGAATGAAACCAAACCATGGTTTAATAGACCAGCAAGAGAAATATGTCGCCTAGCAACTTGATACAGTGGCTGTGAAAATGCAGTGTACATACTAATTATAAACCGTATAAACTCAGGTTAAAGGCCCAACTGGGATATAAAAGCCACCAGATGGCGCTGGGCAGGCTTTTTGATAATTTTATGCATGCTTCACTTCAGGGACACATTTTCAGATATTTTAGAAATATCACTGAACAAATAAGTACACTATTTCACACAGACATAGATAATACAACTTTGAAAGGTTTAGAAATATCACTGAACAAATAAGTACACTATTTCACACAGACATAGATAATACAACTTTGAAAGGCTTAGACAAATTTGGATTTAAGAAAACAAATGTAAATGTGCTTTTGAAGTAATACAATGTACTCAACTGACAACTGATTCAAACTTGCCGGGCGGAGCGTAGCTGTTACATATGTAATTTATGCATCGAGCTGAGTTCATGACCCGACATTGTAAACAACCCCATGTGTTTAGTGATAACGCTAACAGCTATAACTGCCTGTATGGTCAACATCAGACAGTGTGCCAGACGCACAACTTTGATTTTGGACAGTAATATCAAATTAAATGTGTGGTTGGTATGCACATAACAAGGTGAATGAAACAAAACCATGGTTTAATAGACCAACAAGAGAAATATTTCGCCTAGAACTTGATACAGTGGCTGTGAAAATGCAGTATATACTAATTATAAACAGCATATACTCGGGTTAGTATGCACAGTCACAAAACAGCATGTATGTGCAGCCTGATCTGGAATTTACATGACTACATGAATTCAAGTTTGCTAGCAGCCTTATTTCCTGTATCCTAACACGTACCAGTATGGCTATTTCAACACTGGTCTCTAATTAGCTGTCAGCATATATTATATCTGCAGCAATGCAGTCTAACTGGGACGGGGTTATCTGTGGAATGACATGACACAGTTACAATTTTTTATCAAATACCGACTTATTACAAACACATTCTTATATATTGGTTACTACATGTACTTATAAAATACATCGGAGATAGGAACCTTGTTCAGGTCCAGAAGTATAATATAGGTTTCACTATATATACATGACACACTCTAAGTAACGGACACTTGGACACGTTACGACATGCATATCCCCGGATCAGCTGGTGCATCCTCGCAGCCTCATCAGGATCTACACTGTTAAGTTTGGTGGTCATTCATGGTGGCTCTAATTAATGATGTAAACTGCATCATGATGTAGTCATGTGCTATCTGAATGTGAGTTAAACTGATCAAACACTCAATAAGCCCCATTTTGTCATTGTGTAACACATGGAAAGGTGTTTCACTAAATTTTACGTGTTTCTATTTTTAATAATTTATATAATAGCATCAGAATACTCTTTGCTTTGCAAAATACTATATAAGTTTTAACACTTTTAGTAAATTCTCAATCATTTTCCTACACAACTAAAACATACAGACACTATTATAGGGACTGGTATATATTGTATCATTTGTGTGTTTTATGGGACCACACGTTTGATAACAAACCTACATACCATATATCTAGATACTGGTCAGTATGAAACACCTACACTGGCTATCCAGCAGCCCCCTCACTGTTCTACATTGGGAGCAGACGACAAACATGTGCTGCTGTTTATGTGTTCTATTTATAAAGTCAGTGTATAACTGACAGGCTAGGGACGCTATCAGTAATTGGATATGCCCCTCCTACAAAATTCGGTACCAGGGCATCGATTGTTGGGCCTTTAATATGCACATTCACAAAACAGCATGGATGTGCAGTCTGATCTGGAATTCACATGACTATTTGAATTCACGTTTGCTAGCAGCTTTATTTCCTGTATCCTAAAAGCGGACGTTAAACCCTATTCACTCACTCACTCACCTAACACATACCAGTATGGCTATTTCAACACTGGTCTCTAATTAGCTGTCAGCATAATTATAGTATACAGTATATCTGCAGAAATGCAGTCTAACTGGGACGGGTTATCTTTGGAATGACATGACACAGTTACACATTTTTATCAAATACCGACTAATTACAAACACATATTCTGAAATATTGGTTACTACATGTACTTACAAAATACATCGGAGATAGGAACCTTGTTCAGGTCCAGAAGTACAACATAGGTTTCACTATATGTATGTGACACACTCTAAGTAAATGGACACGTGGACACGTTACGATATGCATATCCCCAGATCAGCTGGTGCATCCTCGCAACCTCATCAGGATCTACACTGTTTAGTTTGGTAGTCATTCATGATGGCGCTAATTAATGATGTAAACTGCATTATGCTGTAGTCATGTGCTATCTGAATGCGAGTTAAACTGGTCAACAACTCAATAAGCCCCATTTTGTTATTGTGTGACACATGGAAAGCTGTTTCATTCAATTTTATTTCCTTCTATTTCTATAATAGCATCAAAATAATCATTGCTTTGATAGTTATCAGCAAAATACTATATAAGTTTTAACACTTTGAGTAAATGCTCAATAATTTTCCTGCACAAATAAAACATACAAATACTATTAGAGGGACTGGTATACATTGTATCATTTGTGTGTTTTATGGGACCACACGTTTGATAACAAACCTACATACCATATATCTAGATACTGGTCAGTACAGAAACACCTACACTGGCTATCCAGCAGCCCCCTCACTGTTCTACATTGGGAGCAGACGACAAACATGTGCTGCTGTTTATGTGTTCTATTTATAAAGTCAGTGTATAACTGACAGGCTAGGGACGCTATCAGTAATTGGATATGCCCCTCCTACTAAATTCGGTACCAGGGCACCGATTGTTGAGCCTTTAAGGCGGCCATATTTAACCTGCTGCATTGGGGGGAAAATCCCAAAATCAGAACGGAATATTTACATCGAAAAAAATTATATTCGGCCCTGAAATTAGAATAACACGACCTGGTGCCAGGTCCTTAACCACAGCAAAGCCACTTGACCCCTTCCCCTAATGTTAATACGATTAGGAATAATCGTAATACTCATACGAGGGCTATAACAAGATTAAACACTCGCATACAAGAATGGCAAAGGCGTTCCTGAGGGCCAAACCAGTAGCCTATTTCACCAACATTCCAAAGTATACTTATCTAGTAGCAAAATATACTTTGAGGGAGAAATTTTCAATTTAAGGATAAATTTATTAATTGTTATTATACTGAATTTATTACATTATCACAGCCATTTTGGTGATAATGTAATAAATTCAGTATAATATTTCTGCATACTTTTAATCATCAAATATATGCAGTCGTTAGTTCTATATGAAATATGCATTTTGGGAAAAATAAATGATTACTCCCTTAAAGTATACTTTGCTAGATAAGAATACTTTGCAATTTTGATGAAATTTGCTCCAGGTCTCCATTTGGGATACCGGTAAGGATGAATCCTGATCATTAAATTACCCATCACATGCTCCCACCCACAAATAAAGTTTAAACCAACCTTGCTTGATAAACAAACTCTTGTATTGCAGATGCTGACCGTACCACAGACGTATTGGCATTATCGCACCAGTACACGACACAAACATTCCCGCAGTTTCTCGAGGATGTGCACCGACACATGTGGAGGACAGATATTGGTCTACTCGGGGCTGACGAATGGAGGTCGGCTACGCATTGGAACAAAAAATAGACGGAGGGATTTTATCGCTGCTGGATCTATAAATTAAACTTTATTTATTGCATAAAATGGCCGCAATGTACAGGGCTCCAGATAAGGAATTAGTAATTGAGTATTGTTACTACTCCATCATTTCTGAAGCAATTGGATATTTCAAAATTTTAATTTGGTAAAATTAAATCACACTACTGTTTACACATCAACAGACAGCAATTATTGAATAGTTTATTTCGAAATGAAAACATATCTTGGCATTTCATTGGAATTGTCTCCTTGGAGACAATTCTAATGAAATACCAAGATGTGTTTTCGTGGAAAAATATGCTATATTGTGGTCCGTTTATTGTTTTCTGCAGCATGATAAAGGTACCACAATTGTTCTAATTGCTTTTTGATACTCCTTACTTCCGATTTCAAATGGGTTTTTGGAAATTTTAATTGGGTATTTACGCAAATATGCAGCTTATCTGGAGCTCTGAATGTATCAACACAGGGTGATGAATATGCAAATTAGCTTCTTACAGAAACAGGTGTGGTGGCCCGTACAGTTTCAATGTATGCTAATGTGTTTATGCAATAAATAGAATATTACATTTATCATGAAGAAGCTCGCCATAGCCTCGTTTAACAAGATCCTCTATTTTACGATTAACAAGGCGAGAGCAATTGCACAAATGCTTTTGTTGGCACAGATGGAGGCATAAGAGCAACCTTTAATGTGGGAGGAAGCAGGAGTGCCCAAAGGAAACCCACTTGTCCATACCATCTCGCATACTCGAACCTGAGCCGCATTGGTGAAAAGCTAGATCTACAAAAATGGTGTACCAGAATCGCACCAGAAAAGCTCGTACAGTGACAGCTATCTAAACCGGAAACCCTGGGAGGTCCCCAGGCAACTAAGCCACAGTTGTGTGCTATACGATCACAAACAGACGGACAGGCCAGTTTAGCTGTGAGGGGAGGGGCCAGTTTAGCTTGCGATCTGTGACTAAAGACTAGGGGTTTACGACATAAATAAACATATATCTAACAATTGTTTTATATCCTTAACAATATTTATTTTCTTCCAATACATGTACATGATACACAAGACACAACAAAACACGGGTGACTTCAACAGTCGGAAATTGCACATTCGAGTCGCACACGAGAAAATCTACCACTTGGTATGATGCTTGAAATCAGGAAGTTTGATTGGTCGAGGCTGAGCTCTAGAGCTCAGCCTCGGCCAATCAAACTGCGTGATTTCGAGTATGCATTTGGATAAAATCACATGCAAAAAAAAACACAATTCAGAGTACCAACTCTATTCTCGTGTTCGAAATTAGGAAGATTGGTACCCGAGGTTATTCCAAGTATGAATTTGGGGAACATACCCTGGGTCTGTGCAAATAAAGTTTTACGAGTATGTTTGTTTGTTTATTGGTGTTTAATGGCCTATCAACAGCTAGGGTCATTTGAAGCCGGGCAAACGGGTTCGATCCCGCATTTAACCTGCTGCATAGGGGGGGAAATCCCAAAATCAGAACGGAATATTTACATCGAAATAAATATATATATTCGGTGCTGAAATTAGAATAACCCGACCCGGTGCCATACCACGCCAGTCACTCGGGCCCCTAACCCTAAAAGTATATTATTTATATGATTATATTGTTGATCTCTCCATAAAAGTATATATGTTGTTACCACTCGTCTTGACGAGACGGTTCATATCAGTGGTAACAACGTATATTTTCGAAAATAAATAAACAAAAATAGTAACAAAAAAATTCTCCAAATTTTCATACTACATTAAATGTATCCGACTTATAATGGGTTAATAATATAATATATACGATATACGAGAGTACATATTTCGAAATGATGATCGGAAAGTTTTAACACATGTCAAGTGATAGATTCTCTCCGGTGCTGCCACATATATTTAAAGACAAAATGTCAACTTTTACCCACTTACATTCCATCCATACTGTGCAATGGTTTATTATCTTGCCAAGCGTTCATGATTATAACACAATCTTTGTAACTATTCGGAATCCAGTCCAATCAAAGTCATAGGTGTTCAGCTCAGAATTACTCACAACTGAATACAATTACAAGGATTACTTCCCTTCGATCTCGTATTCAACCTGCTGCGGGGGGGAAATCCCAAAATCAGAACGGAATATTTACATCGAGAAAATGTTATATTCAGCCCTGAAATTAGAATAACCAGTCACTTGGCCCCCTCACGCCACCAGAAAACCAAAAATATATGGAGGGCCAAACGATGGATATCGGGATTGCGGTAAGGAGGGGAACCCCATTGTTAACTAGACTTCGCACGCTGCCACCTGCAAGGGATTCTGGTATTTTTAAAAAAAAAAAATTGACCCTCCGTGCCACTCTCCAGCTCTTTCGCCCGAATGTTAAATGCCCATAGGAGTTGTTTTCTATATTTAAATATTTATTAGATTTCATGTGTTTAATAGCCAAATGTCCGTCGGCAGCAAAACGTGAACATATAGCAGAATGCACTGTATCTCTATCAGCTGAATTTTGCAGGTATTTTTTTCACTATTCTGTAGCCTATTTCACCAACATTGCAAAGTATACTTTTCTAGCAAAGTATACTTTGAGGGAGTAATCATTTATTTTACCCGAAATGCATTATTGTATATAGAACTAACGACTGCATATATTTAATGATTAAAAGTATGCAGAATTATTATACTGAATTTATTACATTATCACAGCCCAAATGGCTGTGATAATGTAATAAATTTAGTATAATAACAAGAAACGAGGCAAAGCCACGAAGGCCAGGTTTTTTCCAAGCATGGACACTTGGATAACATAATTATACCCACGTACGTATGCGAAAATGCCGATGATATCGCGCTTTCCGCAAGCGGGTGCGACAATGATGATAAACACCCATGTGAAGTATGAAGGTAATGGGTGAAGCAGTTGCAGAGATATAGTACACAAAAAAACTTTAACAAATAAATTCAAAGTAATTTGACCTTGACATTGCGCACAGGACGAAGATAAACACCCATGTGAAGTTTCAAGGTAATGGGCGAAGCAGTTGCAGAGATATAGTATAATGAAAAAGTTTTAACCAAAATATTTAACCAGACGTACGTTAAAAAGTTAACGTTGAAAATGGCTAAGTCAATTACATAGAAATAATAGGTGAAGGTAAACAAATGGTCACATGTTGGATAGTTGTATGTGGTAGGCACCCCTTGGTTATGAAGCTGTGAATGTTTGGTGGTCCTAGGTGGTACAGTACCAAAGAAATGGACTTATACATTGTAAACACGAAAACTTAACATTGAAAATGGCTAAGTCGACTGCGCGGAAAAAATGCGTCAAGTTAAAAAGAAAGTAACATGTTGGATAGTGAAATGTGGTGGGCACCCCTTGATTATGAAGCTGTGAAAGTTTGGTGGTCCTAGGTGGTACGGTACCAAAGAAATGGACTTAAACACGAAAACTTAACATTGAAAACGCGAAAACTTAACATTGAAAATGGCTAAGTCGACTGCGCAGAAAAAATGGGTCAAGTTAAAAAAAAAGTAACATGTTGGATAGTGATATGTGGTGGGCACCCCTTGATTATGAAGCTGTGAAAGTTTGGTGGTCCTAGGTGGTACAGTACCAAAGAAATGGACTTGTACATTGTAAACACGAAAACTTAACATCGAAAATGGCTAAGTCGACTGCGCGGAAAAAATGGGTCAAGTTAAAAAAAAAGTAACGTGTTGGATAGTGATATGTGGTGGGCACCCCTTGATTATGAAGCTGTGAAAGTTTGGTGGTCGTAGGTGGTACAGTACCAAAGAAATGGACTTATTAACACGAAAATTTAACATTGAAAACGCGAAAACTTAACATTGAAAATGGCCAAGTCGACTGCGCGGAAAAAATGGGTCAATTTAAAAAAAAAAGTAACATGTTGGATAGTGATACGTGGTGGGCACCCCTTGCTTATGAAGCTGTGAAAGTTTGGTGGTCCTAGGTGGTACAGTAACAAAGAAATGGACTCAAACACGAAAACTTAACATTGATTGTGGACGCCGCCCGCCCGCCCGGCTTTCGCCAATCCAATAGCCTTGATTTTTTTTCAAAAAACCTGACTAAAAATTAATAAATTTATCCTAAAATTGAAAATTTCTCCCTCAAAGTATACTTTGCTAGAAAAGTATACTTTGCAATGTTGGTGAAATCGGCTACTGGTACTTACCTGCATTGAGACACGTTAAATCCAGACATACACACACGTACACGTTACGACATAATTTATCAGAAAATAAAAATCTGAACAACATAGAGATATACATATAGATACACATATTTAATGTCCGGTGGACAGATAGAAAATCACAAAACGTCATAGATAAGTTACAATAATATACATGGTTGATAAAGTGCATACAATATATTTAATATCCCATTACAAGCTGAAGCTATACAATTTTTCATACGAAAAATAAAACTGATTCTTGAAATTATGCACGGACGTATACGAGACACGCCAAGTGCCTTTGTACATGTGCGATATCTCGTGAAAAATATTTAAAATATTTTCCGTAAATGCCGTCGAAAGTTGAAGAAAGTTTCATAGCGAATTCTGCATTTGCTATGAAAATTTCGTCATCTTACGACATCATTTACAGAAAATATCACATTTTCTGTAAATATATTTCATGAAAATCGCACAGGTTCGTGGGTACAAAATCACATGGTGTGTCCCATATGTTGCTACCACTTGTTTGAACCATCTCGCCGAGACGGTTCAAATGATTGGTCACAATATAAACTCGGAAAATAACAAACATCCTTTCAAGTTGTTAATACCCCGTGATACAGGGTATTCAATACTACTGTTACTACTTTTATAAAGGGTGCAACAGGATTCAACTCTCAAGAAAAAAGGCAGCCAAAAATGTACCTCATCTGTAGGCGATTTCACCAAAATTGCTATTAAGCATACTTATCTAGCTAAGTATACTTTGAGGGAGTAATCATTTATTTTTCCCAAAATGCATTATTCATATAGAACTAAATTATTATACTGAATTTATTACATTATCACAGCCAAAATGGCTGTGATAATGTAATAAATTCAGTATAATAAAAATTAATAAATTTATCCTTAAATTGAAAATTTCTCCCTCAAAGCGTACTTAGCAAGATAAGCATACTTTGCAATTTTGGTGAAAGCGGCTACTGGACATGTTATGGTCTTCAAGGTTAAAAGGGTTAACATGGTAGTTATAAAACAAGTTTTTCTATGAAATTAGTAAAATTGTGAAAATGGTTCAAAATGATTTTCAACTAATATCGTTATAATGACCAAGTTGTATAAATCATATGAAATGTTTACGTTTGACGTACAATACAGTTACAATAGAATGGTATGGTAAACGTGGCTTCAATAAAATATTCTGAAACAACATAGGACAGAAAGTAGATTTTCAGCAATACACAGGGTTTAAAAAGTTCTAGGTGCCACAGTTGGTCCTGTTTCGCATGTGTCGAAATAAAATTAAGTTCAAAATGTTTTGCGACATCTCGACATCCGTATAAAATCTACATTGTTCACATGTGACTCTCCACGAAAATGAGGAACATACTTAGTTCGCGACCAGTGTAGTCCCAGATCAGACTGCGCGGATGCGCAGTCTGATCAGGGACTACACTGTTCGCTGTCGAGTTGGGGATACATACCAGATGTCGATAACCAAATGTTTCGGCCTGTATAATGCTAAATAACCACTCTATGTGTACGTCTCGCTATCCAGTAAAATGGAGGAGATATGGGAATTTTCACATTTGGTGATTAGTCCCGAAGATCTCGAAACGAGTTTTCATTGGATATGAGATTGATGAAACAAGTAGGGGACGAGTTTCATAAATCTCGTATCAAATGGTAACAAAATTCTGTTCATCACATGACTTGACCCTCGAAAGAACAACAATATTTCGAATACCGTATAGGTCGACTTATAGCCGGAAATATACGGTACGTTTCAGTTAGCAGATGATTGACATGGACTATTTTTGCATCGAGTTAAAATCTCAGGAGAAAAGTAGTTTTATTACTGGCCATAAAACTTATAAATACATGTATGTAATATTATACGATAGGTTCCTGTTCTTTTTACACTTCTTATTACCATACAGGAACATTTGCAGTTTACCGAGTCACTGACGCTTCTAACGACGTTTAAAACACGATGTTTGTTTTGTTTGTTTATTGGTGTTTAACAGCCCATCAACAGCTATGGTTATTTATGGCCGGGCCAACGGGTTCGATCTCGTATAGAACCTGCTGCATTGGTGGGAAAATCCCAAAATCGGAACGGAATATTTACATCGAGAAAATATATATTCAGCCCTGAAATTAGAATATCCGGACCTGGTGCCAGTGGACGTCATTTGGAACGTCTTCATTGTATTTGGTTGGCATAACGTGAGTGCATAATATCAATATGTAACTTCGGCTATGCAGTCAGCCAATCAAATTCGCTCCAAGTGTTATTTTTATGAACTGGGTGACAATACGTCTTAAGGTATTCAAGTGATATGTGTGTGTGACTGGAGAAATGGGGCTTATGCGTTTTGCGACCAGTGTAGATCCAGCTCAGCCTGTGCATCCGCACAGTCTGATCAGGATCTGCACTGTTCGCTATTCTGTCAATAAAACACCCGTCATGCTTCGAGCAAGTAACTCGTTGTCAATTACAGAAGTGTGCTATTTGATCAGGACCTACACTGGTCACAAATCCCATAAGCCCCATTTCTCCAGTCACAGCCACATGTATGAGACACGCCATGTGATTTTGTAGCTACATGTAAGAACATGTTCGATATGACATGAAACATATTTACAAAATTGTATTGTCCGGAAAGGACGTAGAAAGTCGACAAGATTTTCATAGTATTCCGCATATGATATGAAAGTTTCTTCATCTTTCGACCTCATTTACAGACATCACAGTTTCTGTAAATGTTTCATGACAAATTGCACATGTTCTTAGGTACATGTACAAATCACATGGAGTGTCTCGTATGTATATATATACAGCCTATGCTCAATAAATGTAATTCCAATACTTGTTTACAAGAAAACATTGTTAATGTGAAATTTACAGACTATCATAAGTTTGCACTATTCAAGTCATTAAGTTTAGTGGCCCCTGACCACAGCTATTGCTACCTCGTTAGTACTTTGGAGTAAAACTTGCCACAATTCTTTTTCATGGCTTTTTTTAAAAAGTTGTAAATTTTGCATAAATCTTGTAGTTATTGATTGAGAGGTTTACATAAGGCGATGAATTGTCGGTAAAAACAAGAAACGCTGATAGTATGTAGCAACATGACTTTAGGACAGACAGACGCACGGACAGGGTGGCGACTATATATGCCCCAAAAGTTTTTTCGGGGTGCATAAAAAATTCTTATGCATTATGGCAGGAAGCTTTACACAGCGGCCAATATTATTTAGAGATAGTAGCTGCCAAAATATCGGCAGCTGTAATGAATAAAATCCATCAATTTCTGAGAAAAATTTGCGTACAAAACAAATTGTATAAAATCAAACTTTGCATAAAAATTACTTTCGTTTAGTCAGTCGATAGTCATAAAATATATAGACTTTACGAACAAGGTGACAGTGATCGACTGATGCACTGTCTGTAAAAACAAAACCAACCCTTCATCTGGGGCCCGTTTCACTAAACTTCGTACGACTAAAATGTTCGTAAGTGCAAAATTATGATAGTCCGTAAATTTCATATTAACAATGTTTTCTTGTAAACAATTATTGGATTTACATTTATTGAGCATAGGCTGCATATGCAGCCTATGCTCAATAAATGTAAATCCATTAATTGAAATTTACAGACGATCCTAAATTTGCACTTACGAACATTTTAGTCGTACAAAGTTTAGTGAAACGGTCCCCTGGTGATGAGCTTTGTGTTTGGCTTAATACATACCGACAGATAACATGTTGTATCCAGCATCGACTAGATACACATATCCGGATTAAACAGTTTGTTTATTAGTGTTTAACGGCCTATCAACAGCTATGGTCATTTTAGGCCGGGTTCGATCCCGTATTTAACCTGCTGCATACGGGATAAACATACTCAAAACTCCTGGTGATGATTTATTGGTTGAAAAGCGTCACACGACGTTATTAAATGATGTCATCGTGATGTTGCAACTTACACAAGTGAGTTTACAAAATCACGTAATATTTGCATATTCTGTAGAGTAAAACGTTACCCGATAAATAGAATACCATGTAGTCTAATGATATCGTGTATATTCGGCTCGGCTCGGCTCGGCTTGAAAACGGCGAGTCGAGGAATTCCTACGTGCTTCCCAGCCTTGCCTGATAAACACGATATTACGTGGTATTCTCTATATGTCAAGCATATCAACAAATGGTGTCAACAACAATGATTTATAACTATGCCTGTGTGGAGAAACATGTGTCTGTCAATGGATAAATTGGGGCTGATGGGTTTTGCAACCAGTGTAGATCCAGACCACCCTGTGCTTCCGCACAGTCTGATCTGGATCTGCACTGTTCTCCATTCCGTCAATGAAATACCTGTCATGCGTCTAACAAGCAATATAGATCGTGACCAGGTGACAGGAAAGCGCCATTTGATCAGGAGCTACACTGGTTACAAATCCCATAAGCCCCAAACTCAATACCCCACTTTCCAACCACATAAGCCCAATTTCTCCAGTCACAGGCAAATATGAAATATCAAGTTTATCACGAACCTTGGTTACGCGTTTCATGATTATTTGAATTTATAATAATGAATATGTATATACTGATGCATAATTCATGGGTACTGATGGTTAAAGGCACTGTGTCTCAGATATTCAATTTGTAGGTTTTCACTTTCTGGACTATAGATAACCTATATCGACCAAGTTCACCATTTTATTTGCTGAAATTACAAGGAGTTTGTGTTTTATTTTACTATTTGTGACTGTTATAAACAGGGGAGATAATTTGGTAATGCATTTCCGCTATAACTGTGCCAGGAAGCACACTTTTTGAAACAGAACACTTTTTAGTTGTGAAATGTTAATACTATACTTATAGATACAAATTTAGAAAATAATGACATATTTTTACTAATTTGTATCACTTTTGCGCATATCTGAGACTCTGTGCCTTTAACCCATAGAATGCGGGAAACAAAAATAGTCGTCTGCTGTTTTTATTTTATTTTGTCTTCTTTCTTTATAAAAAACATGGTTCGACAGATCTTTAGAATTATTTCCAAATGGAAATCATTCTAAAGTTCTGTCAAATCATGTTTTTGATGAGAAAAATGGAAAATAAACAGCAGGCGACAAAATTTAACTTACGGTCATAATAAGACGATACTAAAAGGCAAGTATGCTTTTGCGAATAAATAGGAACCAATACAGGCCATAACGTGACAAAACCCGGCTTATATCCTTCAAGACCAGCGTAGACCCAGACCAGACCAGACCAGACCAGATTTTGTTTGTTTATTGGTATGCTCAATAGCTCAGGTCATTTAACGGGTTTGGTCCCGCATTTAACCTGCAGCATTGGGGGGAAAATCCCAAAATCTGTCTGCAGATGATAAATGCATTCCTGACTGTAACTAGTAATGATTGAGTGGGGTTTTACGTCGGTTCAAGAGCAAGGCCAGACAAGATGGGAAATGTATGTTCAGCCCAGAAACCACAATATCCTGATCTCGATCCAGGCATCCACACCACACCAGACTACAAATGAGTGTCATCTTCTATGCAACCAGTGTAGACGCAGACCAGCCAGCGATCCTTCACAGTCTGATCAGGGTTTACACTGTTTGCCATACTGTCAACGAAACAATATCAAGCAATTTGAACAAGGGCATTGTTACTACATGGCCGATTCCCTCGCTGGCAGCCTTGATAATAACAACAAAAAAACTTCAAACGCATTTGCCTCACAAACAAGGTAAAACATAATTCCTCAGTGACCTTGACCTTGGGCGGTCGGATATGGGTGGCATGCAAAAGAAAAATCACCATTCCTAGACACATATTGTGGCCAAACATTATCAAAATAGGTGAAGCGGTTCATAAGTTATTGAAACATGTAAGGTGTTACTAACGCACGCACGTACGTACAAACATGGACTATCGCTATATCCCCTCTTGCCTGTCAGCGAGGGGATAATAAAACCTAGGCATCATAAATGTGGCAGTGGATTAGGGTCTACACTGGCCTGACAGGGTATAAGGCCGGTTTTGTCAAATTGTGACAAATTTGTGATAAGTGATGGGAAAATGGGGCTTGTTGCCAATGCGACAATTGCGACCAGTCTTCACGTACAAAACTCTACCCGAGGATCAAACCAGGGATATCGGGATTCCATTAAGGATGAAATGAAATGAATGGGTTTTACCGTCGCAGCAAACAGCTAAGGTCATAAAGGGACGGGGTTAAGGATGAAATGTTAAATTTACCCTTCACCTGCTCCCAACCAACCGCCCACCGGTGAACATTGTAAACCCTGATCAGGCTGGTTAACCATTAACTACATGGCGATTTAGGATTGCACTAACCGCAAAGGCAACAAGTCGCATTTGTCATTGTGACAAGAGAAATGGGGTTATGGCTTTTACGACCGGTGTAGACCCAGATCAGACTGCGCCTCTGCGCAGTCTGATCTGGGTCTGCACAGTTGGCTAGTCAGTCAATGAAACAATCAAGAGCTACACTGACCAGACAAAGGTCTACATCCTTATCAGACTGCGGGAGTGTGCCAGATCAAGAACTACGCAAGCCCCATTTCTCACAGTCACATATATGTGGTGTTAATGAGTAAGACATGATGACAACACAAGTAGCTACAGGGTATCCCTTAAGTTGTGTAGCAGTTTTAACACTGTGTAACGATTCATACTTTTCGAAATTTCAAAAAAGAAAAATTCTGTTTTCTTCGTGACATTAATTCAACATTATTATATATAATTGAGTAATTGAGCAGAGCCTCACAGATACACCAGGCAACTATTTTATAAGTCATTTGGCCTTAACCTTGGGCATGAAAGCAGCATGGGTAGGTTATAGAATAAAAATATGGATGATGATAAACAAGTATATGAAGTTTCAAGTCAATCTGACTTACGGTTGCAGAGATAATGGGTACCCAAAAAACTTAAACGCAAATATTGCGGACGGACGGAAATAAGAAAACTATATTCCCCTCGTCATACTTTGTATGCCGGAGGTATTATATAACAAGAGGGCCATGATGGCCCTATATCGCTCACCTGTGTAATGTCACAAAAAGCAAGCAAATACTGGTATGTAAAGTTGTCACTACATATACATCAAAATAAGCCCATGACGGGCACAAAATGTCAATGCGACAAACTCGAGAAGTCACCAGGGTAGGAGTTGTCTCGCGATATGTACAGATATATCTTACACAACTTTGAGAGGTTTGGAGAACATAACAGGATGCTTCCAGCCTACTTTTTATTGCAATCCTTAGATTTTATGTGTTATATAACCATATTCCGTAAAAAAGTTGACCCCTATTTGACCCCCCGGGCCATGCCCATTTTTGAACCAGAGGTCACCATTTTAACAGCTTTGAAAAAGCATTGTACATCGATCATTCCTGTCTGGTCGTCGAAATCGGTCTGGTGGTGCGTGAGAAGATTTTTTAAGAATTTATGCTATTTTTAGATGGCGGCCATCTTGAATTAACAACCGCCATTTTAACAAAACTGAAAAGGCTTTACCAATGAACCATAACTGCGAAGTTTGGCCACCAATGGCCAAGCGGTTTGTATGAAGAAGACATTTGAAATCTCTAATAAAAGAACGACCTTTTGACCTTTCGGCGGCCATCTGATTCGATGAAAACAGCACCACAGCGATCGCCTCATCAATACCTTTGATTTGATATATTATAAGACCATATTCAGTCAAAAATTAAATTTGACCCCTATTTGACCCCATTTTTGACCCATGCGTCACCATTTTAACAAATTTGAAAAAGCATTGTACATTGATCATTTCATCGATCATGTTTCATAGAAATCGGTCTGGTGGTTCGTGAGAAGAATTTTTTTAAAAATGTTGTGCTATTTTTAGACGGCCGCCATCTTGAATTAATGATGACCGCCATTTTAACAAAACTGAAAAGGCTTTATCAATGGAACTTTTGACCTTTCGGCGGCCATCTTGAATGATGTAATCATCTGATTTCGACAAAAAATGCGCCTAAGTGATCGTTTCGTCCATACCTTCGAATTGATATATGACATGACCATATTCGGTAAAATGTGAAATTTGACCCCTACTTGACCCCTCCTGCCCCGCCTGTTTTTGACCCAGGGGCCACCATTTGAAGGAATCTGAAACATCGTTAACTATCGATCATTCATATCAAGCTTCGTCGAAATCGGCCTGGTGGTTCGTGAGAAGAAGACTTTTTGAGAATTTGACCTACTTTTCAATGGTGGCCATCTTGGATTTCGCGATGACAATCATTTTAACAAAAATGAAAAGGCTTGACCCACTGACCATTACTGTGAAGTTTGACCAATATTGGCCAAGTGGTTCACGAGAAGAAGACATTTATAATCTATATTGAAAGAATTACCTTTTGACCTTTTGGCGGCCATCTCGGATGACGTAATAACCTGATTTTGACAAAAAAAAGCTCCAGAGTGACCGTCTCGTCGATACCTTCGATTTGATATATGACATGACCATATTCGGTCGAATGTGACATTTGACCCCTACTTGACCCCTCCTGCCCCGTCCATTTTTGACCCGGTGTCCACCATTTGAACGAACCTGAACCAACGTTAACTATCGATCATTCATAACAAGTTTCATAAAAAGCAGCTCGCGAGAAGATTTTTTAAGAATTTGACCTACTTTTCAACAGAGGCCATCTTTGATTTCGCGATGACCACCATTTAAATAAAAATGAAAAGGCTTGACCCAATCACCATTACCGTGAAGTTTGGCCAATATCGGCCAAGCGGTTCACGAGAACAAGACGTTTGAAATCTTTATTAAAAGAACGACCTATTGACCTTTCGGCGGCCATCTTGGATGACATGACCATCCAATTTTGACAAAAAATGTACCAGAGCAATCGCCTCTTTGATACCTTCGATTTGATATAGACATGACCATATTCGGTCAAATTTGACCCCACGGGCCACGCCCATTTTGACCCCAGGGTCACCATTTTAACAACTTTGAAAGAGCATTGTACATCGATCATTTCTACCAAGTTTCGTTGAAATCTGGCTAGCGGTTCACGAGAAGATTTTTTAAGAATTTATGCTATTTTTAGCGATGACCTCCATTTTAACAAATCTGAAAAGGCTTCACCCATGGATCATAACTTTTAAGTTTGGCTACCATGGGCCAAGCGGTTCATGTGAAGAAGAATTTTCAAATCTCTAATAAAAGAACGACCTTTTGACCTTTCGGCGGCTATCTTGGATGACATAACCATCCAATTTCGACAAAAAATGCACCAGAGTGATTGCCTCGTTGATACCTTCGATTTGATATATAACATGACCATATTTGGTCAAAAATAAAATTTGACCCCAATTTGAACCCACGGGCCACGCCCATTTTTGACCCCAGGGTAACCATTTTAACAACTTTGAAAGAGACAAGTTTTGTCGAAATCCGGTTGGCGGTTCTTGAGAAGATTTTTGAAGAATTTGTGCTATTTTTAGACTGCGGCCATCTTGGATTACGTAATGACGTCATTTTAACAATTTTGTAATCCCACTACCTAAGGACCATGACCATGAAGTTTGGTGACTTTAGGCCCAATGGTTACCGAGGAGAAGACGTTTGAAAATGTTCACGGACGGATGACAGACGGACGGACACATTGCGATAACAATAGCTCACATGAAATGATACACGATGACCCTATGCACTTAGAAACCAGTTGAGCAATGAATGATTTTAAAACAGATCACAACCTTTTGTGTACTAAGAAATTTAAAACTGATATGCAAATGCTAAAACATCAAAGCAATAAAATATTTCATGCTAGTTTGTAAATGCATTTAAAACAAAGAGATTATATTCAGCATGTGATGCGTTAAAACAGTTATATATTTGTAAATGCGTTAGAACCAAGATATCAATATATGGCATAAACTGTAGCGTTCAGTATGAAGAGATTAATATAAATATATAATTATATTCCGCATGTACACTGAAAATTTTGTCAACTTCTTATTTTATATATGAAAAATATTGTAAATTTTGTAAACGTATTTCACGAAATTATGCAGATGACCAAAGGTACAAAATCACATGGCGTGTCACATATGAGACAAGCCATGTAAATTTGTACCTTAGAATGTGCGATATCTCATGAAAAATATTTACAAAACGTTACAACATTTTCCGTAAATTACGTCGACAGCTGACGAAATGTTCAGAGCAATTTGCTATGAAAATGTTGTCAACTTTTGCCGTCATTTACAGAAAATATCAGTTTCTGTAAATATTTTTCATGAAAAATGGCACATATTCATGGCGTGTCTCATATATACCAATACCCAGGAGAAGAATATGTAGCATCATGCCCGTTTTCTAGTCCTGCACAAATTATTTGTAATAAATACTGCTGGAATGAAACAATACCCAGTGTTAGAATGTACTATAAAAACCATTACACAAAATATCGCGGGACACCCTGTAGGCCGGACTCAGGACATGTGTAGAGAGTCTGCACTGCGTGACAACAGGTGTATGGGGTGGGAGGGACTGCGGGTGAACGGTTTCTTCGGCAGGCGCTCCATGATCTTGAGCAGCTGGGTGAAGCCCGGCCGGTCGTCTGGCGTGTACGCCCAGCAAATGATCAGCAGGTCCTGCAATGGAGGCAACAGTTTCAATTTTCAGTTTATACAACTCTGGATTTTAAAATTTAACTCTTTCAACCCCAAGTAACTGGAATGGACTGTGATATGTTAATTTTCCAACCAATCCAATTGTCACAATATGATTTTCAGACTAGTCCACTTATAAAATGGGGGTGATTTTTATAAAAAAAATGAAAATTACTTGTGCAGATCATGATGAGATGGCTCGTTACGAGCCGGCTCATTTGGATCTAAACTGTTCGCAAACATCAGAAGAGGTCTGTAGTGTTGAAAGGGTTCATTTTATTCTAAAACACAGATATTTTGCCCCTCGTCACTGTTCGCCATTCCACCAATGAAACACCCGTCATGCTTCGAACATGCGATATAGAGAGTTATTATATACATACTTTCGTTTACCATTGAAACATAATGGAACTCGAGCCGACAATATATTTCCACATTGACGTCTCATTGAGTTTGTATTGAATTGACGCATTAGCTTGTGCAGTTTCACATTTGTTTGATTTCTTAATAAAAGCAAGATTTGGCAGCACATGAGAATCGTCTCCTAAGTCAAAATATGTTTTTGTAAAGAAATACCAATATATTCAGGTTTTCCTTAGACCTGTTTACAATAATCAGTCGGTAATCCATTTTCACGTGCATAGCGTGGTTTTGGTATGTTCGTTTCCGCCGAGTTCTAAAGGTCAGTCACACTTTGCACGTGAAAATGGATTACCGACTGATTATTGTAAACATGTGTGCAGCTAGACCGAAAATGATATGTCGCAAATGTGCTAGTTGGGGATGGGTGAGTATATTTTTTTTATGTTACAATCTCGCGTATTTGCGATCTCAATCTTGCCTTCCGCTTTTGGAAATATGATTTGCCCATGCATGTGTAGACAGCATGCGTGTTGGATTTGCGTTCTACATGTACGTACGCACATATTTATAAAAGCATGCTAGTTCGAAGTGCGTTCTACGTACGTACGTGCATGTAATGTATGCGGAAAACTCAATTTCACTAAATAGCATTAATAGGAACCTGCCAATCTCTATATTCTATGTCTCTGATACCACCATTAATTTTTTGCAGTTTTACACTGCGAACCCACAATTAAATAATTGCCGTGTTTCACTCGATCCCATAATTAAATAATTGCCGGTTTTTACTGTTATTCACTGGCCCCCACCATGCATCAATTAGAATTTCCTGTGGACCCAACCACCCATACATTTTAATTTCATGCAGACCCCACCACCCATCAATAAATAATTTGGGTTAAAAAATACCGCCTTTTCAGAAATGGACTAGTCTGAAAATCATTTTATGACGGTTGGATCGGTTGCAAAATTAACATATCAAAATCCATTCCAATTACTTGGGCGTGAAAGGGTTAAAAGGTGGGAATTGCCTCAAAGACCTTCAATATATCGGGCTGCATACCTTCACTTCCTTCGAGCCTTTGATAGTACCGAGGGACTGTTTGATGCCGTGTCCCATGAGCCAGATAATGCTCTCTGGGGGCTGAGAACCAAATGGCCAGGAACCGTTCAACAGTTCGTAACACACGGTGCTGCTATAGCGGTTTATGCAAACAGTGCAGATCCAGATGAGCCGGCTCGTAACGAGCCGTCTCATCAGGATCTGCACTTTTTGAAAGTAAATTTCATATTTTTGAGAACAAATTTGTTTTGTTTATTGGTGTTTAACAGCCGATCAACAGCTACGGTCATTTAAAGACGTTTTTTGAGAACAAAAATACCTCCTTTTCAGTCTGAAAATCATTTTATGACGGTTGGATCGGTTGCAAAATTAACATATCAAAATCCATTCCAATTACTCAGCTATGAAAGGGTTAAAAGGTGGGAATTGCCTCAATGACCTTCAATATATCGGGCTGCATACCTTCACTTCCTTGGAGCCTTTGATAGTACCGAGGGACTGTTTGATGCCGTGTCCCACGAGCCAGATAATGCTCTCTGGGGGCTGGGAACCAAATGGCCAGGAACCGTTCAACAGTTCGTACCACACGGTCCTGCAACGGAAAAGTGAAACAGTTTAACGTCCGAGAAACAGCCAAGGTCATATATAAAAGTGAAACTGAATAGGTTTAACGTCACAGCAGCAAATTAGGTCATACGAGACACGCCATGTGATTTTGTACATTCGGACATATGCATAATTTCATTAAATACATTTACAAAATTTACAACATTTTTCATAAATAAAGTAAAAAAGTTGGCATGCGGCGAAATTATTATGTACTCTGAAAATGTTGTCAACTTTTGCGCTATTTACGGAAAATATTGTAAATTTTGTAAACGTATTTCATGAAATTACGCAGATGTCCAAAGGTACAAATTCACATGGCTTGTGTCAAAATAGAAAATTGAAAGTGAATGGGTTTAACATCCCAGCAACAGCTAAGGTCGTATAGAGACGGGACCACAGTTTAAAGTCTCATGCGACAGACCAGGGGCCCGTTTCACTAAACTTCCTACGACTAAAATGTTCGTAAGTGCAAAATTATGATAGTCTGTAAATTTCACATTAACACTGTTTTCTTGTAAATAATTGTTGGATTTACATTTATTGAGCATAGGCTGCATATGCAGCCTATGCTATGCAGCCTATGCTCAATAAATGTAAATTCATTGTTGGATTTACATTTATTGAGCATAGGCTGCATATGCAGCCTATGCTCAATAAATGTAAATCCATCAATTCAAATTTGCAGACGATTCTAAATCTGCGCTTACGAACATTTTAGTCGTAAGAAGTTTAGTGAAACGGCCCCCTGTGGGATGGAAATACTACGCAAGTATTTTTCACGCCTAGGGTGAGGATTGCACCCACAAGCCCCATGTAGGGATGTCCAATGCCATATCCCCTAGGCCATGGCCCATCGCGTGCTGCAACGAAGGCATAGGTTACACGATATTCATCAAATGTGGCTGTGATCGGAGAAATGCGGCATATGGGCTTTGTCACGAGTGTAGATCCAAATCAACCTGTGAATTCGCAGTCTGATCAGGATCTGCACTGTTCGCCATTTGATCATTGAAACACATGTCAAACTACAAGCAATATAGTCTACACTCGTTAGTTACCTCGAACTCCTGATAACTCAAAGTTAAATTCATGGTCTCAAGTACATATTTCCTTTTTAGTAACTCTTGTTAACTAAAATTTTCATTAACTCAAAAAAGTAATTTCCTCATTTCTTTGGCCTTTCAGTAAATGAGTGTAGACTACCGGTATAGATATGCCACACTCCTGTAGCCTGAGAACGATCTATACCAGTAGCACAGGGATTCCGCTGGCGATCGCCACTTTTGCAATTGGCGATAAAAATAAACAATTGGCGATAAAAAATTACTATTTTCGAAAAAAAAATATAAAAAATTATCAACAATTGTTTATTTTTATCCTATTGGTTATATCTTTATTTTTTTCCCCAGCGGAATCCCTGGTAGCAGCTACACTGGTCACAAAGTCCATAAGCCCCATTCCTCCAGTCACAGCCACAGATCATTATCACATATCACAGTTCATTCCAGTTACTTAGGGTTGAAAGGATTGACTTACCCGAAGGCGTAGACGTCAGACATTTCCGTGAAAGGGAGGTCGGTAGTGGCATAGGCTGCCCCGGCCTGCAGGGCACGTATTATCTCCGGCGAGAGGTAGCACAACCATCCTGGCGGCACCTGTAGCCGATCCACGTGCCTGTGGACATAAACATGTATTGTTACATGTTTATTTGTTGGGGTTTAACGGCATATCAACAGATAAGGTCATTTAAGGCCGGGTCAATGGGTTTAATACTAAATCCCAAAATCAAAACTGAATATGTACAATAAAAAAATAATATATTCAGCCCTGAAATCAGAATAATCCTGATCTGATGCCAGGTCCTCGCCACCACTGAATAAATATGTCCAAATATTTAGGTATTTTATGGTAATATGAAAACCACAGAAAAAAATATAATCCTTTTACACATTTGCTTTGCACACCCACACTAACCCTAAATATTGAGAAAATCAAAGATTTTTTTTTTTGTCAAATATTTAGGCTTAACCCTTCCAACACCACAGGCCTATATAGTGGTCTTGGCAAGAAAGTGTAGATTCGTCTCATCAGGATCTACACTTTTTTCAAGTAATTTTCTCTTTTTTTTTTAAATAAATGAAAATTTTGTGACGGTTGGACTGGTTGCAAAATTAACATATCAAAATCCATTCCAGTTACTCAGGGGTGAAAGGGTTAATACAATAATATGAGAACCACAAATAAAATTAACAAAAACAATACCTATTTGCTTGGCACAACTTGGTCACATTGAAGAGACCGAAGTCGGTTATCACAACTTTTTCTTTGTCGAGGAACACATTTTTGGACTTCAAGTCTTTGTGCAGAATGCCTTTGGCGTGCAAGTACCCCATACCCTGTAATAGAAACAAAAGTGAAAGGGTTTAACTTCCCAGCAACAGGTCATATAGAGACAGAACACTGCAATGGAAGATAATAAGTCATCGGGAAAGCTGAATATTTATATTATCATTACTCCATATGTTAACCCTTTTTGTCGTCTGCTGTTTATTTTTTCCCATTTTTTTTCTCATCAAAGGCATGTTTTGACAGCACTTTAGAATCATTGGAAATTATTCTAAAGTGCTGTCAATCCATGTTTTTATTGAGAAAGAAGACAAAATATAAACAACAGCAGACGACAATTTTTGTTTCCCATCTTCTAAGGGTTCAAGTTTGTACTTGATCAATTGAGTCCAAGTTTCTGTAAGTTTTGCATCAAGCTATGTTGAGTGGCATTATTGGTTGGTTTAATTTGTCTTTGACATTCATCTCCTTGGTATTATCAATCATTGCAATGCTCTTGGCAACTATTAAATGTTCTTATTCCTCCACACATTGCAACAAAAAGATGTAGCAAGACAGACACAGATGGACACACAGTCACAGAAAAATGGACAGACAGACAGACAGGCAGGGCGAAACCTATAGGGCGGGGCCCTAACAAGTAGCCCAATGACTCTCGAAAAACATAAGCTGGTTAGCCATCAAGTTGGTAAAGATACGACTAACGTATCAGGAATTATGCGAAATTTGGAAGTACGTCCAAAATATGTTGTCGCAATCGTGACTGCTATGCAGCTTTCTCCAAATGGGTTCGAAACAAACAATACCAAACTGTTTTTCACACATATACAACTACCGGTATTTAACAATTTGAAACTATCTGAAAATATAAATAAATAAACTGTGATTGTGTTCATTCACAAAGCTCCAGGGGGCCGTTTCACTAAACTTCGTACGACTAAAATGTTCGTAAGTGCAAAATTATGATAGTCTGTAAATGTCACATTAATAATGTGTTCTTGTAAAGAGTGATTGGATTTACATTTATTGAGCATAGGCTGCATATGCAGCCTATGCTCAATAAATGTAAATCCATCAATTGAAATTCCCAGACGATTCTAAATTTGCCCTTACGAACATTTTAGTCGTACAAAGTTTAGTGAAACGGGCTCCCGATAAGGTGTGTATTGGCGTATTTTACGCACTTATTTTACCAGAGTACGCATTGATTATCAATATTTTTGCAGCTCAAATAAGTGAATTTTTCAATTTGTTTTATTTTTTATCATTTGTTCCCTATTTAATAAGGAAGAAAATCAATAATACATTTGTAAAATACGCATTGAATTTGAAATATGGGGGTATAATGCTCTTTAACACATTTTATCTGACTTATAAAGTTAGTGTCAGAGGAGCTCTTTCCTTTAACCCCAAGGTGTATGATCACATGGTACTAACAACAACAACAAGTACTGAAACTTCCAGAATCCATCTGATACAAAGTACGTATTCTTTTATATTGTCCTTATTACGTAACAGATTTTTATGAAATATAGCGCATCAAACGCGTCTTGTTAAGCTGCATTTGGTGGTCTTTGTATGTTCGCCCAAACTTCTGTCGTTTTTGCGAAGAATCGATTTCCGTGTCTACCGACTGTGGCGAACTCCCTGGACCACCAAATGTAGCTCATGAAGACACTTTTGCTGCGCCATATTTCATCAAAATCCGTTGCATATTAAGGAAAATATCAAATAATACTTACATTGGAGTGGGCGACGTTGTTGTTGTTGTAACCACGTGATCATGCACCTTGAAACAGACCAAATGCTTTAAACAGTTGGTTTTATTCATTCGTTAAAGAGTATGTTAAACAAGAAACTAGAGGTTACCTGAGCTACTTGTTGCGCGATGAGAATCGTCTTGTTGAGGAGGAATTTCTCTTTTCTAACATGTATTAAAGTGAATAGGGAATGGCCTCTGCATAAACTGCAACAAATAGAAAAAGTAAATTTAGAACATGTAATTGTCGCCGTGTCGCTGTGTCGCTGTGCAGAAGCACCGGCTTAATGTTAAATGGCCTATCAACAGCTAATGTCATTTAAAGCCAGGTCAACGGGTTCGATCCTGCATTTAACCTGCTGCATTGGGGGGAAAATCCCAAAATCAGCATGGAATATTTACATTGAGATATACCTATATACAGCCCTGATATATATTTGGCCTTGGACATGTATGCATGGGTGTGCTATATGAATTTTCAGGTGTCTTATTAAATATAATACATTTCAGAAAATATTCACTTAAGATAAAGCTTAAAATCAATTATACTGTGCTCGGGACCAGTCTGTGCAGAATCAAAATATTGAAACTTAAATTGTTAATTTCAATAAAAATAGAGCGGGCGAGATGCTTTTATTTTCTTATGTTGAAATTGGTTTAAAATTAAACTAAATAAGTTGAAAATCATCAAATAAAATAATAATCAGGCAATTTATTTCTGGAGTACCGTAGTAGATGAGTACAGAGGAGCGACAAAGGAGACAATTCAGAATACAGGTTAGGCTCACCTCGTGTCTATAGCTAGGTGGAGCCCTCATACAGAAATATAGCCAGAAAATAAATTCTCTATGATAGATGTTTGTAAATCTTTTTAGTTTGTGAAATTTGGTCAAATATTGATTTTATTGCGAAAATACAATTTCCCCTGAAGATGTCTATAGTGATTTAACATGGGAAAAAACACAAACATAAAAACATACAAACATAAAATCTGTATTTCAAAAGGTTGAGTGAGTGAGTGAATAGGGTTTAACGTCCGCTTTTCTGACATAGAGGTACAAGCCTCAGGGAGTCTACACGCAGACGGGTCAACGGGGTCGAGTCCCGTATCCACCTGTCCAAGGGGGGTAAATCCCAACTTCAGAACTCAATATTTACAATCAAAATATATATTCAGTCCTGAAATTAGAACAACCTGATTCTGGTGCCAGGCCCTCGCCACACCAGCATCATTTATCCCATCCCCTAAAAGTAATAGGATTAGCGCTAATCTTACTTTTATATATGGGGCATAGCCCGACTCAACTCTCACATACAAGAAAGCCAAACATGCACATGAGGGCCAAATCCGGTATAGTGGGTTCCGGAAAGTATGAACCCAATCGTTAAGCCAGTTTAGTCGCCTTTTACGACAAGCAATGGCTACTGCAGCACTATTCTCAGGATCAGTTGATCCCGCCCCGGTGCCTGCACGGGGCTTCAAAAGGTTGAAAGCGAATGGGTTTAACGCCCCACCAACAGCTAGGATCACATATAGACGGGACCACAGTTTGAAGTCTCATCCGACAGACCAGTGGGATAGAAATACTATGAACGTATTTTTGAAGGTTGAACTCTAGGTGCAAAAGAGTTGTTTATTTATTTTTACCGGCCTGTCAACAGCTATGGTCATTTTAGGCTACGGGGACGAATCCAATATATCACCGGTATACAGGCAAAAAGGGGGAGATAATTCCAGGCAGAGATGAGATTGGCTCACCTCATGGCTATAGCTACAGGCCACCTTCATACAGGCCCCCATGAACAACACAAGAAGGGATTGGCTCACCTCATGACTATTGGCTCACCTCATGAAGATAGCTAGGTGGGGAGCCTTCATACAGGCCCCCATGAACAACACAAGATGGGATTGGCTCACCTCATGATTATAGCTAGGTGGGGGACCTTCATACAGGCCCCCATGAACAACAGAATTGGGCTTGGTCACCTCATGACTATTGGCTCACCTCATGAAGATAGCTAGGTGGGGAGCCTTCATACAGGCCCCCATGAACAACACAAGATGGGATTGGCTCACCTCATGATTATAGCTAGGTGGGGAGCCTTCATACAGGCCCCCATGAACAACACAAGATGGGATTGGCTCACCTCATGACTATAGCTAGGTGGGGAGCCTTCATACAGGCCCCCATGAACAACACAAGGTGGGGTTGGCTCACCTCATGACGATAGCTAGGTGGGGAGCCTTCATACAGGCCCCCATGAACAACACAAGATGGGGTTGGCTCACCTCATGACTATAGCTAGGTGGGGAGCCTTCATACAGGCCCCCATGAACAACACAAGGTGGGGTTGGCTCACCTCATGACGATAGCTAGGTGGGGAGCCTTCATACAGGCCCCCATGAACAACACAAGATGGGATTGGCTCACCTCATGATTATAGCTAGGTGGGGAGCCTTCATACAGGCCCCCATGAACAACACAAGATGGGATTGGCTCACCTCATGACTATAGCTAGGTGGGGAGCCTTCATACAGGCCCCCATGAACAACACAAGATGGGGTTGGCTCACCTCATGACTATAGCTAGGTGGGGAGCCTTCATACAGGCCCCCATGAACAACACGAGATTCTCATGCCGGGTCTTCCTCAACATGGCAACCTGTAACATACAATGATAGACCGATAAAAAATCTTAATATTTCTTGAAAGAGACAATACAAAACCGCCTGCATTAATCTTGCCCAGATTATCAAGGTTTGTGAATATCTATTGGCAATACCTACTCAAGCTCAGCACAGATTGATTTCAAGCACAATATTCAAGTATCTTGAAATAAAGACATTTACATATTCAGTCTCCGCGAAACTGCCAAAATATTACAGGACATTCGGTCTGGTAAACTTGAAATTTGACTGGACAAAAATTTACCGGACCAAATTTTGTTTATAAAAAATAAAATTGATTTTGTGTGATATTTAAAAGCTAATTAGCTTTTTAAGCATATCAGTCGTATAAGAAAAGCTAGCTAGCACCAGAAGTGAATACCAAAGAAAGGTGATTTCATTGAAGGTTTGAATAAAAAAGTAAAAAAAAACTTTCCCGGAGACTGCATATTGGCAAGATTAGCGGAGGCGGTAGTGTACACATAGTTGGAGCTACAAATGAGGTCATATTGGCATCTTAATATAAAATATAGGGTTAACTGTATTGTAATTTTCAAATTTGCGGCGTATATCAGAAAACGATAGGTCGGAAAATCTGTTTAATCGCGTCGCCATTGAACATAGTTTCCGACCTATCATTTTCTGATATACGCCGCAAATTTCAAATTACGATGCGGTTAACCTATTTCTAATGCACTCATTTACTACTGGCGTAGGAATACATATTGAAATAGTTTGCGAAAGTTCATCAACAATGATATACCTGTAATGTATGACCATCAGCCAATCGCCAATCAGATTGCGTTATATTTATAGAGTGCATTAGAAGGTGCCTTTTCATAATCGAGAGTAGATTTGTTTGTTTTTGTTTGCTTATTGGTGTTTAACGGCCTATCAACAGCTAAGGTCATGTGAGGCCGGACAAACGGGTTCGATCCCGTTTTAACCTGCTGCATAGGGGGGAAACTCCCAAAATTAGAACGGAATATTTACATCGAGAAACAATATATTCAGCCCTGAAATTAGAATAACCTACCACACCAGTCACTTGGATTACGAATAATCGTAAAATCGAGAGTAGAATCGATGACAACAGTTTGATCTGATTTCAATCATCATCCCTCTTCTACCAATGTAGAGTTTGTATTGCGAAAATATAGCCATGGGGTGTACGATAATTCATTTGCCAAAGCTCGCAGATTATCTTCTCGTAGAGGAAGACAAACCAATGTTGTCTTAGTATAGATATGTTACTTATAAATAGCTACATTTCAACATTTGTCCTGGGGAACATGCCCCCGGACCCCGCTAGCATACTCGCTTCACTCTGTGGAGCTCGAAAATAGGACAACCCCCAATTCAAATGATAGAGGCCAGATTCTGATTCGGCAGAGAAAATGTCGACGAATGCGACACAGCGTCGAAACCACAGGCATTCGGCGTGTTTCGGCTTTCGTCGGTATAACTCTCTATGTATATGCAGCTATACCGATGAAAGCCAAAACACGCCGAATGCCTGTGGTCGAAACAAGTAAGGCGCAAACTGTATTAGAATACGAATCTGAGGCTACTTTCCAATTTCAAGCGGATGTTACCGCGAAGACTAACAACAACAACAAATCTTTATTTTATGGATTTTTGGTAATTTTTGTCGATATTTCTGGGTGGAAAAAATGCTCTTGTATCCAAACGTGTGTATAAGACGCAGGGAATTTGCGGTATGAAAATCTGGATAAAAAAAAGTGCGTCTAATACACGGCAAAATACGGTAGGTGATGTATTAATTTCTCTAATTATTTATGTAACACGTACCTCTAGTTTAAAGGCAGACAACTGAGCAGCGTAGTCGGTGTCGGGGTCAACGCTCAACATCTTGATGGCAATATCACCATGCCAGGAACCTCTATAAACACATATGAGTTTGTTGTTTGTTGGGGTTTATCGGCATATCAACAGCTAAGGTCATTTAAGGCCGGGTCAATAGGTTTAGTACTGAATCCCATACAAATGGGGGGAAAATCCCAAAATCAGAACTGAATATTTACAATAAAAATCTATATATTCAGCCCTGAAATCAGAATAATCCTGATCTGATGCCAGGTCCTCGCCACACCAGAATCACTTGGCCCCCTCCCAAAAGCAGTAGAATCATTAATAATCTTACTACTTTTATAAACCCAATACAATTCCCACATAACAAAAAAAGCCAAAGGTAAAAACGTACCGAAGGGCCAAACCAGGGAAATCGTGATTCCTATAAGGAGGAACCCCTACCGTTAATTTACGCCGTCGCATTCGCCCGACCAACCACCGTGAGACATGTCATGTGATTTTGTACCTTCGGACATCTGCGTAATTTCATGAAATACGTTTACAAAATTTACAATATTTACTGTAAATGGTGTCAAAAGTTGACACAATGTTCAGAGTACACGCGGCTCTGAAAATTTTGTCAAGTTTTTACTTTATTTGTAAAAAAATATTGTCAATATTTAATGAAATTGCGCAGATGTCCAAGGTACAAAACCGCATGGCGTGTGTCATATGTGGCTGTGACTGGAGAAATGGGAACTGGGAATTTCAAAGTTATTATAGGAATGAATGGCCTTTTTGTGGAATTTATCGGGGTATAAACTTGTAAAAGTCGCGGGAATACTAGACGAAGGCCGGAAGGTCTCGTCCAGTATTCCCGTGACTTTTCCAAGTTTATATCCCCGATAAATTCCACAAAAAGGCCATTCATTCCTTATAATTCCAGCATTTGAAACACATTCATCAAGAAAATGTGTTTATCTTCTGTTTTCTTAAGAATTATTTTACCTGCGCGTGGGAGTTTACTGGGATATAAATTTTGGACATAGACTTGCTACGTGCCAATCAAATGTTAGGGCATTGTGTAAATATTTTTGTGCTGGAATTATTTAACCTTGAAATAGGGCAAGGTGGAGGAGCATGCTGGGGTGGGAAATGAAGATATGAGTGATGACAAACCTGCACATGAAGTGTAGGAGAGAGAATACAGTAAAGAAGTTATAAGTGAATAGAGAAACTTGCACACACCTACTGACTTTGAACTTGGGCAAGTGAAGTTTGAAGTCACTCACTCTTACGATAGTTATACGAGATAAGGAAGAAACTGGAAGGAAAGTTATTTGACCTTCACATTGGGCATGGCGAGTGCATGGGCGGGGTGAAGAATGAAAATATGGATGATAATAAACATGCACTTGAGCTTCAAGCCAATTGGTTGTACAGTAAAGAAGTTTTAGGAGAATGGAGAAATGCGCATGCATCTACTGGACGGAAAGTTATTTTACCTTGACCTTGGACAAGGGTAGAGCATGGGTGGGATGGGGATTGAAAATATGAATGATAATAAACAATTAACGAGTACATGAAGTTTCAAGCCAGTTATTGTAGGAGAATGGAAAACGTGACGGACAGATGGACGAACGGACGGACAACATTTGTATCCCTATATCCCATTTTCTAATGGTACTACAGATTTTTATCGAATCGCATTATAAAGATCTGTCATACCATTAAAATATATGAGAGAAAATCTGTCGTAAACACATTTAAAAAAACATTACGTCACGCCGTACGGAAACCAAATGAGCTCACATGCTGAAATGTGGGCGTGGTTTCACACGAGACACGTCATGTGATTTTGCACCTTCGGACATCTGCGTAATTTCATGAAATACGTTTACAAAATTTACAATATTTTCAGTAAATGGAGTCAAAAGTGGACGGAATTATATTCCGCATATACTTGGAAAACTTTGTCAACATTTGACTTTATTTATTTAAAATATTGCAAATTTTGTAAATGTATTTAATGAAATTATGCAGCTGTCCGAAGGTACAAAATCACGTGGAGTGTCTCATTTATGGGAAACAAGAATTCCACGGAATCAAATGTCTCGCCTTATTCCGCCTTGACCTTGACCCTGGGGCCTTCACCTTGACCCTGGGGCCCCGAGAATAGTCCTATATTCATCTACATATCATAGTAAAGGTATGTATAAAGTTTGATGACTGTAGCTGATAAGGTGTTGAAGTAATGACCGTAACACGAAGACTTAAAATTGAATGATGACGCCGCCGCCGACTCCGGAAAAGCAAAACGTATGTCTCGCTTTCCGCTTTCGCGGGCGAGACAAAAACACTGTAAGAAGAAAGCGACTTACTTATAGACAGTTCCAAATCGACCAGTGCCTATTGGCTCTTCTTGCACCAATTCTTCATAAGGAATATCCCACTCTTTCAATGCCACAGAAAGCTGCAACGGCATATAAATTGTCCTCAATTTCTATTATAGTGGCAGAAATTTTCCAACTAGAAAACTGTTTGTAAAACAAAATGCCACAGCTGATTAGCATTCTCCAATCACTCGCTCAATGATTGCTGTTACAGCAATCATTGAGCGAGTGATTGGAGAAAAAATTATTTTCAGACTCGAAAAAAGGGCATGACTGCAGATGGATCGGTGGAGACAGTGAACATGAACATGTTTACTTTACACACTCCTGCACTTGATGGTTGGGATGTGCACCGAGTATGAAGAGAATCGGCCAAAAACACTAGAAGTAGTTCGCCGGACAAGGAAAATTGGTCTACTGTCAGACGGATAGACGGACGCACTTTATTTCTGGTTAAGAGTTTTTGATGCGATGACCATTTTCATGAGTGGCCTCGTATAACGAGATTCAATTGTATGTTACATTCAGGACACACCGATATGCATAAGAAAATAGATTATTTTGTTCTCAACAAAAGTATGTGTTGTGACCACTCATGGTCGTCACAACATATGCATTCAAGTCTATATACTCTGTTCCAACTTCTGGTCATCTTAACAATCTAATGAAATGAAATTTTTTAAATATTTTTTTTTATTTCTCAACAAAAATATATGTTGTGACCATTCATATCACTCATATGACTCTCGAGACTGTTCAAATGGTGGTGACAACATATGCGTTCAAAATACTTACACTACATACTCTGTTCCAACTATGGCCGAGTGGGTCGTCTTGACTATCTACCGAGTCTACCCTGTCCAGCAGGGTCACCTCGGAGGTATTACTCTGAAACACAGGTGACAATTTATTGATGGAAAGTTAGGAATAAATAATAAGTAATAGTTTAGTTCACATATTAAATTTTTAAGTGATTTGTTTATTATTCAAAATTCAATATGTGAACTATAACTGTTTTATTATTTGGTTTGGCCCACCCTGCCACGTGCATATGTTTGTTTGAATATAGTGCCGCCCATAAAAGCGCTTTCAAATTACGATACTATTATGTGAATAACAGTTTTACACCAACTCCATTATGCACACGCGGTAACATGGTGCGCGTCACGCGAAATTACGACAAGGCATAACCTTTGGTTCTAAATATAACTTTGTACTTATTGTAACATTTAATGATTAATTTAATAGGTGAAAGTGTCACAATATGCGATTAATTAAGACAAAATGTTGTGTTTTCATTGGTCGAGAAACTGGGACAAACAAGAAATTGATTGAATGATCGGGATTTACGTACAATAAGTAGCAAGGTATAGAGAATTTGCAATCCATAAAGCAAAACACTTATTTTATGTCATTGAATGTCATTGAGACATCATTTGAAATACAGTGCCTCAGGGATTCCGCTAGCGATCGCCACTTTCGCAATTGGCGATAAAAATAAACAATTGGCGATAATTTTTTTTCGAAAATTGAGGCATTAATTTTGATGGTCTCGGTGTGTTTATTTGAAGTTTGAATTAAGGGTTGTGGAGATATAAGGTATGTAAAAGCTTTAACACAAATCTTAGAGTCATTTGACCTTGATCTTGGGCATGTGGACCGCATGGGTCGGCTATAGAATGAAAATATGGATGATAATAAAGAATTATTTGAATCGGAGTAAATGTTAAATCGGAGTAAGTGTTGTGGAGATATAAGGTATGTAAAAATTTAACACAAATTTCAAAGTCATTTGACCTTGACCATGGGCATGTGGACCACATGGGCAGACAATAGAATGAAAATATGGATGATGAAAATTAAGTATTGGAAGTTTGAAGTAAATTGGAGTAACGATTGTGGAGATATAAGGTATGTAAAAACTTAATGCAGATTTTATAATAACACAAATTTCTATGTCATTTGACCGTGACCTTGGGGCACATGAGTGGGACACAGAATGAATATATGGATGATGCCCAATAAGCATACAAAGTTTCAAGCAAATCGGACTTACGGTTACAGAGATAATAGGTATGTGAAAAGTTTAACGCCAATTTGGACAAAAACATTAGCGCAAAGTTCTAAGTCATTTGTCCTTGACCTTGGGGTACAGGGACAGCATGAGTGGGACACAGAATGAATATATGGATGATGACCAAATAAGCATACAAAGTTTCAAGCAAATCTAACGTACGGTTACAGAGATAGTAGGTATGTGAAAAGTTTTATGCAAATTTGGACAAAAACTTTAACACAAACTTCTAAGTCATTTGACGTGACCTTGGGGTACAGAGGCCACATGAGTGGGACACAGAACAAATATATGGATGATGACCAATAAGCATACAAACTTTCAAGCAAATTTGACTTACGGTTACAGAGATAGTAGGTATCTGAAAACTTAAACACAAATTTTTAAAATTTAATGCAAACTTCTAAGTCATTTGACCTCGACCTTGGACATAGGGGCCGCATGAGTGGGATACAGTATGCATATATGGATGATGACTAATAAGCATATGAAGTTTCAAGTCAATGTGACTTAGGACTGCAGAGATATAAGGTATTTAAAAACTTTAACACAGATTTCGGACGGACGGACAGACACATATCAGGAATACTTACATCTACAATTGTTTTATCACTGTCGTTGGAAGTGTTCGTACTCACTACATCTCTGAAAGAGAATAGAAAACAGTGAAAGTGAATGGGGTTTAATGTCCCAGCAACAGCTAAGGTCATTTAGAGACAGGACCACAGTTTAAAAGTGTATCAAGTGTTTGACTATTATATAGAAAGTGTAAGTGAATAAGGTTTAACGTCCCAGCAACAGATATAGGTCATATAGAGACGGGATCACAGTTTACAGTCTCATCCGACAGACCAGTGGAATGGAAGTAATATGTTAATATTTTTTGTTGGTATTTTTCACGCCTAGGGTGAGGATTAAACTCACAACTTCCGCAGGGTGTGCATAGGTCTCACTTTCAGAGGGACAATTTAAGATTTTGGGCCCTTTTTGTATTAAAATGATGAGACTTTGAAATTTTAAGGGACATGGGCAATTTTAGGTGGGAAAATGTCCTCCGGGCTTGCTCTAGGCACAACACTGCTTCCGGTATTGAAGTCCAATACCATATCCCATAGGCCACGGCCCATCCCTAGAGTGAGAATTGAACTCGCAACAGAATCAGAACAAAATATTTACATCGAGAAAAGATATCTTCAGTCGTGAAATTAGAATAACTTGACCTGGTGCCAGGTCCATACCACACCAAATTCACTTGGCCCTTTCCCTTAAAATTAATAGGATTACATTTAAATTCGCATAAGGGGTATAACCAGTTTCAACTCTCACATACAAGAATGCCAAAGACGTATGTGAGGGCCAAATCAGGTCGGGATACCGGAAAGGATGAACCCCGATGGTTAAATTACCCATCGCCAGCTCCCACCTGCCACCCAGGCTATCGTATAGACGGCATAATGAAGACAATGATAAATTTATGACTGGAAAAGTGGGGCTGATGGCATTTGCGACCAGTGAAGGCCCAGATCAGCCTGCGCATTCACGCAGTGTGATCTGGGCCTGCACTGTTCGCATTTCCGCCAATAAACCATCCGCCTTGCTTCTAACAAACACAAAAGCACCCTATCGATCTACAGCAGAGTGTTAGCGGATCTGAAACTAGAATGACCTGGGGCCCGTTTTACTAAACTTCGTACACATATGCAGCCTATACTCAATAAATGTAAATCCATCAATTGAAATTTCCAGACGACCCTAAATTTTAACTTACGAACATCTTAGTCGTACAAAGTTTAGTGAAACGGGCCCCAGAAATGCCATAAATCCAAGTTCTCCATACACGGTCACCGACATAGAACTTACACATCGCGGTCCCAGTTGGCCGACACAATCGGTTCCGTCTGTGTCACGTCCGTTACATCTGTACTCTCTGATATATCTGAAGGAATACATGGTTCATACTGAAATGTCTCAGAAATTTCGGGCCTATTTAGGGCCTTTATAGGGTCAAAATGAGTCAATTTAGGGCCGTTCATATGCAAAGAAACTACATAAATTTGGAAAGATTGTTTATTGGTGTTTAACGGCCTATCAACAGCTAGGGTCATTTAAGGCCGGGCTAACGGGTTCGATACCGCATTTAACATGCTTCATTGGGGGGAAAATCCCAAAATCAGAACAGAATATTTACATCGAGAAAAAATATATACAGCCCTGAAATTAGGATAACCTGACATGGTGCCAAGTCCATACCACACCAAGGTCACTTGGCCCCTTCCCCTAAAAGTAATAGGATTAGGAATAATCATATTAATCATATAAGTGGCATAACCCATAGCTTTGGTACATACCTACTGTGTGGTCCAGAATAATGGTAGAAGTTGGTCGGAATGCTCCATTGAAAGAATTAGTAGGAATGTTTCAAACTGTTATTAACTCTTTGCATGCTGGTAAACTTGTGGGCTATAAATAGTTAAAAACTAGCGGACAAGAATTCATCATATTTTCTTGTATTTCTCCCCGTAAATATCATGAACATGTCTTGGAATTTCATTAGAATTGAGTCCTGAGGACTCAATTCTAATGAAATTTCAAGACATATTTACAAAGAGAAATAAAACATATACTCTTAATTCGTTTGGCGGATATTTTCGCCACTAGCATGCAAAGAGTTAATAAATGTCATCTTTCGACAGCTCAGAACATCTTTCAGTCATTTACTGTTTTTTTTTTAATTCTTATTTTTATGATCTATTAATGCTTCTCTCCAAATGTATGGTCTGTTTAGGGCTCGTTTTTAGGGCCTTTCAGCTAAAATTAGGGACTTTGTAGGGCAGGCACACATATTTAGGGACTTTTCAAGACATAGGGGCCCAAAGTTGGAGTACAAAATATGCACAGCAATATGAAAATACACATAGATTTTTAAATTGAGAAGTGAAAATACTCTTATAAAGTTGAAAATTCACTTAGTGGAGCTGCAAAAAGTGTTTGCTTTTTTTTGCATCAAATAAGTGAATGTTTATTTTATATATATTTTTTTTTTATCCTTTGTTCCCTATTTAGTAATGAAGAAAATCAATAATCCATTTGTAAAAGTAAAATACCCAATGATTTAGTGATTTGGTGTAGCACGCTTTAGACACAAAGCTTATCTGGAGCGCTGATCAGAACTGAATATTTACACACAAAATATATATTAAGCCCTGAAATTAGAATAACCTGATCTGATGCCAGGTCCTCGCCACACCAAAATCAGAACGGAATATTTACATCAAGAACAAATATACAGCCCTGAAATTAGAATAACCTGATCTGGTGCCAGGTCCATACCACACCAAAGTCACTTGGCCCCTTCCCCTAAAATAGGATTACGAATATCGTAATACTCACATGTCACAGGGTGAGAAAAATGTGCTCCGGCCCGGGGCTCGAACCCGGGACCTCTGGTTTACCGTACCATCGCTCTAACCGACTGAGCTAGTCGGGCACGAATACACACTTCCTCCCCACAGTGAGTTACATACCGTGACACACATAAGGGGTATAACCAAATTCAACTGTCACATGCAAAATGCCAAAGACGTATGTGAGGGCCAAACCAGGTCTCCAGTCGGGATTCCGGTAAGGATGAACCCCGATCGTTAAATTACCCATCGCGTGCTCCCACCTGCCACCCACATATCATTTACCAGTGTATACCCAGATCAGCCTGTGCATATGCACAGTATGATCAGGATCTGCACTGTTCGCCATTCCATCAATGAAACACCCGTCATGTTTCAAAATAGATTGTTATCAGGTTGCAGGAGTGTGTTATTTGATCAGTAGCCTATTTCACCAACATGGCAAAGTATAATTATCTAGCAAAGTATACTTTGAGGGAGAAATTTTCAATTTAAGGACAAATTTATTAATTTTTATTGTACTGAATTTATTACATTATCACAGCCATTTGCCTAATAAATTTAGTATAATAATGATGCATACTTTTAATCATCAAATATATGCACATATATATATATATATATATATATATACGACCTCGGTTTCAAGTCCCATTATTGAAGTCTAACGCTCTGCCAGTACACAACCAAGCCATCGACCAGAGACACAAAACAAGTCTGTCTCAGCTTCGGCGCCACTCACACACCTGTAGCCGATTTCACCAACATTGCAAAGCATACTTTGAGGGAGTAATAATTTATTTTTCCTGAAATGCATTATTTCATATAGAACTAACAACTGCATATATTTGATGATTACAAGTACAATGTATGCAGAATTATTATATTGACTTTATTACATTATCACAGCCAAAATGGCTGTGATAATGTAATAAATTCAGTACAATAAAAATTTCTCCTAAAATTGAAAATTTCTCCCTCAAAGTATATTTCGCTAGAAAAGTATACTTTGCAATGTTGGTGAAATCGGCTACTGGGAACTGGACCGAGTGTGTGGGTATGTGGGGAGGAAGGGGTTCGATTAGGAAACTGTAGAAATTCCTACACCTTTCATAGCCTCATCTTGTTTTTTTTTGTTTTGGGGTTTAACGGCGTATCAACAGCTAAGGTCGTTTAAGGCCGGGTCAATGGGTTTAGTACTAAATCCCATATATTACCAGTACAAGTACATGTACAAATGGTGGGGGGGGGGGGGGGGGATCCCAAAGTCAGAACTGAATATTTACAATGAAAAAATTATATATTCAGCCCTGAAATCAGAATAATCCTGATCTGATGCCAGGTCCTCGCCACACCAGAATCACTTGGCCCCCTGCCAAAAAGCAGTAGGATCAGTAATAATCTTACTACTTTTATAATTTTGTAAACTTGATATACAAAGACACTAGTCTTTAAAAACACACAGTGTATGATACATACATACCTGGGAACTGGCGGGGCTCGACATAGCAGCTCGTCTTGAAATCTGTAGGAATTTTGAGGCTCTGCCGTTTCCTTACATCGCCTAAAAGACCTTGGTCTCATACAATGTATGATTCATACATACCTGGGAACTGGAATGAGTGAGTGGTGGGCATGCGGGGCGAGGCGTAGGGGGAGGGGGAAATGATTGCCCCGGACGACACGCCCATCGGCACCGGAGAGGAATGTGTCGAGGAATTTGTGGAAGACGCAGAGCTCGAGTCGGACACGTGGAATACTGGGAACGATCGCGTAGATCGCATGTCGGGAGATCGGTGAGTTAACAGGTTTGGCGTGGTCGTCCGTCGTGGGGGATTAGACGGGCCTGAAATACCAAATATACACATGAAATACTGGAATACTGGGTAGGATTGTGTGGACCGCAGGTCAGGTAATCAGCGAGTTAACAGGCTTGGTGTGGTCGTCCATCGTGGGGGATTAGACGGGTCTGAAATACCAAATATACACACGGAATACTGGGTACGATTATGTGTCTCGCAGGTCGGGAGATCGGTGCGTTAACAGGTTTGGCGTTGTCGTCTATCGTGGGGGATTAGATGGGTCTGAAATACCAAATATACACATGGAATAGTGGAATACTGGGAACGATCGTGTCGATCGCAGGTTGGGAGATCGGTAAGTTAACAGGTTTTGTGTGGTCGTCCGTCGTGAGGGATTAGACGGACCTGAAATACCAATTATACACGTGGAATACACGGGAGGATCGCGTAGACCACAGGGCGGGGGGTCGGTGAGTTAACAGGTTTTGTGTGGTCGTCCGTCGTGAGGGATTAGACGGACCTGAAATACCAATTATACACGTGAAATACACGGGAGGATCGCGTAGACCACAGGGCGGGGGATCGGCGAGTTAACAGGTTTGGCGTGGTCGTCTGTCATGGTGCATTTGATTTAGAAATTATTCTACAAAATTTATAGTAAATATTATATTTTCTAATGAGGAACATAAACATAGGGTGTGGACAATATAAAATTTATCTCTCAGGCGAGCCTTAAATTAGGGGATAACCATGCTTTGTTTTTCGATTTGGAGCGGTATGTGGGAGGTTTTATGGTCTGTGAATCAGTTTTACGGCGACGCGTTAGCGGAGCCGTAAAACTGATTCACAGACCATAAAACCTCATACATACCGCTCCAAATCGAAAAACAAAAACAAAGCATGGTTATCCCCATTCTAATGCACCTAGTGTGCTCCCCGCTTTCTATAAACGTCGTAGCATATCACGAACAGTGATCTTTTTCATTACGTCAGCAGGTTGTTGTCGTCATATCGATAACCGCCTCACACCAAATTAATTTGAAGAAATTTAACTCCGCCGAAGAATATTCCCATTTCAAATAGAGATTAACGGGACTTTACTAAGACATCTATACATTTATTCAACTGTAATGTTTATATTAACTATTGTATTGCTTTTGTATGTAGTTGCAACAGTTATTTGCTTTTATTCATTTAAAGAAATGCCAACAATTCTGCATTGGGTTCGTGTGATTTTACAAAGGAAATGTCAACTTGTGTCAACAGGCCTAGGATTTCCCTGGATTTATGCCTAATTCAGGTGAATACCCATCTGCAATACAGTTTATAATGTATAGTCATGTATGTGCACATTGGAATTCGTAAAGTTATAGGCTGGTACTGGCATATTGAGTTTGCATTTGAGCACTTTATTGAATTCTTCTGCATTTTGGGCGGGTGGGGTAATATTTTTAGGAATTTGTTGAAGGGCCACCACACTGAAGCCACGTTTGTCAGCCGTTGGTAGATTCTCTGTTCCGCTTTGTTGGGTTGTACATGTCAATATGGCCGAATGGATAACCGAGAATGTACCGAAATTAAATTTGGAAATATTTGCATTCCCCGCCGCGCTGGCCATTGTTTACAAAAGCGCGTAGGGTTACATAAATATGTCAAGTTGTAAAACACAGGCTGGTAAAACGGAGATTTTATATGCTGTGATTTTTCATATTTTATAGGCTCTGATTTCAATTGACCAATCAGATGCGTGCTTTGTAGTTTCGGTGCATTAGAATGAATGTTTGTTTGACCAATCCTGACCAGTCCAAAAAAAAGGTGCCGACCTAATTTCTTTTTTCGCCGTAAAAGCAACAAGTTTCTTTTTTTTTTGCGTAACTGTCGTTCGATTTCTCATCATTCGCTTAATAATTTAGCTCCATTTCCAACCATTCTGTTAGTTTTTATCGGTGTCATTTAAGCGCTTGCGATCACTTTCGTTTTCTCAGTGATGAATAAACAAGCGTCTCAGCAGACGGTTCGTTGTGGAAAATGTTGTGCTAAAATTCAATTTAAAAACACTAACAAAGTACGAAACATTGTTTCAAATCGTCTGGCCAAATTCAACACATCAAGAACGTGGAAGGAGGTGTTCGGAGAAATCGTGGGTAACAGTTGTTTGAAAGATGCGGATGAATTGATCGCCGTCGTATCTAACAACAACAACAACAACAACAACAACAAGATTTCCTTTCAACTTCAGAACATTGACGAGCAAATAAACGTCGTTAAAGACTTCAACCCAGATCTAAAATTCGTAAACTTCACTATCAACAGAGAGACATGTGAAGAGGAAACATCAAGTTCGACGTCTAATGAATGTGTACAGAATGCATTTTATGTATTGATGGGGCAAAGTAGCACCAACACCAAACTCCCCAAAAGAACTGATGTCATAAATCAGCCCAGGTTTACAGGTGCAATATTATTCTGACACACTGCACAGGGTATAAATGGTTTTCTAGACACTATTCTACATTGTATTACTAAAGGAAGGCAAGAAGTAATGACACCATTTAAACCCTGCAGTTTTTGTGTTTTTAAAGTCGGGGGTGGGTGGGTGGGGGATACTATGGATTTGATGTTATGTTGTTTTTTTTGAAGTAGCGATTTTTTTTTTTTCCTCAGTGGAATCCCTGCATAGATATCGGCTTTATATTCGGAGTATCGCACGCAAGAAGGACCACCCTCGCATTGCTAGTTTTGGAGTTACCCTCCTTTGTTGTTTTTTTGATGCGCTGCCATTTAAACCTACATGGACAATTTCTTGTCTGGAGTATATCTTCAGAACCGAATGAAATATTTTAATGAAACTTCACATATACTTAGATGTAACAATGGGAACAGAAATCGCTGACAAGGAGAAAAACCCTCACTTTCGCTAATGTTGGTGTTTTATATTGCCCTTTGTTCGTTTTGTGTAATGTCTTGGTCGGAGTATATCAAATACCATATGAAATAAATGTGAACACTTTCAGAATACCTGTACTCAGTTTGATAACATTCCTCGAACAAAATTAATTATGACGCTTCCGCATTTGTGTAATTCGCAAAAATCAGATTTTAAGTTGCCTACAGTGGACATTGGTACTAGGACTGTAGAATGTGTGAATATGATATTAACATATTTTTGTACACATGGCAATAATAACTTCTGCAATTTAAAATATTGTACATGTTAAAATGAGCAGTACATGTTAAAATGAGCATTCACGTCTACATGTTCTAGTCACTATGTTAAAATGGTATTAACCGTTCAACCCTAGAAACCTCTGTAGAGGCCTATGTTTGTAAACAGTGTAGATCCAGATGAGCTGGCTCATACTAGCCGTCTCATCAGGATCTGTATTATTTGCAAGTATTCTTCCATATTTAAGAAAGCAAAATCACCCACTGTTTGAATGGACGGGTCGGAATTTGATTTTCTGGCAAATAGATTGGTCTGAATGTGAGAATGTGAGATTCCATGTCAGATATATGGGGGTGAAAGGGTTAATATATATACTTCAGAATTTCCTTAGTATGTGCCAAGTATAAGATACTCACAGGAAAAGTACACTCAAGGTTGGTTGGAAATAGCGGGGTTTGCAAACAGTGCAGATCCAGATGAGCCGGCTCGTAACGAGCCGTCTCATCAGGATCTGCACTTTTTGCAAGTAATTTTCATATTTTTTGGAACAAAAACATCCCCTTTTCATAAATGGACTAATCTGAAAATCTTTCTGTGACGATTGGTTTGGTCAGAAAACTAGCATATCACAGTCCATTACAGTTACTTAGGGTTGAAAGGGTTAAGACATTTAACATTCAGTATTAATGTTACAGTTTAGTACTATAAAGTGTGCTTATTGTATCCCCAGGCTAAAGTCTGGGGATACTATGCTTTTGACATTGTCCGGCCCAATCCGACATCTGCCCTGCCAACACCTGGCCCCACCCTACACCAGGCTCCACCATACACCTGACCCCACCTGACATCTGTCATAACTATACACTTGGCCATACCATGATCATGACCCTTCCCACTCTAGACCTGTAGCCGATTTCATCAACATTGCAAAGTATACTTTTCTAGCAAAGTATACTTTGAGGGAGAAATTTTAAATTTTAGGATAAATTTATTAATTTTTATTATACTGACTTTATTACATTATCACAGCATTTGGCTGTGATAATGTAATAAATTCAGTATAATAATTCTGCATACTTTTAATCTGACATGAAATATATGCATTTGTTAGTTCTATATGAAATAATGCATTTCGGGAAAAATAAATGATTACTCCCTCAAAGTATACTTTGCTAGAAAAGTATACTTTGAATGTTGGTGAAATAGGCTACTGGTCCCATTATACATCTGACCTCACCCTACATATGGCTGTTTCCAGGGGTTGGAGACAGCAGGTTATACATGCAGTCATGAGTGGGTGAATGTCGGTCAATTTTTAATATGTATTACATTGAATCAATAAATCTAGTCATTGAAAGCTTCAGGTATGTTTCTGATTGTATATGTTTATTCAACCAATAGCCCCTTATAGCCAGTCGGTACAACACATTTGGTCAGTGTGCTGGATCTGACAGCAAAGATGTATATCCACATTGTTCACAAATACGAAGTCATGTTATTTAAGAGCTACATCAACATTCCAATGTTGTAACCTAAATGATGCTATGTACTATATTCATTGTCAGAGTTTGTATCTTTTTGCACCTACGTTATTTTCTATATTTCCAAAGTTTTGTTGGCAATTGAGAAAAAAAAAAATTACCTACCTAGCTACCCATTTTTTCCAAGTAGGGTCGGGATTGGTCAAACATAAATTCTTTTAATTGTGGCCTCATGTTGGCTTTTTGACTAAATATACAAACTTGTTATACCATGTTAACCCTTAAAAGGCGGAATTGTCGTCTGTTGTTATTTCGTTTTTTGTCTGCTCTCTCGATAAAAATATTGTTTGGCAGCATTTTAGCATCATTTCCATTGGAAATAATTCTAAAGTGCTGTCAAAGTATGTTTTTGATGAGAAAAATTAAAAAAAAATAATAATCAGCAGACGACAAAATTTAAATCAGCAGTGTAAGGGTTAAGTAATAAATATTTCGGCACTTACCTTCGAACACACTTTTCATAAACACATCAACTAGCTCTTCAGGCAGACCACAGGACGCTGGTGTCTTGTTCACACAGTCACGGTGGCACTTAAACCTGGAAATGGTGGGAAATTAAGACGTCTGCTGTTTTTTTATTTTAGTTTTTATTTAAAAAACGGTCATGTAATAGACCACAGGACGCTGGTGGCTTGTTCACACAGTCAAGGTGGCATTTAATCCTGGAAATGGATGGAAATTAACCCTTCCAACAATACAGCCCTCTGTAGCGGTGTTTACAAACAAAGGAGATCCAGACGACGAGCGTCTCAGCAGGATCTGCACTTTTGGCAAGTAAATTTTAGATAACTAGATGGCCACGGCCCACATATCGCGCCCGCCGAGGCTTTGATGGTATACTGAAAAAACATTAACCCGGACGTACGCCAATGTGCCGACTATATCGCCACTCAATGCCTAATAAATGGACTGAAACTTTCCGACCAATCCAATCGTCACAGATTGACTTTCAGTCTGAAAGTCAATCTGTGACGATTGGATTGGTCGAAAAATTAACATATCAACATCCATTCCAGTCATGTGATAGACAACAAGATGCCGTTGCCTTGTTTACACAGTCACGGTGGCATTTAAGTTTGGAAATGGCGGGAAAGTGTGGCTGTGACTGGAGATATAATAGAAAAATAATGAACACACATCCTCAGTGATCATGACATAGAGTGTTAAGACGTGGGGTAGATGCGAAACAAAGTACCCACCAACAGTCACACATTGTGGCCAAACATTATCGAAATGTGAGGAGTAAAAAAGAACGAAAATACAAAAATATCTTAAGTCAATTGGACCAAGGGCTGCAGAGATAATAAAGTACCCCAGAACAATCAGACAGACAGCGCTATACCATAATACGTACCATTTTTTAAAAAAAAATACGAAGACGGTATCAGCATAGCGTCACTGAAATCGGATATGGCGCAGAACCATGCTAAAATAGACTTGGGCATGCAGGCCATTATTCAGCAGAGGAAGACTATGAATGGAATGGTAACTGCTACGTATGGTATGGGAGTAGTTTGGAAGTTACTGTTCGCAACTAGGCAAACACGATGCTACTTACCGACAATATTTGCAGAATTTTCCCCTAAACATATTTTTGCCGCATAAATCGCAGGTACTGCCGATCATGATCTTGTTCACATATCTACAATGCAACAAGGAGTGAATTTAAAGTCATATTAAATAAAGCAGGGGTCCGTTTCACTAAACTTCGCACGACTAAAATGTTCATAAGTGCAAATTTAGGATCGTCTGGAAATTTTAATTGGTGGATTTACATTTATTGAGCATAGGCTGCATAAATAAATGTAAATCCAATAATTGTTTACAAGAATTTGAAATCTGGGGGTACTCCTTAGATACAAAACTTAGCTGAAGCTCTGTAAAGGATATTCATATTTTTGTAACAAATATAGAGAATAGTAGGTTAGTGCCGTGAATGGGAAAAAATATCCGGCAAGGCTCAGGAATTTCTTTATTTCTCATCAGAAGTATATGTTGTGACCACTCATTTGAACCGTCTCGCCAAGACGGTTCAAATGAGTGGTCACAACATATATTTTGGTTCAGAAATAAGGAAAATAGATAGAGAATAGTAGGTTAGTGCCGTGAATGGGAAAAAATATCTGGCAAGGCTCAGGAAACGGGATGGGCGAGGCTCTGCCGAGCACATCCCGTTTCCGTGCCGCGTCAGATATTTTTCCCATTCACGGCACTAACCTACTATTCTATTTATCCCGTCAACACCTACAAATGGCTGTAAAATGCAAAAAATTGTATTGACTGGATATCAAAAATGTTTCACGGCACCGTGTTTCACGGCACATACGCACTGTGTTGACGGGATAAATAACATATCTGTTCATAGAGCGGTGTGAAATGTGCATTTTTCCCGACTGCCGTTAGGCACAAGTTAAATATGAAAATTTCATACCAGAGATATTTGTGGTAAACATATGAATATTATATCTATTATATACCCTCACACTGTATACGTTAAAGGTACATGCCCACTGACTAGGCACAAAATGTTCTTTATATCAGAGACATCATCTGAGACATTTTCTGGCAAAATAAACATTCCTTCACCATTACCCTACGTATTGATTGGCATTATTATACATTTTATATCAGACGTCAATTTCCACACTGATATCAGGGGCGATAACCGTGTTTCCTTAACATGTTAACGGACATTACTATTTATTCTCTGTATTTAGTTTTTGATGTGCAATGATCATACTTTATAATCTGTCGAAAATAGTATTTTTTCAGGCGACACATTTAATTAGTACAAATAAATTAAAAAATATCATGCCTGATTTGCATATGAAAATAGCCCGATACCACCGAGCATCACTATCAGTAAAATAAATATTACTAAATTATTATATCTGTTTAGCTGGCACTCGTAATTTTTAGAACTGGTGGAATATTGACACAATTATACATTTATTTAATTCCTATAAAGAACAGTTTGTGCCTACTGAGTGGGCATGTACCTTTCAGACATGTATGTGCATTTGGCCTATGTTAGCTTGGCAGGTGCGCATATATATCTATGCCGGAAGTAGTGATATTCCAGTTTTGGCAATAAATATACAGGGATTCTGCAGGCGATCGCCACTTTCGCAATTGGCGATAAAAACAAACAATTGGCGATAAAAAATTACAATTTTCGAGAGAAAAAATTGCCACTTCAAAAAAAAAAAATATATATTTTTTTTTTTTTTGAAGTGGCAATTTTTTTTTTTTTCCCAGCGGAATCCCTGATATGAATATATATAGCGGCAATGAATATATATACCAGATCTACTGATATCTCACCGGAAATTGCTTGTGTTCATTGATGAGAATGTATGACTTTTATTTACATTGTATAGCTATGTATTTCATGTATGAATAAACTATTTTATTTCTCAACAAAAGGATATGTTGTGAACACTCATTTGAAAAGTCGCGGCGAGAAAATTCAAACGGTTTATTTATAAGTCAGCTAATTTGGATCGGATCAACACTGTTTGCAATTCAAGGCATTAACCCTTTCAACACCACATACCTGTATAGTGGTATTGGCAAACAGTGTAGATCCAGATGAGCCTGTCTCATCAGGATCTGCACTTTTTGCAAGTAATTTTCATATTTTTGAGAGCAAAAACACCCACCTTTTCATAAATGGACTAGTCTGAAAAATATTTTATGATGATTGGATTGGTCGTAAAACTAACATATCAAAATCCATTACAGTTACTTAGGGGTGAAAGGGTTAAAATCTCAATGCCTGAAATTTCAACCTTAGTCAAAACAATTTGATTGACCGGTACCCGGTGATACTTACTTATGGTTGATTTGGTGCTTCATCATGAGATGGGGAACCTTCATGCCGGGAACCACCAGTGAGCTCGCTGTAACAACAACAACAACAATGGTTGAAAACATCTGTTTTGCTGCAAATTTGGTGACAACCGAACGGAATCATCTATGTAAAATATTTGGAGAAAATCAGTTATTTATTTAATGGCATTTAACCCTTTGAACCCGAAATCCCGCTATAGCGGTTTATGCAAAAAGTGCAGATCCAGATGAGCCGGCTCGTAACGAGCTGTCTCATCAGGATCTGAACTTTTTGTAAGTAATTTTCATATTTCTTAGAACAAAAACACCCCCTTTTCATAAATGGACGAATCTGAAAATCATTTTGTGACCATTGGATTGGTCGGAAAATTAGCATATCACAGTCCATTCCAGTTCCTTAAGGTTGAAAGGGTTAATGGGCTGTCAATAACTAAGGTCACTTTAGGCCGGGTCAACAGGGTCAAATCCTATTTAGCCTAATTTAGGGGCAGGAGAATCTGCAATTTTATCTGCCCTAGGATCCACAATTGTTCCAGTCACATATGAGACCCGCCATGTGATGTTGTACCATCAACATCAATATTAAAGAACATTGGGTGATTTTTCATGAATTTATTTTACAGATACTGCGATATTTTCCGTAAATGATGTCGAAAGTCAACAAAATTTTCATAGCAAATGTGGACCAGAATTCTGCATTTGCTATGTAAATTTCGTCAACTTTCGACGTCATTTACGAAAACATGTGTAAATATTTTGCAAGAGGTATGTATCGCACATGTTCTTTGGTACAAAACCACATGGCATCTCATATACAAGCAGCCAACAACACAGAAACATGCACCATCATACAGTGGAGATCTGCAACACACAGCACAGCACTGACTCGAATCACATAATGCAGGGGTGGAACAGTTCCAAATGTCAAACAGAGCTCCAGATAAGTTTTGTATCTAAAGAGTACTATACCCCCAGATTTCAAATTCAATGCGTATTTTACTTTTACAAATGTAGTATTGATTTCTTCCTTATTCAACAGGGAACAAATGATAAACAAAACAAGAGCTGTAGGAGAACAGCATAGAGCGACTACGAGGGTTGTCGATGTACACAGCTTGACAAACAAGGTGGCCGCGGCCTGCATAAAAACCTTAACCAAGGTTGACTAAAAACCTTAACCAAGGGAAATTAAGTAAGTAATTCAAGGTTAAATGTAGGTAAATGTCAGATATAGGTCAGGGGTTATTGATGTACATCACTAGGAGATGAAGTTTTCCAAGTATGGTTGCTGTAGGCCCAGGAATATTCCATATACAAGCTTGGCTAAAAACATTAACCAAGGGGAAATAACTAAGTAATCCAAGGGTAAAAGTAGGTCAAGGTCAAATATAGTCAGGGGTTATTGATGTACATCCCTATGAGAAAAAGTTAATCCAAGTATGGTGTCTGTATGCACAATAGTATTCCATCTACAAGAATGACTAAAAGCCGTAACCAAGGTTGAGTAAAAACCTTAACCTTAACTAAGTAATTCAAGAGGAAATGTAGGTGAAGGTCAAATATAGATCAGGGGTTATTGATGTACATCCCTATGAGAAAAGGTTGTCCAAGTATGGTGTCTGTATGCACAATAGTATTCCATGTACAAGCTTGACTAAAAACCTTAACCAAGGGGAATTAACTAAGTAATTCAAGGTTAAATGTAGGTCAAGGTCAAATATAGGTCAGGGGTTGTTGATGTATATCACTAGGAGATGAAGTTGTCCAAGTATGGTGGGAGTAGGGCCAGGAGTATTCCATCTACAAGCTTGACTAAAACGCTTAACCAAGGGGTATTAACTAAGTAATTCAAGAGGAAATGTATGTCAAGGTCAAATATAGGTCAGGGGTTGTTGATGTACATCACTAGGAGATGAAGTTGTCCAAGTATGGTTGGTGTAGGGCCAGGAGTATTCCATCTACAAGCTTGAGTAAAAACCTTAACCAAGGGGAATTAACTAAGTAATTCAAGAGGAAATGTAGGTCAAGGTAAAATATAGATCAGGGGTTATTGATGTACACCCCTATGAGAAAAGGTTGTCCAAGTATGGTGTCTGTATGCACAATAGTATTCCATGTACAAGCTTGACTATTGACTAAAAACCTTAACCAAGGTTGACTAAAAACCTTAACCAAGGGGAATTAACTAAGTAATTCAAGGTTAAATGTAGGTCAGTGGTTGTTGATGTACATCACTAGGAGATGAAGCTGTCCAAGTATGGTGGGTGTAGGGCCAGGAGTATTCCATATACAAGGTTGACTAAAAACCTTAACCAAGGGGAATTAACTGAGTAATTCAAGAGGAAATGTAGGTCAAGGTCAAATATAGATCAGGGGTTATTGATGTACATCCCTATGAGAAAAGGTTGTCCAAGTATGGTGTCTGTATGCACAATAGTATTCCATGTACAAGCTTGACTAAAAACATTAACCAAGGTCGACTAAAAACGCCGACGCCGGGGTGACTACATGAGCTCTCACTATTCTTTGAATAGTCGAACTAAAGATCACTAATTTGAGCTGCAAAAAGCAAACACTGTTACTGTTTGCTTTTTGCAGCTCAACTAAGTAAATTTTCAACATTATTACAGTATTTTCACTACTCAATTTGAAAATCAATGCGTATTGTCACATTGCTGCGAGTATTTTGTACTCCCACTTTTGATAATCAATGCGTATTTTGCTAAAATAAGTGCCCCTTACCTGGAGCTCTAGTCAAATCCTGAAAATGTCTAAACAAACATATTTTTGCACCCACGAATGTAAAAGTGTGCTCCCCATGTTGAAACATTAGTATTTTTCTGCAATTATCGACAACCTCAAATCCTGATTTCAGAATATATCCCACGCCGGAATATTAAATGAGACATTGACGGCTTAGCAGCACGTACCGTCGCCAGCGCCTTGCACGAAGGGTGGAGAGTGGATGGGGGAGGTGATAATGGGGGAGGCGGGACCGGACGGCCCCCGGCTCCCACCGCCCCCGTCGTGCTCGTTGGAGAGGCGTCTGAAGGCGAGGATATCGTGGCTGCCCCCCAGACTGCCGTAGCTGCCCCCGATATTCAGGTCCCGCGATTGCTTCTTCTTTCCTGACCTGGGTATACGATATATGAGGATCTTACATGAGTGACATTTTAACCCTTTAATAATTTCATGGTGTCAAAAGACACTAGCCTGGTATTCTCTATGTAATAAATATCAAGTTCATCAGACGCGGAAACGGTAGGAATTCCTACGCATTTCCCCAAGTAATCATCTTGGTAATAAAAGGCACTAGCCTGGTATTCTCAAGTATCAAGTTTATCAAACTCGGCTGGGAAACATGTAGGAATTCCTCGCTTCAGCGAGGAATTCCTACATGTTTCCCAGCCTCACGTAATAAACTTGATATCAAAAGACACTAGCCTGGCACTTTCATTTATCAGGCTCGGCTCGCAAACCGAGTCATGTGTCCCATCCTCACCTAATAGATAAAGACTCGGCTCGGAAATGGTAGGAATTCCTCGGCTTGCCGAGAAATTCCTACAGTTTCCGAGCCGAGTCTGATAAACTTGATATGAAAAGACACTAGCCTGGTATTCTACATGTATTTATCAAGTAACGTTTTATGCTCGAAAATGACCACAGATGACGTCGTTATCTATGGACATAACGCAGACTTGTTTACGTTGCGTCATTACCTGGACGTCATTCGGAAACGTATCGCGACGTCGTCCGACCAATGGAATGTCAGTTTTCACTTTGTTGTAACCCGGATGTTTGTATCAGGTCATGACTGATACAACAATATGTTATCAGTCAGTACGTATTTGGTCAATACGGGGTGGGTTACCTGATAAACTTGGTATCAAAGCACACTAGCCGCCTAGTATTCTCTTCATACTCACTTGACGGCGTCAATATCCTGAACTTTGTGAGCCAGCTGCGACTCCTGTGACTTGCTGCGACTGATCGTCGGGTATTCAGGGAACAACAGGTTCTTCTTCTTGGGTGGAGGTGTGATCGGGTACTTCGTCTTGGGCGTCCGCGCCGTGGGTGGGGTGGGTGGCGGCGTGTAACTACGGACAGAGGAAATAATTCAGTTTATTTTTGACCACTTACATGTAGGTGCAGAGCTGCAGATAAGTTTTGTATCATGTAATTTGAGAATATATGCAGTACTTCTGGTACTTTGATATCACGTTCAATTCAAACAGCTGATTTACACATACATACTCCGGGGGCCGCAGTACACGTCGCGTGATGCAGGTGCCCCATCCTCCGTATCAATTTCTGTGTGATCGTTGTGAACTGGCCTGGTGACGTAATGCCGCGTTCTAGTAACGTCATGGCCCCGGAATGAGCATTGTCTACAGTCATGGTCAAACAGCACGCGCTGTACGTTTTAACACGGCTGTGAGCGGTGTCAAATAATGGCAGTCATGTAACAATAAATCTTTCAACTTGGCAGATCGTTATCTACCCTACAGATCGGAGCCGTACACTATTTTCGTATTAAATTTCTTGGATATTCTTGTTACTTCTTCTCTAAAGTATATGTTGTCGCCACTCATTTTAACCGTCTCAGCGAGACGGTTCAAATGAGTGGTAACAACATATACTTATGTGCATAATTAAGAGAATTATTTTTATTTTTGTAGCCACAGCATGTAACATGTTACTAAATCTTTGAACATGGCAGACCATTGCCTACCCTACAGTTCTGAGATGGCCATTATTTTCATATTAAACAAGAAATGCGTCTGTCGAACGCGGATGCCACCTGCAGCATATTTGAGAAACTGTGACAAAGTGGTTAACCGAAAAGTGTGTCGGACGGACGGACGGACAGACGGACGGTCCAAACACTATATGCCACCCGTTTCTTCGAAACCCGGTGGCATAAAAATTGTGTAACGTGCATGTAACGAGTTAATAAATCTTTCAACATGGCAGATGGTTACCTACCCTACAGATCAGAGCCGTCCACTATTTTCATGTTAAATTATTTTTGTTACTTCTCTAAAGCATATTTTGTCACCATTCATTTTAACCGAATGAGTGGTAACAACATATGCTTCTGTGCATAATTAAGAAAATGGATTTTATTTTAATGTATATTAGATACCTACCCTACAGATCGCAGCCGTTCAGTATGCGAGTGCGATACTGGCGATGGCGGGGTACTGTGGGACGGTCGGTCAGGTCCACTCGACGACGCCGTCGTAGACGTATCCGACGACGACAGAGACGACGTCGAGGGTCGGGGACTCGGGCGCGAGCTGCCGTAGGACACAGACGATGTCAGGTCCGTCCAGTGGAGCTCGATGTCGCTGTCGTTGCCTCCCGTTAACTCGCGCTCTGATGAACAAGGGAGTATGAATTGAGTTTGAAGGCAACCGGTGTCAGATATCCATAGAAAGTGATGAAATCGAAAAGGAAACTAGATGGCCGCGGCCCGCATGTCGCGCATGCTGAGGCTTTAATAGCATACCAAATTTTTTTAACCAATAACGCAAACTTGGACGCAAGCCGCCAATGTGCCAACTATATCGCGCTGTCCGCAAGCGGGCGCGACAAAAAATAGTTTAATTGTAAATAGTATTTCTGAACCAAATTGTACATATAAATCGCCTGGAAAAAATAAGTGTTTATAATGTTTATAATACGGAAAAATAACTTAATAGTTATTTTTCAGTATTATAAACACGTTTTCTATTGATGGTTACTAAATTATTCTATTGAAATTAATTAATACACGAAAATGCCAATTATGCCAAGCCAAATTATTTCCCTTGCTTTAAAGTGACTGTATCTGAGATGATCTCTTGGATATTAAAAAAAATAGTTTTTTCGCTTCATGCACAGTAAATGACAGAAATCAATCAATTGCACTATTTTATTTGAACAATTGATTGAGTGGGATTTTCTCTCCATTCAACAGCAAGGTCATATGCGGTTGTGATGGGAGAAATGCGTTTTGGGACCAGTGTACATGTAGATCCAGACCAGTCTGTGCATTCAGACAGTCGCATTAGAATCTGCACTTTCCGCCATTCCATCAATGAAAGACCTGTCATGATTCTAACAGGCTTCTAGATCGATAATTCCAGCACAAAAATATTTACACAATTCCCTAACATTTGATTGGTCCGTAGCAAGTCTCTGTCCAAAATTTATATCCCAGTAAACTCCAATACCGAACTACTTTCCGTCACCATGAGGCGCAGTTAAAATAATTCTTAAGAAAACGGAAAATAAACACATTTTATTGATGAATTTATTTCAAATGCTGGAATTATAAGGAATGAATGGCCTTTTTGTGGAATTTATCGGGGATATAAACTTGGAAAAGTCGCGGGAATACTGGACGAGGCCTTCCGGCCTTCGTCCAGTATTCCCGCGACTTTTCCAAGTTTATACCCCGATAAATTCCACAAAAAGGCCATTCATTCCTATATTAACAGGCTACAAGAGTGTGCTATTTGATTAGGCGGAGCTAATAACATAAGCAGTGATTTATTATAGGAATGAATGGCCTTTTTGTGGAATTTATCGGGGTATAAACTTGGTATGATAACACACCATAGTTTCACAAGAGACAAATTTGACACACCAACTCAAAATGGTAGATACACTAAGAGGGGAGGGGGGGTGTTCTTCTCATCCATCTTACCAACGGATATTTTGAGATTGCGTAAGGCGAGGTTGAGGCGGCGGGAATCATCGACGCTCGCTTTGTACGTGAGGAGGAGAGCCTTGACGTCGGCCTCGGATAGTTCGAGCAGCGTGTAGAGGTTCATTCCCTTCTCCTTCGCCAACAGCTCCTGGGGATGGATTGATTAATTACTGGTGTTTAACGGCCTATCAACAGCTACGGTCCTTTAAGGCCGGGACAACAGGTAGGACTATCCTGTATTTAACATGTCCATAATGAGGGTAATTCCCAAAATCTGAACAAAATATTTACAGAAAAATATATATTCGGCCCTGAAATTAGAATATCCTGACACAAAACTTATCTGGAGCTCTGTAAACAGGGTCACATTTCCGTACGGCAAACAGAGCGGAAAAAGTATTGCAACCATTGAAAATCATGTTTTTGTCTGTTTTTATAGCTGATATTCGACTATGTTCACACACAGGTGGAAGACTCGGACCTATGACACCAAAAAAAATGCCTATTAAAAAAATCCCATTACCCCACCCACTTGGTCTCGTACAGTACCATATGCTATATCAAGGTGAGTATAAATAGGGCTATTATAGAAAGAAGCCTCTCTTTTCCGGCTCGCACAAACACAATAAACATCGATTAAATGTATGACTTCTGTCTCCGGCAATCGATAAAGGTATTAGGTGTGTGAATATATTCACTTCAAATCGCTGTTTCCAGCATTTATTCACATTTTGTATACCCCATCCAAAGCGAAATTTGCGTGTACAAAAGAATCTCACACAGAATCGGAGGCCATCCGGCGTGGATTATCGGTCATATTTGACCGGTAGCTGATCGCCAGCTCAAACTAAAGTCGTGCACCATGACCATATACATTAGTAACTCCAACCATACAAAGTTCGTCCAATTGTGATCGTTCGCCGATCTAAAAAACACTTTTTTCTTTAATTTCATTCATTATCTGGAACTGGGTCAATGCACCATCTTCCATAATACAAGCACCGAAGCGTCTATGTAAGAACATCTCTGATTGGCTAAACCTAAAAATAGACGCGAGGACTTTCCCTTTTCAGGGTTTCCGGAAGACATAATCTGATTGTACGTGAATCATGAATGAAAGCCAATGAAATTAGAAAAACGTGTTTTTTAGATCGGTGAACGATCACAATTGGACGAACTTTGTATGGTTGGAGTTACTAATGTATATGGTCATGGTGCACGACTTTAGTTTGAGCTGGCGATCAGCTACCGGTCAAATATGACCGATAATTCACGCCGGATGGCCTCCGATTCTGTGTGAGATTCTTTCGTACACGCAAATTTCGCTTTGGATGGAGTATACAAAATGTGAATAACTGAATAAATGCTGGAAACAGCGATTTGAAGTGAATATATTCACACACCTAATACCTTTATCGATTGCCAGAGACAGAAGTCATACATTTAATCGATGCTTATTGTGTTTGTGCGAGCCGGAAAAGAGAGGCTTCTTTCTATAATAGCCCTATTTATACTCACCTTGATATAGCATATGGTACTGTACGAGACCAAGTGGGTGGGGTAATGGGATTTTTTTTAATAGTCATTTTTTTTGGTGTCATAGGTCCGAGTCTTCCACCTGTGTGTTCACACTGGCAAGTAGTGTTCCTCCAAGATGAAAATATAAATTCAAATAATCTATTTTACCACAAAAGTATATTAATGTTGCTTCGATGAGACGGTTCAAATGAGTAATCACAACAAATACTTTCAAACACAAAAAAAAATAAGCCTTTCCACCAGAAAGTGAATAGCAAGGAATTTGTCAACCTTTTCACCCCTAAGTAACTGTAATGGACACTCTCGTGTTATTTTTCAAACTATTCCAATATCAGAAAAGGGGTATTGTTTTTAGAAAGAAATATCCGCAAATGGTGCAAATCATGATGAGTCGGTTCATTACGAGCAGGCTCATCTGGATCTACACTGTTTGCAAACGTTATGATAGAGGTCTGTAGTGTTGAAATATTTAAGACACACAGTCCATTCTCTGCAACCATGAACATAATTTGGCCACGCAAAATCTCGGATTTCTTTTGTACGCGTTTTACCATCACCACGAGGTATGAAAAGAATGAGTCTTTTCATCAGACTCTCCGTTACCATGGAAACGAGGTTTTAATTTTCAGATTTTTGTATTTTCAGAAAAAAGGGGAGCGATTCATCTTGCATTCCATATACAATATTCTGATAAGAAAGAAAAAAATGTGGCCTATCGGCACACAAATGCCCCTGGTGGACTGGAATAACTGTGGCAAGGTTAATTAACCAAAAGTGATAACTATTCATAAGCAGTTGTGACGGTCAAATGGTGATGGTCTTATTAAGGGCAGCATGATTGTGTGAAATAGAGAATATTAGTATAGTGTCATGAACGTGAATAAATATCTGTCGAGGCTGAGAAATCAGGATGGGCGAGGCTTGCCGAGCACATCCTGATTTCGAGCCGAGTCAGATATTTATTCACGTTCATGACACTATAATAATATTCTATTTATCCCGTTAACCACATCAAAGTTGTTCAAATGTCTCTAAAATAGAGAATATTAGTATAGTGTCATGAACGTGAATAAATATCTGTCGAGGCTGAGAAATCAGGATGGGCGAGGCTTGCCGAGCACATCCTGATTTCGAGCCGAGTCAGATATTTATTCACGTTCATGACACTATAATAATATTCTATTTATCCCGTTAACCACATCAAAGTTGTTCAAATGTCTCTAAAATAGAGAATATTAGTATAGTGTCATGAACGTGAATAAATATCTGTCGAGGCTGAGAAATCAGGATGGGCGAGGCTTGCCGAGCACATCCTGATTTCGAGCCGAGTCAGATATTTATTCACGTTCATGACACTATAATAATATTCTATTTATCCCGTTAACCACATCAAAGTTGTTCAAATGTCTCTAAAATAGAGAATATTAGTATAGTGTCATGAACGTGAATAAATATCTGTCGAGGCTGAGAAATCAGGATGGGCGAGGCTTGCCGAGCACATCCTGATTTCGAGCCGAGTCAGATATTTATTCACGTTCATGACACTATAATAATATTCTATTTATCCCGTTAACCACATCAAAGTTGTTCAAATGTCTCTAAAATAGAGAATATTAGTATAGTGTCATGAACGTGAATAAATATCTGTCGAGGCTGAGAAATCAGGATGGGCGAGGCTTGCCGAGCACATCCTGATTTCGAGCCGAGTCAGATATTTATTCACGTTCATGACACTATAATAATATTCTATTTATCCCGTTAACCACATCAAAGTTGTTCAAATGTCTCTAAAAATGCATTTGTGGCCTCATAAGTTTGTCTTCTGAAGCGACAAGATTATCGTGTTACGTCATTCACATAATGACGTAACGTCATACATAATGACGTATCTACTAGACGTGAACGAGAAAAAATACACGTACCTGCTTTTCACGTCTAGTAGCGACATAGTTGACGGGATAAATTTATGCACAAGTCTTGTGTAAACTTTGGTAATCAAATTAATGTGTGAAAAAGTTCAAAGTTGTGAAGGTCATAATAAGGACAGCATGGTTGTGTTGCATTTGTGCACATGTATGATGTATTGAAATATTATAGTAATCCTTCAAGGGATATAGAAGATATGACAGAATGGAGAAACTCCAGCAAACTTCTGAATGTGTGAAAAAGTTCAAAGTTGTGAAGGTCATATTCCGGGCAGATATATGTGTGGCATTTGTCCACAGGTATGATGTATTGAAATATTAAAGTAATCCATCAAGAGATAAAAAAGTTATAACAGAATTGAGAAACTCTGGCCAACTTATTAATGTGTGAAAAAGTTCAAAGTTGTCAAGGTCATATTAAGGGCAGCATGGATGTGTGGCATTTGTCCACAAGTAATCTGTGTTGAAATATTTAAGTAATCCTTCAAGGAATATAGAAGTTATGACAGAAATGAGAAACTCTGGCAAACTTCTGATTGTGGAAAAGTTCAGAGTTGTCATGGTCAAAAGGTCAAGGTCATATTAAGAGCAGCATGGATGTGTGGCATGTGTCCACAAGTATGCTGTGTTGAAATATTTAAGTAATCATGCAAGGGATAAAGAAGTTATGACATAATTGAGAAACTCCGGCGAACTTCTCAATGTGCCGGACATACAGACGGACTCACGGACACACAGTCCAAACATTATATGCCTCTGGCTCTACCGAGACCAGGGGCATAAAAAGATACTTGGGTAAAATACCTTGATGGTGTCCGGGGGAAGTCCCACCACGGACAGCCACTGGTCGGTCTTCGGGTAATCGGCAAGTTTGTCCTGGGAATCATCAGTTCCGAGTTTACTCTTGATCACGATCTGTCGACTGAAGTACAGCACCAGCTTACCCTGAAAGCAGATGTGTATTTCTCCACAAAGGTGTAGGGTCAGGTCAATCCAGGTAAACTCAGACGTTTTTTTCACCCTCATACTTCTAGCTGACCCAGAAATGCTCAGACACTTATGTAATTAAATTTTTTGTTGCCGATTGTTTGTTCAATTCCACGGCCATTTCCGTATGGTTTATATTGCTTCATACGGTTGTGATATTGCAAATGATTGCATGCGTGGTTACTATGAAATCAGAGCTCCAGTTAAGGTGCATAATTTGTAGGTAAATTTATTATTTCTCCATCAAAAATGGCAAGTTGGGAGTGCTCTAGAATCGTCTCAACGAGACGATTCTAAAGCACTCCCAACTTGCCATTTTTGATGAAGAAATAACAAAATTTCACTCCAAGTTGGTCAAATTATGCACCTGAACTGGAGCTCTGGAAATCGGCATAATTCGGACGGAGGACATAAAAATTCGGACTGGTTAGGAAAAACTCGGACATCACAGACTATAGTGTTTGTAATTACAAGTTTAACAATATCTGCATCCAATGGGTGATCAAAAGAGCATTTGCGATATATTAAGTTGCTCAGACGTATTACAGTCGTTGGCATCCATACATGTACTACCGGTATATAAATTAAATGAAATGTTATGCAAATAATAATGTATTCCCCGTCATGAGTTGGGGAGAAGTGGTGGGGGGATACACATGGAATTACAATGGACCTTTCAATCTCCCCGCCACAAGGGTGTGGGGATGGTCTGGCGGGCATAGCCAGGTAATTAGACAGCTAGCTAAAACCCATAAGGGGTGGGAATTAGTCACCTAAACCTAACTACCAATAACTACCAACAACATGCTTCACATACATATATGGGACATAACATACATGCATGCTGATGCGTCCGAATTTATACTTTTGTCCGAGTTTACCCGGATTGACCCTACATGTATATGAGACTGTGCCTGGAGAAATGGGGCTTATGTGATATAAATCCAGAGCTCCAGATAAGCTGCGTATTTGCTTAAATACCCAATGAAAATTGCCAAAAACCCAATTGAAATCTGATGTAGCGAGAATGAAAAAGCAATACAAATTTTATGGTACCTTTATCAACAATTCTAATTAAATGACAAGACATGTTTTCATTTCGAAGCAAACTATTCAATTATTGCTGTATGTTGACACAGAAGTGTGATTTTATTTTACCCAATTAAAATTTTGAAATACCCAATTGCTTAAAGCCCCTATACGGCTCAAGTTGCCGAATTTGGCCTCCTATTGGGTTTTCCGACACATAAATCCAACAGGTTTCTATTTACACACACTTTGAAACTGTTTGCATTCATTTTGATACAAAAATGAGTTTGTAGTCGATGAAAATATCAATAGTTGTTGATAAACAAACAGCAGGTGCGTGTTTCAAAGCCTGATCGATTTTCCGATAGACGCTCGGGTCAACTCCTCAACTACCCGATTCGCGGCCGATGAATTCCGATAGCCGGAGTTTATCGACTCGCCGAAGCCGTTGGTTACGGAAATGAAATTGTCAATATTGACATTTTGCACTGAGTGGTACACAAAATAAGTTTTTGTTGTCTTCACATTGCGATTAAGATGTAAATCGCAAGGCTTGAGATGTATCTATTAGGCACTATATGTTAGTTTTGTGTACTAAATCAGTTGTCAAACATGTTTTTGTGTTTGAAAAAATCGAAAAATTGTAATACTGAGCCGTTCAGGGCCTTTAAGAAACGATGGAGTGACAATACTCAATTACTAATTCCTTATCTGGAGCTCTGTAAATCACATAGTGGTCTACAGACATAGTGGTCTACAGACCAGTGCAGCACCTGAACAAATATCACCAGAGCTCCAGACACCGTGCGTATTGCCGTATTGTATGCACTTATTTTAGCAGAATACACATTGATTATCAAAAGTGGTACAAAATATTCACAGCAATGTGAAAATACGCATTTACAATGTATCTACAAATTGAGTAGTGAAAATACTATAATAAAGTTAAAAATTTACTTTGTTGAGTTGCAGCTCAAATAACGTAAAGATTCTAATAGACGCCCATGCTCTTATAGACGCCCACCCCCATTTTTGAAATTGAAAATGACCAATTTATTGGCTGATTTTCACAAAATCAGAGCTACCGGTACATGTAATTGTCCAGCTATATTTTTTTCTTGCCAGTATTTCGAAGACAAATTCCTTGAAAATTATGAAAAAAATTCATAATTTCTAGTTTCACTTTCAAACACGGAAGCGAAATTCAACTGTTTCCGGTGTCACAGTAAATTTCTCATCAGCAGTAGCTATTTGCATGGACACAGGGCGATCAGAATTTACAAGGTTACGGAGACGACATTTTCAAAGCATCTCAAACCCATCTCGTATACTGTGTGTCAAATTAACATCATGTTGGATTGTTGGCCGATATTTCCTAGGAGATGAGCACAAATATATATGGTTTGTTCTGGACGTGGCCATGGTCCGAAAATAATCACACTGATACGAACAGAAACGTTCATGGTCCGAAACTTCCGTAAGACTAAATCTGATCACAATTATTGACTTACGCTGTCCTGATATATCGATGGTCTAGTAACATAAGGTCGTAACTGCTATGCTAAAGCATAGTCACTAGACCATCGATATACATTACCAGTATTTAAACATTTTTTACCGACTGTACCAGAACAACGAGAAGTGGACCGAAACGTCTAGGTCCAAAATGTCCATAAACTGACAGACAGTACAATCAATTCCGGCAGACGTTTGAGAGTAACGTCCCTTCATGTTTTGTTCAGATAGTAGAAACTCATATATTTTTATCATTTTCCCTTTGCTGAATAACACTTGACTATTAAACGCCCACCCAGGAGAATGAGATTAGTCTATTACAATCTTTACAGTAAGTGAATTTTTAAATTTGTTTCATTCACTTGTTCCCTATAGATTAATAAGGAAGAAAATCAACAATACATTTGTAAAAGTAAAATATGCATTGAATTTTCAAAATGGGAGTTTGGTTTGTTTGTTTGTTTGTTCAAGTACATGTACAAATGGGGGGAAAATCCCAAAATCAGAACAGAATATTTGCAATAAAAAATCTATATATTCAGCCCTGAAATCAGAATAATCCTGATCTGATGCCAGGTCCTCGCCACACCAGAATCACTTGGCCCCCCTCCCAAAAGCAATAGGATCAGTAATAATCTTAGCACTTTTATAATGGGCAATAACCCAATTCAGCTCCCAGGTAACAAAAGAGCCAAAGATAAAAACGTACCTGAGGGCCAAACCAGGCAAATCGTGATTCCTATCAGGAGGAACACCTACCATTAATTTATGCCGTCGAGTTCACCCGACCACTACCCACACCAAATGGGGTCATAATACTCTTTCAATACAAAACTTATCTGGAGCTCTGTATCACACTCCTGCAGCCTGGTAACCATATATATTGTTTGTTAGAAGTATGATGCAGATGGGTGCTCCATGACAAACAGTACAGATCCTGATCCTGCGGATGCACAGGCTGATCTGGATCTACACTGGTTTAAAATCCCATTAATCCCATTTCTCCAGTCACAGCCACATATATATTGTGGTAACCATAATTTGCCAGTCTGACAATGTAGCGGATGCACAGGCTGATCTGGATCTACACTGGTCAAAAATCCCATACGCCCCATTTCTCCAGTCACAGCAACATATATATTGTGGTAACCATAATTTGCCAGTCTGACACTGTCGCGGATGCACAGGCTGATCTGGATCTACACTGGTTGAAAATCCCATAAGCCCCATTTCTCCAGTCACAGCCACATATATATTGTGGTAACCATAATTTGCCAATCTGACAATGTGGTGGATGCACAGGCTGATCTGGATCTACACTGGTCGAAAATCCCATAAGCCCCATTTCTCCAGTCACAGCCACATATATTGTAGTAACCATAATTTGCCGGTCTGACAATGTCACAAACAGAAAAACAACGGTCACTCTAAGCCCAGCATGATCCTACATGTTTATGACATTGTAAGGGATAACAGGACTCCATATACAGGGATTCCGCTCGTGATCGCCACTTTCGCAATTGGCGATAAAAAATTACAATTTTCGAGAAAAAAATTTAAACAAAATATTTGTTTTTTTATTATTTTTTTCGAAAATTGTAATTTTTTTATCGCCAATTGTTTTATTTTTTTTTGAAGTGGCGATTTTTTTATTTTCCCCAGCGGAATCCCTGCATATAAGGAATTATTATTCAGTATTGTCACTCCATCATTTCTGAAGCAATAGGGAATTTCAAAATTTTAATTGGGCAAAATAAAATCACACTGAATTATTGAATAGTTTGCTTCGAAATGAAAACATGTCTTGGCATTTCATTGGAATTGTCTTGGAGACAATTCTAATGAAATACCAAGATGTATTTTCATGGAAAATAAGAAAAATATGCTATATTTGTGGTCTGTTTATTGTTTTCTGCAGCATGATAAAGGTACCATAATTTTTTTCTTGCTTTTTGATACTCGCTACTTCTGATTTCAATTGGGGTTTTGGCAATTTTAATTGGGTATTTAAGCAAATACACAGCTTATCTGGAGCTCTGGAATAACGTGGCTAAACAACAGGTGGTAGTGTAAAATACTCTGATTCTGGAGGGTTTTCCTCCTAGACGTTCGCGTCATGTCACGTTTTGATGTCATTTCCGGCGAAGAAGCAATTCATACTCTTAAAGGTACATGCCCACGCAGTAGTCACAAACTGTTCTTTATATTAAAGACATCATCCGAGACATTTTTTTTTCAGGTGACACATTTAATTAGTTTAAATAATTAAAAAATAGCATGCCTCATTTGCATATGAAAATAGCCCAATACCACCAGTACTATCAGTAAAAAAATATTACTAAATGATTATATCTGTATAACGGGTACTCGTAACTTTTAGAACTGTTGGCATAATGACACAATTATACACTTATTTAAATGATATAGAGCACATTTTGTGCCTACAAAGTGGGCATGTACCTTTAAAGTCAAAATTGTCAATTTTGGCAACGTTATAAGCTGGTTTAAGAGCAAATTTCACATTTTTCAAAGAGCAAGTAATATTAACATTTCTTTTATCATATTTTCCACGCTTTGATACCCATGAATTGCCACGGGGGCGTTTATTAGAATAAATACAGTATTTTATTCTTATATATTATGTGAATTAGTCACTGCACAAAATTAGTCGAAATAACTGTACTGGTAGACGACCCATTTCCGGCCAAAATTCACGTTTTTTTCCGCAATAATTTTAAAAGTTTACATCTGACCGTGATTTTTCTCACATTAACAAATACGTCGGCACGCCTTACATAGAATAACATAAAATTCATTAGTATAGTGGGAGGTAACTGCTGACAATGGGGCCCGAAAAGGGGTAATTAAAATGCCAATTAAAATCAGCGCTATACAGGTACAATCATTTAGTAATATTTATTTTACTAATAGTGACGTGCGTTGGTATCAGGCAATTTTCATATGCAAATGAGGCATGGTATTTTTTAATTATTTATACTAATTAAATGCGTTACCTGAAAAAAAAATATTTTCAACATATTATGTAGTATGATCATTGCACATCAAAAAATAAATACAGAGTATAAAACTATAAATAGTAATGTACGTTAACATTTTAATAAAACATGGTTATCGCCCATGATATCAGTGTGGAAAGTTACATCTGATATAAAATGTATAATAATGCCAATCAATACATGTGGTAAGGTGAATGAATGTTTATTTTGCCAGAAAATGTCTCAGATGATGTCTCTATTATAAAGAACATTTTGTGCCTACTGAGTGGGCATGTATCTTTAAGCTAACACTGCAAAATTACAGTGAAAGTAATTAATACTGTATGGTATTGATCAAATGATAGCAATTATTGCATGTATTACTTCGAAGAGACCGTCTCGCTTGGATTAGAAAAAACTTGTGATAGGGTCCCTGGGAAAATCGATTTTTTCTTACTTCGCATTTTAAGCTATTTTCAGTGAATAACTTGTAGTTCATTTGATTGTTTTCTAGTATTTGTAACGTTTATTAACATGTTGTACTTAAATGCTTATTCTATTTTGTTTGTCTGTGTATTCCATCAGAAGATTTAACAAATATCCCTCCGTAAGAGCCTCAGATATATATGTCCCACGCGCATGCGCACCAACATGGGGTTTTCCCCACATAATACAGGGGTCAACATAAGTTGGCAGGTATGAAAAAACAGTTCAATTTAATCGTCTTACTCATTTTTATTGGAAATCTTCGCACCGGACAACTGGAAATTACCACATTAATGACCAGGAACAAAAATCAAAAATCTTGTGTGAAAATGCAGAATTAAGTGAGGGTGTCCGGGGAAAATGGGTACGGACGAAAAATGGGTAGCCTACCAGTAGTTACACGGTCGCAACACCCATAAGCCCCATTTCTCCAGTCAAAAATATAGAATTCTGGAAGTTAGACTTTGTCCATTTCGCGTGCCTGCAGGTTAAAATTATCTCCCCCGACGAAGAGCTGGGGGAAGTCGGACCCGTTTCCTATATAATTTAATCATTTTTGAACGCTTCAAACATCTAAATTCCAATCGCTAAATCAAATTAAAAATGCAGATTTATAAGTTAAATGTTCATTAAAAAATATTCTTATCACAAGTTAGTATTTTCGTAGTTCTAAATGTGAAATATTCTGGCATAAAAATGATGTATTTTAGAGCAAAATGTATCGAGTGACCCCCAAACATATCGGGTCACGTGAGTAGTGATACGTCACGCCAACTTCCAGAATATGTTGGCACGGATTACAATCGACGGATCACTGTGATGCCTCGATAATTCCAGCACAAAAATATTTACACAATCCCCGAACATTTGATTGGCCCGTAGCAAGTCTCTGTCCAAAATGTATATCCAAGTAAACTCCCACGCCGAACTACTTTCCGTAACTGTGAGGCGCAGTTAAAATAATTCTGAAGAAAACGGAAAATAAACACATTTTCTTGATGAATTTATTTAAAATGCTGGAATTATAAGGAATGAATGGCCTTTTTGTGGAATTTATCGGGGATATAAACTTGGCAAAGTTCCGGCCTTCGTCCAGTATTCCCGCGACTTTTCCAAGTTTATACCCCGATAAATTCCATAAAAAGACCATTCATTCCTATAGTGACTACCAATAATTCAATAATTGACAGACCTTTAAGCCTTAAGGAATAAGTTGTCACCCTTGCAATAGATGTGAATTAACGCCATAATTTCTCTGATGTCCTTTAAATTACACACAACAACAGTGTCTTTTGGCATGAATTTGTTTTTCTAAGACGGACCAAACAAGAAAAAAAAATTCTCTCAAATCTGCCTTCCAGTTCCAGTTGAAAGAGGCGCGCTGAAATACACGATCACTGACTACCACATTATTCCTGTGTCAACTACCTCTGTGTCTTTCTTCGTTTTCTGTGTGATATCATCATCTAATGCGCACTGCGTTCTCAGACCCCTCAGCTTGTTTTCAAAGATGTCGATAACAGACTGCACTGTTTGCATCTCATTCAGAGCCTTTTCAATTTGCTCCGTTTCTGTGTCGGACATTGTTATTTATTCAACTTATCACGATATAAATATTTCATTTTCTTCGGAGAAGAAAATCTCGCTAGGCAATGTGAAAATCTGTGAATATCTTTCGGAAGATACGTTCAATTGTCTGCGTTTGACAAAAGTTTGCAATTTTTTGTCGCCATATTTGATATGTCAAATCTCGCGAGAGTTTGGAATCATATGAGAGATTGCGAGACTTCAGCTGGTTCCCGTTTCATCGACGTATAGACAATCAAAGTACTGAAAGTACTGAACATAGGGTACTACAATATTAAACTAGATTGATTGATTGATTGTTGGTGTTGCAGTTTCAAAGGTACATGCACACTCAGTAGGTACAAAATGTTATTTACATCAGATACATAATCTGAGACATTTCCTGGCAAAATAAACATTAATGCGCCATTATCCCACGTACTGATTGTCATTATTATACATTTTATATCAGACGTAAATTTACACACTGATATCAGGGGCGATAACCGTGTTTGCTTAAAATGTTAACGGACATTACTATTTAATCTCTGTATTTAATTGTATTATGTGCAATGATCATACTTTAAAATCTGTCGAAAATATTATTTGTTCAGGTGACGCATTTCTTTAGTATAAATAATTAAAAAATATCATGCCTCATTTGCATATGAAAATAGCCTGATACCACCGCGCGTCACTATCAGTGAAACAAATATTACTAAATGATTATATCTGTATAGCGGGCACTTGTAACGTTCATAACTGGTGGAATAGTGACACAGTTATACACTTATTTAATTCCTATACATGACATTTTGGGCTTACTGAGTGGGCATGTACCTTTAAAGCGCTGAAAAGGACAATTGTCGTCTGCTGTTTTAAATATTTTTATATTTTCTCCCCAAAAACACACTGAGACGATTCTAATGCGCTGCCAAAACAAGTTTTTAAAGAGATTAAAATATACAAAATGAGCAGACGGCAATTTTTTTTCATCGTTTTAATGGTTAAGGGGTAAACTATTGATATGGCACAAGTACAGTATGCACTGCTACATTATGTACCAAAACATTCAACAACATTACAGATTATGCATAGCAATATCAGAAACATACGGTAACACATATACAAGACATCATCAATTCAAGTATAACTAGAGCAGCTTGAGCTGCATCAACGGTTTGAGTCTCAAACATTGATTTCATGTGTCACTAAGCTTTAGCCCAAGGTGTAAACTATCGGTTGCAAAAAGAATTTCTGAAGTTTTAGAATGAACAGTCCAACATTATTGTGTTCGCATCATCACACCGATGTGGGGCCGATTAGCTTAGAGGTAGAGCGATGTACTCGGAGCGAGGGATACCGGGTTCGATCCTCAGCCAAACTGTTAGCTAAAGGACTGAAATATCGACTACAGCAAAAACAATTTAAATCGAATGATAAATAACGAAGCTGACGTCACATCCGTTTGCTCTATTTTGAAAACTTGAAAAAATACGTTCATCTTTGACATCGAATAGAGCCGTAAGTAGTCAAGATATAGCTCTGAAAATTATCATCTTTCATGCGGCTGACACTCCCCTATCACCCTGGTAAGAAATTATGTTGCTGACAGTACTGTACAAATTGGAAAACGTTTGTAAAGACCACCCGTTATCAGCCGAAATTCGGCAAAATCGTTGAAAAGTATGTACATTTTTCAACTTCAAATGCATCTAGCTCTTTTATTTGAGCAGATAGCCGAAAACTGTCAGCGAATTTGAGATAGAGAATTCTTGAAATCGGTTGGAAAATAAGGAAGTTATAGGAAGTATGACGTCACTTCCGTTTTCGTGGAAAGTAACATTAAAAGATATCTGAAAATCTCTGAGTCTCTGCTCACACTTGATCCGAATCGGCATGCAAAATTTGAAGTCGATCCGACCAGCTGTTTGGTGTAGATGGAGGGAGCCCGTAAGTCAGCGGATGATTATTTTTCGATAGTTATCGCCCTTATATTGCAGTTCACGCCATTTGTAAATACACCTAATAAAATTAAATATGTGCAATATTCCGCCAGTGAAGTTTTCGTTTGTTTTTCACCATAGGCCTGGCACAAAGCGGCAAAGTTTTAGCTAAAGGACTGAAATATCGACCGCAGCAAGAAATTTTGAAATCTATTGATAAATAACGAAGCTGACGTCACATCCGTTTGCTCTATTTTGAAAACTTGAAAAAAAAAGACGTTCATCTTTGACATCCAATAGAACCGGAAGTAGTCAAGATAGAGCTCTGAAAATTATCATCTTTTATGCGCCTGACACTCCCCTATCACACTGGCAAGAAATTATGTTGCTGACATTACTGTACAAATTGGAAAACGTTTGTAAAGACCACCCGTTATCAGCCGAAATTCGGCAAAAAATCGGCAAAATCGTTGAAAAATATGTACATTTTTCAACTTCAAATCCCTATATCTCTCTTATTTGACCAGATAGCCGAGAACTGTCAGCGAGTTCGAGATAGAGAATTTTGTCAGCTTTCCAATGCAAAAATAATTTTTGAAATCGGTTGGAAAATAAGGAAGTTATAGAAAGTTATAGAAAATATGACGTCACTTCCGGTTTCGTGGAAAGTGGCATTAAGATATTTCTGAAAATCTCTGAGTCTCTGCGCACACTTGATCCGAATCGGCATGCAAAATTTGAAGTCGATCCGACCAGCGGTTTGGGCTGTAGCCTGAACGGCTGAATAAAAAAAAAAAAAAACCAACGAATACAATAGGTTTTCGGCGCAGCTGAAAGCCGCCTCAAACCTAAAAAAACCAAACTAGAGCAGCTTAAGCTGCATCAACGGTTTGAGCCTCAAACATTGATTTCATGTGTAACTAAGCTTTAGCCCAAGTTTTAGAATGAACAGTCCAACATTATTGTGTTCGCATCATCACACCGATGTGGGGCCGGTTAGCTTAGAGGTAGAGCGATGGGCTCGGAGCGAGGGATACCTGGTTCGATCCTCAGCCAAAGTTTTAGTTAAAGGACAGAAATATCGACTACAGCAAAAACAATTGAAATCGAATGATAAATAACGAAGCTGACATCACATCCGTTTGCTCTATTTTGAAAACTTGAAAAAATACGTTCATCTTTGACATCGAATAGAGCCGTAAGTAGTCAATATATAGCTCTGAAAATTATCATCTTTCATGCGGCTGACACTCCCCTATCACTCCCCTGGCAAGAAATTATGTTGCTGACAGTACTGTACAAATTGGAAAACGTTTGTAAAGACCACCCGTTATCAGCCGAAATTCGGCAAAATCGTTGAAAAGTATGTACATTTTTCAACTTCAATTGCATATAGCTCTTTTATTTGAGCAGACAGCCGAAAAATGTCAGTGAGTTTGAGATAGAGAATTTTGTCAGCTTTCCGATGCAAAAAGAATTCTTGAAATCGGTTGGAAAATAAGGAAGTCATAGGAAGTATGACGTCACTTCCGTTTTCGTGGAAAGTAGCATTAACAGATATCTGAAAATCTCTGAGTCTCTGCTCACACTTGATCCGAATCGGCATGCAAAATTTGAAGTCGATCCCACCAGCGGTTTGGTGTATATGGAGGGAGCCCGTAAGTCAGCGGATGACTATTTTTCGATAGTTATCGCCCCTAAATTGCAGTTTACGCCATTTGTAAATACACCTAATAAAACGGAAATTACATATGTGCAATATTCCGCCAGTGAAGTTTTCGTTTGTTTTTCACCATAGGCCGGGCACAAAGCGGGAAAGTTTTAGCTAAAGGACTGAAATATCGACCTCAGCAAGAAATTTTGAAATCTATTGATAAATAACGAAGTTGACGTCACATCCGTTTGCTCTATTTTGAAAACTTGAAAAAAAAGACGTTCATCTTTGACATCCAATAGAACCGGAAGTAGTCAAGATAGAACTCTGAAAATTATCATCTTTTATGCGCCTGACACTCCCCTATCACACTGGCAAGAAATTATGTTGCTGACATTACTGTACAAATTGGAAAACGTTTGCAAAGACCACCCGTTATCAGCCGAAATTCGGCAAAAATTCGGCAAAATCGTTGAAAAGTATGTACATTTTTCAACTTCAAATCCCTATAGCTCTCTTATTTGACCAGATAGCTGAGAACTGTCAGCGAGTCCGAGATAGAGAATTTTGTCAGTTATAGAAAGTATGACGTCACTTCCTGTTTCGTGGAAAGTGGCATTAAGAGATTTCTGAAAATCTCTGAGTCTCTGCTCACACTTGATTCGAATCGGCATGCAAAATTTGAAGTCGATCCGACCAGCGGTTTGGGCTGTAGACTGAACGGCTGAATAAAAAAAAAAAAAAAAAAAAACAAAAAAAAAAAAACAACGAATACAATAGGTTTTCGGCGCAGCTGAAAGCCGCCTCAAACCTAAAAAAAAACAACGAATACAATAGGTTTTCGGCGCAGCTGAAAGCCGCCTCGAACCTAAATACAGATTCTAGATATCTATGATCATTATAGATATATTGAAAATTGATTGAAGAGCAATAGTTACAATAATTCCGCCACGAAAGCGGTGTCGCGCCTGAAAATTCCTTGTCGATACATCGCCATGTTTACTTCTGTTTTGTGAATGAAATAGTTGGCCCCGGATCGAGTATATTAAAACATACAAATGACGTCATTGGGGAAACCGCTGACAAAATTTTCAATGTATGGAAGCCCAAACTTGTTAGAATTTGTTTTGTCGTATTTTCAGTACTTGCATTAATATGGGTGTTAATCTACGCTGGATGTGTTATACTGTACATTAATTTGTTCCCTGACTGTAATTTATCACTTTAAATACTGACTTATTGACTCCCTTCCCTGAACGTACAATTTACACTAATGTTGGCGTGCATTGGCCACCACAGACAAATGTCAATCAGGCCGTTATCGGGAATGTCACTAAAATCCTCTGTAAATCCATCGATAGAATGAGGATTAACATCAGTTCGACCCACACATGCGAGTTTTGTTTCGCACAGGTGTCGGTGAGTTTAAAAATAGACTGTCGGAAGGTCAAACTTGATATCGTGTGTGTGTTAAACGCGTCGCGTGTTTCGGAGAGTATTCGGAGGGAGTTAACACTGCCGAAAAATATAGCCTGTTACTAAATTTAGCGATGACCGCACGATTTGTGCCACAAGTGGGGGCAAATCACGCGCAACAAAATAATCCGATGTGTTTTTGTACGTAGAACATCCGTTGTTGATATTGTGCAGTGCAAGTAGTTTTTCATAATATTATGTTCAATTAGCGGTTGCGTATGACAGTTAAACGTTGAGTAACACAAGGTATTTTGTTGTTATGGTTACTCCAAGATATCACTACGGACCATCGCATCGAGGGGGTCTGGGGCGTGGCTAACTGTCGCAGGCGATCCCAATACATAGGTTTACCCTATGTGAAAATGACAGTTAGAAAGTATTACCAGTACGCAGCATCAAGTCAATACAGGTTGATGACAGAGGCTTGGTGCATACATTGTGCGTGACTCGTTTCATAAATCTCATATCAAATGGAATCTCGTTTGAGATCCTCTATGTATATATGCACTGTTTAGTCACTTAAAGAACGAAGAATAATTTCACCGACTATTTTCCATTGTAAACTACAAATGACAAATAATTATATCGAATAGTTTTAATGACAATTGCCATGGTGAACAGTACGTTACAGTACTGTATAACGCTAGGAAAATAGCGTAACCACAGCAAGAGTAACAGATGTTCCACTTGTTTGGTGCGATACACACTTGCAAAAGAATGTATTTTAATGTTATCAGGTATAACATGCCCTGTATATTGACTGAATACGTATACTGACACATATCATATTGTTATGTCAGGCATTGACCTGACATCCAGGTTACAACGAAGTGAAAACGGACGTTCTATTGATCGGATGCCGTCACGTGAAGTTGCCGAATGACGTCAGTGTAATGACTCAATGTAAACAAGTAAGCGTTCTTTCCATAGATAACGACGTCATCTGTGGTCATTTTCGAGCATTAAACGTTACCTGATAAATAGAATGCCAGGCTAGTGTCTTCTGAGATCAAGTTTATCAGGTTAGGCTCGCATTCATTAGGAATTCCTCAGCGAGCCTCGGAATTCCTACGCGTTTCCTAACCTTGCCTGATAAACTTGATATCAAAAGACACTACCGTGCCTGGTATAAAAGCTACCGTGCCTGTATTCTCTATAATTTTTTCTTTCCTAACATTTCACAGTGTTTCAGCTTTATCATTTAAAACATGGGTGGATTCAGGGGGGAGGGGGGGGGGCGGACCCGGCTACCCCCCCCCCCCCCTAAAATTTGCCGAGTAAAGATTTTTTTACAAGTTACAAGGCACGTTTCTACGTTCGCGTTTTGAATTTATTGTTTATTGGGGGGGGGGGTGCAACCAAAAAATAAACGTGGGGCTTTGCTCCAAAATGCGCCAGAACGCAGGAAATGCGATGTAGATTTCAAAATTTCCGGGGGGGGGATGCCTCCGGACACCCCCCCTACCGCTATCCCGAGCTTCGCTCGGTCTACGAACGAGCTACGATCGTTCGATAATATAGTCCAAGTATTGCAAAAATAGTTTTTACCCCTCCCCCCTCAACCCCCAAAACCCGAAATCCTGGATCCGCGCCTGTAAAAGCATATAATTTTGGAGTTAATATACATTGTTTGGTGAAAGTTACTTGATTTGTATTGAATCAAATAAAGATTCAAGATTTTGGGCCCCTGTCTATATAGCTATTACCTCAAAATACCCGTGCTACTTAAATGATGGTATTTGTATGTGTGTAATATAGTACATATCAGATCGATGGCCATATATAACACACCATTTTGGCGAAATCAATGGAAATGATAAAGTTAAAGATGATTTTATCATGTTAAACTAACGTATACCTACACAATATACTTGGTGAAAGAAGGGTTAATAGTCAAAACCGCTCGGTCTACGAACGAGCTACGATCGTTCGATAATATAGTCAAGTATTGCAAAATAGTTACGCCCTCCCCCCTAACCCGAAATCCTGGATCCGCGCCTGTAAAGCATATATTTTGGAGTTAATACGTTGTGGTGAAAGTTACTTGATGTATTGATCATGAAAGATTCAAGATTTTGGCCCCTGTCTATATAGCTATTACCTCAAAATACCCGTGCTACTTAAATGATGGTATTTGTATGTGTGTAATATAGTACATATCAGATCGATGGCCATATATAACACACCATTTTGGCGAAATCAATGGAAATGATAAAGTTAAAGATGATTTTATCATGTTAAACTAACGTATACCTACACAATATACTTGGTGAAAGAAGGGTTAATAGTCAAAATAAATACGATATCAATGTTGCAAACAAATATATGTGTAACTCATATAGCAACAGCCCTTTGATGACTTATATGCACGTTTTGGAGTCATTCTGAAGTGTTTCTAATGTGCCAAGAAGATAAAGTCGTATGTATAAGAATACATACAATTTATCACACCTGCCATATGAACACCTGCCGTTCATTACATGGTGTAATAAGTGTCATGTGTTTCACAAATACAGTGTTCACAATTTATGACTAAACGTATTATTTGACAGCAACATGATAAACATGTATTAATTACTATTAATAATATAATTATTTAGTGGCAATTAGCAGCCTGTGCGCAACTAAGGTCATTTTAGACCGAGTAACTGGGTCAAATTCCTTATTTCACCTGTACAGATGGGAGGTCCCAAAAACAGAATTGAATATGTACATACAAATATAAATTCAGCCCTGAACTGAGAATAACCTGTTATTTGGTACTAGGTCATCACAACATGAAAGTCACTTAGCCTCACCCCTTACAATAAATTGTATTTATGTTTAAAACATACAGCATGTTCGGCGTACTTCCAATTTTGATAATTGTTTGATTATTATGTAAATGACTTGACTGGACATATGGCTGTGACTGGACATATGGGGCTGATGGCCATTTGATTTGTGACATTGTGGTTCCTGATCAAATAGCACACTTTTGTAACCTGATAATGATCTTTGTCATACCGCAGCTAATTTTCTCGCGTTTTGATTAGTCAGCTTGACGGTTAATATGAGTCCATATTACCTGTCAAGCCCGCCAATATGGCTGGATTCAAAATGGCGGCGGGTCGAGGCGGAATCGAAAACGATTAAAGTTTGGAAATCACATCCGAAACATAGCCATTGGAAATGGAAATGATCTAACTAAGAGTACAACAGTTAGATTTTGAAATCGGTCCAGAAATTGCCAAGTTATTAACGAATTTCTCCTCGCATATGTCTGGACGACGTCAGGTAATGTTTGTAACGTTACGACGTCGTGCTGGTTGGCGCTATATTTCTATGACGTTAAGCATGTACCAATACACATATAAACTAAATTCTAGAGACATATAAAGAATCTGCTGTATAACAAATACGTTATTGTGATTCATTCTACATAGTCAATATGGTGTCATATTGCCCGTCTGAAACTATATTCCCCATCGGAACCGCCTCGGGTGAATATAGATTCAGACGGGCAATATGACACCATATTGACTGTGTATAACTTTAATTATAATATTCCTTATTAGAACATTGCGGTTGTTTCATTGTTGGAATTGCGAACAGTGCAGATCCCATGACCATACGACCACCCGTCCGACGCTCTGGACCACTCGGCCATTATCTTCACATATACAGACACACATATAACCCTGAATCCTTGCTTTATCCATAAGGGAAATATATAATTAAACATATGTTTAGCTTGTAGACACGTTAGACCTGTGAGTCAATCGATCCAATTACTAGTCATAATGTTCTAATGTACTGTACATTATCCACCTTTTGTATGAACTAGTCAGAACATAAATTAATCTTGGAGGCCATTTTGAAATCCAATATGGCAGCCATAAAATTAATTTCGCAAATCCCAAAATCCATTTTTGGATTCACTGCTCTATAGATCTGCATATTTTGACTAATCCACACACAAATTCCGACGAAAGACTTTAAGTATTATATATTTAACATAGCACCACTAACTATTTAGTGCGAACGGGATTTAGGGCGAATCGACCCGGTAACGTGCACTGTGCGCAAAAAGGGAACCAGCAATTATTTCCCGCAAAGTTTGATGAAAACAAACATGACAGAAGAAAAGAAAAGCCCAAATTTACCATGGTTAACGATATTTTCATTACAATTGAAAAGTTTATTATTGATCGTACACCCCATCTAACAGAACGAGTAGAATTAACACTTCATTATTTGATGCCTGAATAATAAGCACTGTCATGTGTTTTCGCGTGTGTAATTTCTAGTATTCATATAAAATAAATATCATATTTCCAAAAAATAATTACCATCGTCCGAAATTACTTATATGGTCGAGATGCCAGTTTTCGGAGTAGTCGGAGATTTCGGGGTATTCATATATTTTGTAATTTATAGACCTGTGTGCAACCGCGATGTGATTTATGTGAGGTGATTAAAATAAGCATGACTTGACGTACACTAAGTCCTTTAAAAAATCCACCAAATTCATTGTTTGGACTAAATATTGGTCATTTTTGCCATTTAGGTAATTTTGTTCAATTTTGTTTTCTGCGTCCGCCATTACCGTAATCTGCTTTTTAATATCGTTAAAATAATAAACAATAGAAAAGTTTCAATTTTTTCTTCACTGTGCCTCATTCATCTGCGAGATGATCAACAGCCAATGAAAACTCGGGGACGAATTAGCAAATTATTGATACTTTTGGAACATACCCCGAAAACACCAACCATAAGTCAAGATTCAAGATGGCCGACTCCTGTGTTGCTAAACGCGTTAACGCAAAATTTTAGTCCAACAACATTGTTAATCTTATTTTGAAGGCTTCTTACATTGAAAGAAATGTTTACCAATGGATTGAACTGACAAGTCGTATGTTATGTTTTATAAAAAATGCTAGTTGATGAACGTGTTAATACCCCGAAAACTAGACTCACCAACATAAAGTATGATGTAATTACGAGAGCAAAGCAGTATTTTATTCACAATTATTCTGATAGATACATATCAAAATATTTATAAATACACGGTATGTATTATGCCATACCACTGTCCATCTGTTGGTCTGTCAGTGTCACATTCGGGTTAACATTTTCTACATATAGTTAGCTACATTATATCATATGTTTTACTTCACATTTTCCTTCTTTGTTAAACTCATGACCTTCAAATGGCCTTGACCTACTTTTTCTCCTGAATTACTTTTTTTTCTTGTTTACAGTTTTATTTGTCGAGCATCTGTCTTCAAGACATTTATATATTTTGCCAGTAGGTCCCAGGGACCTAACAAGGAAAAAAAGTGAAAGGTCAGAGGAACATTTTGGAAGGTCCGAGAGGTCGGATAATCGGCTTTTAGTTTTTGTTGTCGCGCTTGCTTTAGCAGAGGCGCGACTATAGTCGGCGCTTTTTCCGTCGTCCGTGTCGTCGTCGTCGTCCGGTTTTATGTAAGGCAAATGCGTTTAAAGTTATTGTTTTTTCACAATATCTCTTTAACCCCTTGCCAGACTTTCATAATATTTCACATCAATGTTTGTCTAGGGATGATGCTTCATTATGCACAGCACCACATCCAAAGAAGGTCAAGGTCATTTATTTACTTTTAATGTTCACCGGTTTTGTAACAGAAATGCGTTAAAGTTATTGTTTTTTCACAATATCTCTTTAACCCCTTGCCAGACTTTCATAATATTTCACATCAATCTTTGTCTAGGGATGATGCTTCATTACGCACACCCCCACATCCAAATTCTCAAGGTCATTTATTTACTTGTAATGTTCACGGTCAAATGCCTCGGCAGGCGCTATACCGCTTCCGTGGCGGAATTCTTGTTTATTTCCATACTGGATATTCACCATTGGTTACATACCAAATGCAGAGCTCCAGATAAGCTGCGTATTTGCGTAAATACCCAATTAAAATGGCCAAAAACCCAATTGAAATCAGAAGTAGTGAGAAGCAATGAGAACAATTGTGGTACCTTTATCATGCTGCAGAAAACAATAAACAAGCCACAATATAGCATATTTTTCCATGAAAACACATCTTGGTATTTCATTAGAATATGTTTTCATTTCGAAACAAACTATTCAATAATTGCTGTCTGTTGATGTGTAAAAAGTAGTGTGATTCAATTTTACTCAATTAACATTTTTGAAATACCCAATTGATTCAGAAATGATGGAGTAACAATACTCAATTACTAATTCCTTATCTGGAGCCCTGCAAATGTATGATAAATATGGTTACATGTTAGTTGCGAACACGAACGGTACAGAGTAGAGTGCAAGAGTTATTGTTTGAAACTAACATGTATGCTGCCGTGGAACAGATTTTATCAACAATTCTTTGAGAACGGATTCAACTTTGCCACTTAAAGGTACATGCCCACTCAGTAGGCACAAACTGTTCTTTATAGGAATTAAACAAGCAGGGATTCTGTTGGCGATCGCCACTTTCGCAATTGGCGATCCAAAAAGGATTTTTTTGTTGAAAATTGTAATTTTTTATCGCCAATTGTTTTATTTTTTTTTAATTGGCGATTTTTTTATTTTCCCCAGCGGAATCCCTGAACAAATGTATAATTGTGTCACTATTCCACCAGTTCTAAAGATTACGAGTGCCCGCAATACAGATATAATCATTTAGTAATATTTATTTTACTGATGGTGACTGACGCGCGTTGGTATCAGGCTATTTTCATATGCAAATGAGGCATGGTATTTTTATATTATTTAGGCCAGTTTTTTTTTATTTGTTGGTTTACGGATTTTTTTTCCGCGAGATCTGGTCGGTCGGTCGGAAAAAAATAAAAATAATTTTTTTTTTTATTCTTTTTGGCACAGGGTTGGATCGGTCGGGGAAATAAAAAAAAACAAAACAAAAAAACGTGTCGAACACGGATGTCACCGGCGGCATATTGAAGAAACTGTGACAAACGGGTGAACCAAAAGTGTTCAGTCAAAGGGTGAAGGTCATATGTAGTATGTCAAGGCAGGTGTAGCATACATGCAAATGAATGAAGTATGGAAATATTGAAGCAGTTAAGCAACTTGTGTAGATGCTATGGCCAGTTTGAGAAACTGTGACAAACTGGTTAACCGAAATTGCTAAGTCCTTTCAGCAGCCCTGTGAAGGTCAAAAGGTCAAGGTAATATAAAGTATGACAAGGCAGGTGTAGCACACATACCAGTGAGTGATGTGTTGAAATATTGAAGAACTTGAGCAACTTATGTAGAAGATTCTGTGTAATTAAAAGAAGAATCGCCAACGCATTCGATCCCGAAACGGAGATATATCGAATCGTCCATTCGCAGGTTGTTGTTTTTGTCGCTGCTGCTAAGATCCAGTTTCCGCCAATTACTTTTCTCGGCACAGCAAAAAAAAAAAAAATATTTTTTTTTTTGGGATCGGAGGTAAAAAAATCTAAAAAAAAATCGGAAATTAAATTTTTTATTTTTTTCCACTTTGTCAAAAAATCGGGTCGGCGGATCTGTAAACCAACAAATAAAAAAAAACTGGCCTTATACTAATTAAATGCGTCACCTGAAAAAATAATATTTTTGACAGATTATAAAGTATGATAATTGCCAGTGTTCTGCCAAGAAATCGGAGACATGGGGCCAATGACCCCATGGGTAAAAAAAAGTGGGGACATTTTCAAAAATGATGGGGTCGGGTCAGACATGATATTTTGAAGAAAAACAATGCTTCAAACTATTAAATATCGGCAATTAAAGTAATTAATAGTTTGAAATAGTGTTTTGCTGAGCCCGACAATGGACTTGCAATAATTAATTCATGTAAATTTTCAGCATGTTGTGATTGTGAAAAAAACATTGAAATAAACATTAAAACATGATCATGATGTATTTGTAGTTGTTTATCATCTCATCGGCTCCCAGACAATACGCGCATTTCAAACAGCTTTTCTGATTGGCGGACCAAAATAGTTCGCTTTATACTTGTATGCAGGCACCGGGGCGGGATCAACTGATACTGAGAATAGTGCTGCAGTAGCCATTGCTTGTTGTAAAAGGCTACTAAACTGGCTTAACGATTGGGTTCATACTTTCCGGAACCCACTATACCGGATTTGGCCCTCGTGTACATTTTTGGCTTTCTTGTATGTGAGAGTTGAGTCAGGCTATGCCCCATATATAAAAGTAAGATTAGCGCTAATCCTATTACTTTTAGGGGATGGGATAAATGATGCTGGTGTGGCGAGGTCCTGGCACCAGATCAGGTTGTTCTAATTTCAGGACTGAATATATATTTTGATTGTAAATATTGAGTTCTGAAGTTGGGATTTACCCCCCTCGGACAGGTGGATACGGGACACGACCCCGTTGACCCGTCTGCGTGTAGACTCCCTGAGGCTTGTACCTCTATGTCAGAAAAGCGGACGTTAAACCCTATTCACTCACTCACTCACTTTATACTTGTATCACTTATGTAAATATACCATCCAGCGCTGTTCCTATGCGAATTTTACATTTCCGGTACATTTCACGAGCGCCCCTAACACAGTTTGGACATTTTAGCTCACCTGAGCGAAGCTCATGTGAGCTATTGTTACCGCAATGTGTCTGTCGTCCGTCGTCGTCCGTGAACATTTTCAAATGTCTTCTCCTCGTTAACCATTGGGCCTATAGTCACCAAACTTCATGGTCATGGTCCTTAGGTAGGGGGATTACAAAATTGTTAAAATGACGTCATTACGTAATCCAAGATGGCCGCAGTCTAAAAATAGCACAAATTCTTCAAAAAGCTTCTCAATACTGCCAACCTGATTTCGACAAAACTTGGTAGGAATGATCAATGTACAATGCTCTTTCAAGGTTATTTTTGACCGAATAAGGTCGTTCTTTTATTAGAGATTTCAAAATTCTTCTTCACATGAACCGTTTGGCCCATGGTAGCCAAACATAAAAGTTATGGTCCATTGGTGAAGCCTTTTCAGATTTGTTAAAATGGAGGTCATCGCTAATCCAAGATGGCCGCCATCTAAAAATAGCATAAATTCTTAAAAAATCTTCTTCTCATGAACCGCTGGCCGGATTTCGACTAAACTTGGTAGAAATGATCGATTTACAATGCTCTTTCAAAGTTGTGAAAATGGTGACCCAGGGGTCAAAAATGGGCGTGGCCCGTGGGGTCAAATTAGGGTAAAATTTTATTTTTGACCGAATATGCTCATGTCATATATCAAATTGAAGGTATCGATGAGGTGATTGCTCTGGTGCAAAATTTGTCGGAATCGGATGATTATAACATCCATGATGGCCACCAAAAGGTCCATTTATTCAAGATTTTGAACGTCTTTTTCTCAGGAACCACATGGCCGATGCTGGCAAAACTTCATAGGAAGTTAAAATCCTTGGGTGAAGCATTTTCAGATTTGGTAAAATGAGTCATCGCTTAATCCAAGATGACCGCCATCTAAAAATAGCACAATTGTTTTTAAAACACATGAACTCAATGTCACATTCTCCTCTGGTGTTCATGGAGTCAGGTGAGCGAATTAGGGCCATCATGGCCCTCTTGTTTAATTTCGCAACCCGCGAACTCGGACCGAATATTTAATGCACCCGTTGGCCCATCGCCATTCCCGCGTCCTTGGCAGAACACTGATTGCACATAAAAAAATAAATAAAGTGTACATATAGTAATGGCCGTTAACATTTTAAGAAACCATGGTTATCGCCCCTGATATCAGTGTGGAAAGTTACGTCTGATATAAAATGTATAATAATGCGAATCAACACGTGGGGTAATGGTTAATGAATGTTTACTTTGCAAGAAAATGTCTCGGATGATGTCCCTGATATAAAGAACAGATTGTGCCTACTGAGTGGGCATGTGCCTTTAACGGTGATCGCAATTTCAAATTTATCACTAGTCTAGCGGACTTGTTGCTTGTAAAAGGCAAAGGTCCAACATTAAAATTTGCAGGTCCAGGACCTCGGACTAGTGCTATTTTCAGGCCCTGCAAATACTTCTAAGCACAAATACAGAAAAAGAAACAGATTTTCCACAAACTGTTACAAAATGGTATATCCTCAGCATGTAATGTGCTAATCCTATTCATGTTCACTGTTTTCCAGGGTGGAGAAATACCGCCCAAAGAAGCTCGATGATCTCATATCACATGTAGACATAATCAACACAAGTAAGTCTGATGTTTGTCAAATGTTTATTGCTGTATTAAAAATGAACATATATAAAAAAAATTTAGATCATGACCCTGGCCTTAAATGACCTTAGCTGTTGATAGGCTGTCAAACACAAATAAATCAAATCAATTTGATCATGACCATTTGGATAATTTTTACCCAGTAACTTATAGTGCAAGGATCAATTTTCTTATCACATGTACACCATTGTAAAATATCTTTTGGCATACACCTTTACGCGTATGAAATTTATTAAATATTTTATTTTTGTTATTTCTCAACGAAAGTATATGTCGTGACCACTCATTTGAACCGTCTCAATGAGACGGTTCAAATGGTGGTCGCGAAATATACTTCTGAGTTCATAATTTTCCGCAAATATAATGGCGCATCCTCAGCATGAAAAGGGTTAATCTTGATTGTACACTTTAACCCCTAAATGTTGGGTCCTGTTGAAAGCGCTGCTTATTGAGTATGCAAATATTGTAGCCTCAGATCAATTTGTGCACTCTAATCAGGGCTTACATTGTAATTTAGTTTTTGAAATAAATAATTGTGCTTCTAACGAAAGCTTAAGATCTGAATTTATAGTGTTTCGCCCAGGCTATTTTAGCATGGTGCCTCGCCATGCCCGAATTTAGTGGCTCCATGCTGCCCTCCCACCCCCCCCCCCCAAAAAAAAATGTAAATACAACCTCATTATGACTTATGTGCATTGGGGATATCTAGGTTGGCGTTAGGAGTTTTAAATAAGTAGCAAAAATGAAGTGAAAACTCCCAAAAAAGACAATACTATTTTACATTTGCTCGAATATTCGTACCAACATAGTATTTTTTGTAATAATTTCTGAAATTATTGGTTGCCAAAATATCCATTTCTGAAGTATTAGTAGCCAAATGGCTACTGCGGCTACCAGTAGCGCCAACCAGGGCTCCAGATAAGCTGCATATTTGCTTAAATACCCAATTAAAATTGCCAAAAACCCAATTGAAATCAGAAGTAGCGAGTATCAAAACGCAATACAAATTTTATGGTACATTTATCATGCTACAGAAAACAATAAACAGACCACAAATATAGCATATTTTTCTTATTTTCCATGAAAACACATCTTGGTATTTCATTAGAATTGTCTCCAAGGAGACAATTCTAATGAAATGCCAATACATGTCTTCATTTAGAATCAAATTATTCAATAATTGCGGTCTACTGATGTGTAAACAGTAGTGTGATTTTATTTTACCCAATTCAAATTTTGAAATACCCAATTGCTTCAGAAATGATGGAGTGACAACACTCGATTACAAATTCCTTATCTGGAGCCCTGGCGCCAACCTAGGGATATCTCCACCACAGGTGAATTGCCTATAGCAGGGAGTCCCTGCTATAGGCAATTCACCTGTCTTGGAGATATCCCTAGGTTGGCGCCAGGGCTCGTCCCTGCTATAGGCAATTCACCTGTCTTGGAGATATCCCTAGGTTGGCGCCAGGGCTCCAGATAAGGAATTAGTAATTGAGTATTGTCACTCCATCATTTCTGCCAGGGACGGTAAAATGTGGCTGTGACTGCAGTAAATTACATTGTGTTGCAGTCAACAAGTTTGTGGGACAGAATCGCCTGCCCCACCTCCTGTTCTACGGGCCCCCGGGCACCGGGAAGACGAGTACAATCCTCGCCGTCGCTAGACAGATGTACACGCCCAAAGAGTTTCACTCGATGGTGCTCGAGGTAGGCCGGGGCATTTTATATCTACTGTTATAACCCTAAATATTCGGACACCATTTATTTTTACACATACCATATTTAACCAGATGCAGAGCTTAACTACCCAATTGAAATCAGAAGTAGTGAGTATCAAAAAGCAATGAAACATTTGTGGTATCTTTATCATTCTACAGAAAACAATAAACAGAACACAAATATAGCATATTTTTCTTATTTTTCCATGAAAACACGTCTTGGTATTTCTTTAGAAATGCCTTGACATGTTTTCATTTAGAAGCAAACTATTCAATAATTGCAGTGAGTGATTTTATTTTACCCAATTCAAATTTTGAAATACCTAATTCCTTATCTGGAGCACTGCAGATGTACACCGTGGGTGCTCGAGGTAGGGGCATTTTGTATGTAGTCCCTGTGGATATATAATTTTCTCGTGCTCGTCCAAAATATATGTGTGACCACTCATTTGAAGTGGTGGTCATAACATATACTTTTGGGAACAAATAAAGCTTTTCTTCGAGTAAAGTTTTTTTCTTCGAGTAAAATTGTGTATCATCAGCACCTAAAATGTTAAACAGATGTAGATACCCATAGAGTTTCACTGTATGAGTTTCACTCTAGATATGGTGAATTTTATATCTAGTTCCTATCTAGGTAAAAATGTTATTGTGACAAATACACATACTATATTATATGTGAAATAGACTTCTAGGGATATAGCAATTTAAAGATATTTTCCAAAATCTTTTATCATTTCTCGTCCAAAATATATGTTGTGGCCACTCATTTGAACCCGGTTCAGACCCAGCTCGAGGAGACTGTTCAATGGTGGTCATAACATATAATTTGGAAACAAAATCATGAGATTTTCTTTTTGTTTATTTTCTTCGAGGAAATTGTGTATCATCTGCATGCAAAATGTTAACCAGGGCCCGGTTGCTCAAAACTTCTGTTAGCTTAACAGACTGTTAAATCCTTAGCATTGCTAAGGATTTAACAGTCTGTTAAGCTAACAGAGGTTTTGAGCAACCGGGCCCAGGTGTACATGCTTACAGATTTCCACTCAATGTTGCTCGAGGTTGCGGAATTTTAAACCGATTTCCCATGGATGAAGCGGAAAAGAGATTTTGTACACTGTTTATACTCATTACCTAAAATTCTCTTAACCCTTTGAACCTGAAAGCCCGCTATATCGGTTTATGCAAACACTGTAGAACCAGATGAGCCGGCTCGTAACGAGCCGTCTCATCAGGATCTGCACTTTTTGAAAGTAATTTTAATAATATTTCTTAGAACAAAAACACCCCCTTTTTATCACAGTCCATTCCAATTCCTTAGGGTTGAAAGGGTTAAGTCAAACTACTGATAACTCAAAGTAAATTGCTAAGTCCCAAGTGCATGTTTTCCGATAATTTTTGTATTTTCGTCAGTCCCCTGGACTTTGATTAAACGAGTGTTGACTGTACAGTGACTTAACCCTAAATAATTGTACACAATTTGCTTTGGGAAACCCCTATTAACTCTTTGCATGCTAGCGGCGAAAATATCCGCCAAACAAATTAGGACTATATGTTTTATTTCTCTCTGTAAATATGTCTTGGAATTTCATTAGAATTGAGTCCTCCGGACTCAATTCTAATGAAATTCCAAGACATATTCATGATATTTACAAGGAGAAATAAAAGAAAATATGATGAATTTTTGTCCGCTAGTTTTGAACTATTTATAGCCCACAAGTTTCCCAGCATGCAATGAGTTAAATAGGGGTTTCCCGAAACAAATTATATCCAAATACATTGTTATTGTGATTAGACCACTACTACCATACTAACCCTAAATATCGGTACGCTCACTGTTTTGGGAAACTATATTTTTTATATGTTTCTCCAATTAAATGGTGTCCGAATATTTATGGTTATTACGGTACTCGGTTCTGGAGAGTACAGGGCTCCAGATAAGCTGCGTATTTGCTTAAATACCCAATTAAAATTGTCAAAAACCCATTTGAAATCAGAAGTAGAGCGTATCAAAAAGCAATACAAATTGTAGGGTACGTAGATCATGCTGCAGAAAACAATAAAAATACCACAAATATAGCATATTTTCTTATTTTCCATGAAAACACAAGGAGACAATTCTAATGAAATTGCAAGATATGTTTTCATTTCGATGCAAACTATTCAATAATTGCCGTCTGTTAACGTGTAAACAGTAGTGTGATTCTATTTTACCCAATTAAACATTTGAAATACCCAATTGCTTCAGAAATGATGGAGTGACAATACTCAATTACTAATTCCTTATCTGGAGCCCTGTGCACTTGATTACACCACTCTCTTGTTGTCACAATGACATGCTTCCTTCGATCAATTAAATCCTTTTCTTGGACGCACCCGCTGAAACACAGAACAGTCGCCTTCACTACGGCACACCTCGGGGGAAATTAATTCGCACAACTTACGTTTTACGTTTGATACCCATATCTCTGATTAACTCTTTCAACACTACTACGCTCGTGACGAGCCATTCTCATCTGGAACTACACGTTTTGCCAATACCACTATACAGGCCTGTGGTGTTGAAAGGGTTAAAGTAACGTATCACAGTCCAATCCAGTTGTATTATCATGCATTCCAGTTAAATGCCTCCGACGATCGCGGTATAGGCATTGTGAGGGGGCAGGTTATGAACTTCGCAAGTACAAGAACTATTTTCAAGTAAGTCGCGTTGTGTATCTAGTCTTTTCTTTGCTTGTTTCTATAGTTAGTTTGCCATGTTCACAAGTGTAAAATTATTATTTCCCAATACCATTTACCCCCAATGCAGCAGGTTATATACAGGATCGAAGTTGGCCCCGCCTTAAATGACCTTAGCTGTTGATAGGCTGTTAAATACCAATAAATAACATTTTATCATTTACCTGTGTATAATTCCAGCTGAAAACATGTTTTGACAGCACATGAGAATCGTCTCCAATGTAGCAGAAACGGCGGACGACACTATTTTGTTTACCCCCCTTGAAGGATTAATGGCCTGTTTTATTTGGTCGTGATAAAAAAGTCCAATGTTTTTTTCTGCAGAGGGATGGCATGATAGTCATGTGTGAAGGGCATTGGACTTCAATACCGATGGCCTGGGTAAAATCCCTCCCCTAGGCAAGAAAAATGATCTCATTGTATTTCCATCCCACTGGTCTTTTGGATGAAGCTTGAAACCGAGGTCGAATCTCTTTGGACCATAACTATTGTTGGGACATTTTCACCTTTTTATCAGATAACAAGCTTTGTATTGAATACGTACTAATTTATAACGTAATGTTGTATCCGGCATTGACCTGATATGAATTTCCGGGTACAATGAATTGAAAAGTGACATTCTATTGGTCGAACGGTGTCGCATGATACCGAATTACATGAAAACCATGTGATAATTGCTCATTCTGTAGCCCAAAATGTTACCTGATAAATAGAATACCATGCTAGTGTCTTTGATATCAAGTTTATCAGACTCGGCTCAGAAACGGTAGGAATTCCTCGGCAAGCCTCGTAATTCCTACACGTTTCTTAGCCGAACCTGATAAACTTGATATGAAAAGAAACCATCCTGATATTCTCTTTTTATTTCCTCAGGTCTGGGTTCAAGCTGGTGATTCTGGACGAGGCTGACGCTATGACGCGGGACGCCCAGAACTCGCTGAGAAGAGGTGAGATTTGCTCTTTGACCTCAGATGGTTCAAGCTCACCTCAAGGTCGAAGTCACCTGAGCTAAAAATAGATTCTCATCTTCTCTTTTGTTGTTCCATAAGATCACTCTACGACAGTAAACCCGATTTTGGCCAAATGATGCTGGTCAGGGGAAAACGCCTATTTGAAGTGGTTTGGTGACACCGAATGAAAATAGATGGTTCTCCCACACTTTTGATGTTTCCGGATATAAGAAGGTTTAAAGTTGGGTTCCCATCTATTAGGCACAAAATGTTTTTTATTGGAATAAAATAAGTGTGTAATTGTGTAACTATTTCACAATCAATCAGTAAATCAGTCAATCAATGTTCCCATTAAAGTTTCCATTCACGGACAACGTGCGGTTCATCTGTAACTACCTCTCAATCGTCAATCAACCAACATGGCTCCAGATAAGGAATTATTAATTGAGTATTTTCACTCCATCAAGCAATTGGGTATTTCAATATTTTAATTGGGTAAAATAAAATCACACTACTGTTTACGCATCAACAGACAGCAATTATTGAATAGTTTGCTTCGAAATGAAAACATGTCTTGGCATTTCATTAGAATTGTCTCCTTGGAGACAATTCTAATGAAATACCAAGATGTGTTTTCATGGAAAATAAGAAAAATATGCTATATTTGTGGTCTGTTTATTGTTTTCTGTAGCACGATAAAGGTACCACAAATTTGTTATTGCTTTTTGATACTCGCTAATTTTGATTTCAATTGGGGTTTTTGGCAATTTTAATTGGGTATTTACGCAAATACGCAGCTTATCTGGAGCTCTGAACCAATCAATCAATCACTGCTCCGATTGCAGTGATGAAAAGTTCACAGACATTGTGTGGTTCTGCATCATCTGTAACTACCTTCTCAGTCAACCAATCAATCAACCAACCAACCGATCAGTCAACCAATCAATCAATATACCCATTGCAGTAATTGAGAAGTTCACGGACAACGTGCGATTCTGTATTATCTGTAACTACCTCTCCAAGATCATCCCCGCCCTCCAGTCTCGGTGTACGAGGTTCCGATTCGGTCCCCTGTCCACCGACCAAATGGTTCCCCGTCTAGAACATGTGATACAGGAGGAAAAGTAGGTTATTCGTGGCTGTGACTGGAGAAATCGGGATTATGGGATTTGTGACCAGTGTAGATCCTGATCTAATAACACACTCCTGTAGCCTGATAGCGATCTATATTGTTTGTCAGAAGAAAGTTGGGTCTTTCTTTGACGGAATGGCGAACAGTGCAGATCCTGATCAGACTGCGGATGCACATGCTGATCTGGATCTACACTGGTCGCATAACCCATACACCTCATTTCTCCTGTCACACTCAGACTTATCTCCCCATGTCGATTAACCAAATGGTTCCCTGTCTAGAATATGTTATACATGAGTAAAAGTAGGTAATATTCTACTTTTATTGATTGGATATCTCCCACATCGCATCGCAAATAAATAAATATATTCACTAAACGTTGTACGACAAAACAGTTCATACGAAGACGTGCATAAATTTGCTTCTCACCTTAACACTTGGTTCCCTAATGCTACCATGTTCACCTGAAGTAATGAGTGCACATTCACAAACAATTTGCCAACATTGGCTGTTGGATCATATGTTATTGTATTGTAATTTTCAAGTGTGCACTTACAAACTTCTTAATCATAACAAGGTAGTGAAACTGGCTCATCATCGGCCATTTTCGACCCGTAAATTCTTTGAATTCGGATTGATTGAGATACATCATTTTGTTATCAGTCAGTGTGTAGTTGGTCAATTTGCAGTTAGTTACTACCTGCACAGGTGGAGGACTTGGACCCGTGACACAAAACAAAATGCACATTAAAAAATCCCATTACCCCACCCACCTGGTCTCGTACTGTACATTATGTTTACTACAGCAAACATAATGTACAGTATGAGACTAGGTGGGTGGGGTAATTGGATTTTTCAATAGGCATTTTTTTGGTGTCACAGGTCCGTTTCGTCCATCTGTGGGTACCTGATAAAAACTGATTTTGTCATTTTCAGTATACATGTGACCCCAGATGGCCTGAAGGCAGTGGTAACATTGGCGTGTGGCGACATGAGGAAATCGCTGAATATATTACAGGTAACTAAACTCGTCGGACCGACAGGCATGTCTGGTAAAATGCCGCCGGTTCAACTGTCAACCGAAATTTTTTATTCTAAACTTCCAATCCTCTGCCATTGCAATGGCAGAGGATTGGAAGTTTAGAATAAAAAATTCTGGTTTTGTGACGCTAGATAGCCTTACCGGACTTACAAGGCTGATCTACTTATGAATATCACACAAAATCAATTTTATTTTTATAAATGTTTTGTTTGGTATGGTAAAAAATTCAATTTTACTGAATGTCCTGTGAAGTCTTTGCAGTTAATCGAAGACTGTAAATTCTGATACATTCAGGAGGTTGGCAGGGTATGTGTATCTTAAAAATGAACCTGTACTTGACCCATGATAGGTCGGGTACAATTATACAATAGTATGAAAATATTGGTATTTTTCCCGCTAATTTCTTTATCTGTGTTCGAAAGTATATGTTGTTATCACTCGTATGATATCACTCGACGAGATTGTTCATATGAGTGACAACAACATATACTTTTGTCGAGAAATAATTAAAATAATCAGATTTTTGCAATAAAAAAATGCAAACAATCAATCAAATATGTGGACACTTTCACTTTTTCAACCAAGCATTCAATCAAATATTTAATAAATCAATCAATGAATCAACTATTTAATAAATCAACCAAACATTTAATTAAACAGTCGAATATTTAATAAATCAACCAAACATTTAATTAAACAGTCGAATATTTAATAAATCAACCAAACATTCAATCAATCAACCAATCAATGAACCGACAGAGTACATCGATGGCCCACGAATCTGTGGACGAGGACTCCGTGTATACGTGTGTGGGTCACCCGCTCCGGAAGGATATCGAGAACATCGTCTACTGGATTCTCAACGACAACTTCACCACCGCGTACAACAGTATCCTTTCTGGGTCACGTCACCTCCGAATAGCAATTACCTGTCTGTAGCAGCCACACTTTTTTCCAATTATTCAATTACTACGTAAATGAACCTGTGAGCAAAGACCACCTATGAACAAAGGCCAAATTTTTATCATATCCATGAATGGCCTTTATTCAAAGGTTTGGCTGTATATGATATTGTTAGTGAACATTTCTAATCCGATTCGTACAATTTTTAATCAATCAATCGATGCCTGATAATGCCTCATGCCAGGTCAATGCCTGATAAAACAATATGTTATCGGTCAGTACGTATTCGGTCAATACAGGACAGGTTACCTGATAAAGATCGTCATCATGCTATAGGAGTGTGCTATTTGATCGGGAGCTACACTCAGGGTTCCCACTGGTCCTTAAATTCCTGGAAAGTCATGGAATTTGGAAAAATGGATTCCAGGCCTGGAAAGTCGTGGAATTTGCCTCTTTTTCTGAAAAGGTCATTGAAAGTCATGGAATTTGGATTCCATTCCAATTATTGGTGTTGTTGAGCAAAGTTCAGTGTTCGTGATTTCGAGCCAAACGATTTGATGTGGTAAGGGCACCTGGCACCAAATCGGGATTTTGTAATTTCAGAACTGAAGTACTACATGAAACTGTGTCGAGCCTGGAATACACTTGTGTTGGGGGAGAGAAGTGACTTCTCTCCCCCAACACAAGTGTATTCCAGGCTCGACACCGTTTCATCAGCATCATCCATGCAAATATGAGTCCTTGAATTTCGAAAACAGGTCCTTGAAAGTCATGGAAAAGTCATGAAAGTCATGGAAAAGTCATGAAATTTGGTCTTCCCAAAAGAGTGGGAACCCTGTACAATGTAAATAAACAATTTCCAGGAAACAAAAAAATTCCTTTTCCTATGTTGGTGTTTTAGAGCCCCTCTAAACTGGGCTACATCTCGGGATTTTAAGTCCAACATCGAGGGGGTCGACTGACGAGTCGGTCAACTTATAGCCGGAAATACACGGTAATTGTTGTGACCATCCTTAACGTAGGCTCAGATGTGATGCAGTTGAAAACAGCTAAAGGTCTGGCTCTCCAGGATATTCTCACCGAGGTTCATGACTATGTACATAAAGGTAGGTGCGAAGTGTAACCGAAAACTTTTTTTTATGAGAGATATTTACAGTAATAGCCCTAAGTATGTGGAAACCATTTGTTTTAGGGAAAACAAGTTGTATCCAAATATATTTGTATTGTGATAAGCCAGTACAACCACCCTAACACTCTTCATTGTGGGAAACCATATATTTATACAGTGGAACCTCTATAAACCGGACACCAAGAAAACACCTGTGATGTTATTTTTTATGAGATTCTTGGTCATTTATCTCTGATAGATGATAATATCTGTTCGTGATCGCATAGCACACAACAATGGCTCGTAATGATCAAATGCCTGATTTACAGTGAAACCTCTTTAAGCCGGCCACCCTCCCCTCCCAGGGTGTCTGGTTTAGAGAGGTTCCACTGTATGTGTTTCTCAGAATAAACGGTGTCCGAACATTTAGGGCTATTACGGTAATTGGGAAGCTGCATGTTCCTACTGTCTATGTGAACTGCAATAATTGATTAATTAAAATTGTACATGTAGTTTCAATTTGTTTTGGCTTCCGTAAATATTTTATATTTAAGGGAGGGAATTGGAAAACATTCCATTCCGCGGATATTTGACAAAATCTTACTATAATAGTAAATGGTATATTAAGATGTTTATAGCATACAATGGGTAATATAACGATAGATTTTATCCTTACCGGAATCCTGAAATGCCGAATTTGATTCTCGTGTACATCTTTGGCTATCTGGTACGTGAGTTATCTGGTTATACCCATTATAAGAATAGTAAGATTAGTACTAATCATATTACTTTTGTGTGCTTTAGTGTGGTGAGGACCTGGCACCTGATCGGCTTCTGATCGGCTGAACAAAAAAAAATTGAATTTGGGATTTTTCCCTTTTCTGTGCAGGTGGAATATGAGATTCGACACCGTTGAACCGGCCTAAACTGACATTAGCCGTTGACAGGCTGTTAAACACCATTTTTACATATTGTTAAGCAAATTCCTTACCTTCACTTATTTGTTTAGCGGAGGGACCCAATCACTTGAGCATTATTTCACCCGGTTGAATAAATAGAATATACTGTACAGGCAGCATACAAGTCATTTGGATTTAACCCTTACAGTGCTGAATTAAAATTTGTCGTCTGCTGTTTATTTTTTATTTTCCATTTTTCTCATCAAAAACATGCTTTGACAGCACTTTAGAATCATTTCCAAGGGAAATGATTCTAAAATGCTGCCAAACCATGTTTGTATTTATAGAAAATACAAAATAAGAAACAACAGCAGACGACAGTTTTCGTTCCCAGCTTTCTATAAAGGGTTCATGGATATTTGAATGATGAGTGCAAACAATGCAACTGTTCAAAATCATTTTAGTCTCGCCATGTGATCTTGTACCTAAAAATATGTGCGATATCTCTTGAACAATATTTACAATATTTTCTGTAAATGTAGTCGACAGTTGACGAATATTTTTTATAGCAAATGCGGAATCATTTGATACAAAACTTTCGTCATCTTTCGACTTCATTTACGGAAAATATCGTAAATTTTGTAAATATTTTTCAGTTTCTGTAATATATTTCATGAAAATATCACATGTTTTTAGGTTCAAAATTACATGGTGTGTCTCATTATATATTTCAAAAAATCACGTGTGATAAGATAAATTGAAGGGATAAGAGAAAGAAGGGGGCAATAAGGATTGTAGCCCCTTCTTCCACTGCTGGGATTGATTGTGGCCTAGGGGTTAGAACACCTGACTTCCGAACATCGCCTAGGACATCAAAAAATACTTTCCATTGTACATGTATTTCCATCCCACTGGTCTGTCGGATGAGACTTTAAACTGTGGCCCCGTCTCTATATGTATATGACCGTAGCTGTTGCTGGGACTTTAAACCCTTTCACTTTTTTTCTTCCACTGCTCCCTTCAATTGTCTTGTGGACGTGTCTAAATCGTAATCTGTTATCTGTTGCAGTTGACTTACCCATGCATATACGGATACACCTGTTGGAGAAAATGGCGGAGGTTGAGTAAGTAACAACAACAACAACAACAATGGCGTACGACAGATCTACTCACTTAACCCTTTCAACACCACAGGCCTGTATAGTGGTATTGGCAAATAGTGTAGATCCAGATGAGCCGGCTCGTAACGAGCCGTCTCATCAGGATCTGCACTTTTTGCGAGTAATTTGACAAAAACACCCCCTTTCCATAAATGGATTAGTCAGAAAATCATTTTGTAACAATTGGATTGGTTCGGAAATTAACATATAAAAATCCATTCCAGTTACTTAATAGGGGTGAAAGGGTTAATAGTTGCATTTGTCATATCACCCAATTATAAATCATATTATGCACAAAATACAGTTCCAATGTGATATTCAAGTTAACTAACTTAACTCTTTGCATGCTGGGAAATTTGTGGGCTATAAATAGTTCAAAAATAGCAGATGACAATTCATTATATTTTCTTTTATTTCTCCTTATAAATGTCATGAATATGTCTTGGAATTTCATTAGAATTGTGTCCGGAGGACACAATTCTAATGAAATTTCAAGACATATTTACAGAGAGAAATAAAACATATACTCCTAATTCGTTTGGCGGATATTTTCGCCGCTAGCATGCAAAGAGTTAATCAAGTACTTCTTTGATGTCTCTTAAACTTACAGGATCTGAGATATGCACAGAAAGTGATGAACTGACATGGTTGTTTTGTATTTTCTGATTGATAAAAAACTGTTTATAACTGCCAATTGCAACTAAATTACCTCATAAAGGAATTTAACCCTTTCAACACCACATGCCTGTATAGTGGTATTGTCAAAAAGTGTAGATCCAGGTGAGCTGGCTCGTGACGAGCCGTCTCATCTGGATCTGCACTTTTTGCAAGTAATTTTCATATTTTTGAGAACAAAAACGCACCCTTTTCTTAAATGGCCTAGTCTGAAAATCATTTTGTGCCGGTTGGATTGGTTACAAAATGAACATATAAAAATCCATTCCAGTTACTTAGGGGTGAATGGGTTTAATAGTTGAATAACTTGAGGCTATTGATGTTTAACAGCCCATCAACAGCTAAGGTCATTTTAAGGCCGGGCCAATGAGTTCGATTCCACATGTAACCTGCTGCATTGGGGGGATATTCCCACAATCAGAACGAATATTTACATCGAAATGGGGAGTCAATTTCCAAATGTTTTCGTTTTTTCATCCTGAAGGATCAAAAAACGAAAAAATTTGGAAATTGACTCTGAAACCTGGCGAGATAGCTTGAAAATGATGTAACTAAGAAAACAAAAGTTAGATTTTGAAAATCGGTCCACAAATAAAAAAAATATTTAAAAAAAATCTATTTTTAGCTCCCATCATGGCCCATGTTAAATTCCCATAGGAAAATCGTTTTTTCGCAATAAAATCAATATTTGATGGAATTTCATCGAATAATTTTTTTTGGGGAGGATGACTTTTTTGTCGGCAAATGTTTGTCGGCAGCAAAACGTGGAACAGACAGTAGGTTCGAGCCTCTGCTCGGACTGATGTGGCCGGTTGGTGAGCCGCCAGCTAGTTACATTTAATGGTACCAATTGCCTTCCTGCCGGGTTCCTGGCATAAAGTATAGGTATTGGGAAGTACTGATTGTTCAATAGAGTGTACATGTTGCTCATTTATATTGTTCATCATATTAATATGTTTACCCTAATCATCTGATTGCCCACCACATCTAACGTACTATTTTACTATTATTTTTATTCTTCATCTACATTGTTTGGCCATAAATGATACTCTTGTGTGTTGATCGGCCGTTAAGCACCATTTCATTTGATAGAGTATCTCATAAGTCAAATATGACCGACCCTTTCAGTAGAGGTGACACTATAATAAACAAACTTTACACAAATAAACCACAATTTTGGTTATTACAGATACAGATTAGCATCTGGTACGAGTGAGAAGATACAGTTGAGTTCTCTGATTGCCGCGTTCCAAGTGACTCGTGATATGATTGTTCAGGAGGCCCAGTGATAGACTGATCTGACGTCGAGAATTTTTTACTTGGACCAGCGAGAAGATACAGTTGAGTTCTCTGATTTCCGCGTTCCAGGCGACTCGTGATATGATTGTTCAGGAGGCCCAGTGATAGACTGATCTGTGTATTGGCCAGGCCTGACGTCGAGAATTCTGAGATTTTTTTTCGCCATTTTCTTTATTTCTTCTCAAAAGTATATGTTATTACCACTCATCTGAACCGTCTCGACGAAACGGTTCAAATGAATGGTAACACCATTTATTTTTATGGAGAAATAAACGATCAGATTTTTTTGTTCTTTGGCCTTACTTGGACCAGCGAGAAGATACAGTTGAATTCTCTGATTGCCGCATTCCAGGTGACTCGTGATATGATTGTCCAGGAGGCCCAGTGATAGACTGATATCCTGATATCCTGACATCGAGAATTCAGAGATTTTCTTTCGCTATTTTCTTTAATTCTTGTCGAAAGTATATGTTGTTACCACTCATCTGAACCGTCTCAACGAGACGGTTCAGTTGAGTGGTAACAAGATTATTTTTATGGAGAAATAAAGAAAATAATCAGATTTTTTCAATAAAAGGTATTGGATCCATAGACTTAAATGGGTTAAATGAATAACAAAAATAACAACATATGAATCAGTGTATATCTTGAGCAGTCTGTGAAATTTGTGATTGGAGTCTTGCATGTTTCACAATGTATGGAATATTAATTATACCCCCGGCTTACGAAGTATGCCGAGGGGAATATAGTTTTCGCCTTCCATCTGGTCGTCCGTCCGTAGCACAAATTATTTTGAAATTTGCGTTTTGGTTTGTCAGTTCGGACGTCGTTCGGGGTATCCGTGACACCCCTGCTCACATGCTCTAGTTTTGAAATGGTATTAAAGACGATATTGGATACAGAACGGGTTTTATTGTTTATTGCTATCTAGATACAATATACAAATGATTACATAATAACGATGAATATACATAAATCTGGTACAACAGTCAACAACAGATAATAACAATATTATCGCATACAGCGACCAGCCAAATGTATGTCGTAGTTAAGATTTTCTATTCTGGAAAAGTTAAGATCATATTATTGCATAAAATCGGCATTCACAGTTTAATAACACCGTATAAGTCTATTAAAATCATACAAGTGTAATAAATAGGCAAATGAACTGATGTCGGCTGCAAATGTCAATACATAGAGTTTATTCAACTAACATTTTGAAATACCGGATTTATTTCCTGAGACATCTGGAAATCTGATAAAGAATTGTGTGCGGAGCACAAATTTCTTTGTTGGATTTACAGATGTTGTGGGAAATAAATCTGGTATTTCAAAATGGTAGTGGAATACATTTTATAATACATGCTCTTCGAAAAATGTGAAATTTGCTCTTAGACCAGCTTATAACGTTGTCAAAATTGACAATTTTGATGTTAGTGTATGAATTATTTCTTCACCGGAAATGACGTCAAAACGTGACGTCAATTACGTCTCGTGAACATCTGGGAGGAAATATTTCCTTCAAGGAAATAAATCCCTCCAGAATCACGGCAAATCACTGGGTAGCATGTAATATATATTTCTTACCATATTCCATCTCCAGAACTGACTAACTTGCTTGGTCGGGTATGTAATAAATAGAATATCCAGATTTTTGCCAGAAATATGACATAAACATGTATACCGTATATGTTCATCTTGCGGTGTGAAATGTCCATATTTCACACCACTCGATGAACACCTGTCATATTTATATATGAATATCCTCCATATATCTTTTTTTTTGGCTGTGAAATATTAAAAAAAAATTACCACAATATATGATTTTCACTCGCTTTCAGAATAGAAATTAAATTAAAACATAATTTTGGTACATGGCTGTATAGTAAACTTAAAAACGCTATTTATAGATACGGTATATAAACATTAGACATTGATATATTACACACGACTATATACACGGATATATACATATGATTTGGGCCCCCAGCTGAAAATGGAACCATACAAAGTTTGTGCCCAGCGCAACCCCAGATCAGCCTGCGCATACGCGCAGTCTGATCAGGGCCTGCGCTGGTCGCCATACGGTCCATATACAATTTGTGGGTGGCAGGTGAGAGCAGACGATGGGTAATTTAACGATCGGGGTTCATCCCGACTGGAGACATGGTTTGGCCCTCCCGTACGTCGTTGGCATTCTTGTATGCGACAGTTGAACCCTTATGCGAGTATTACGATTATTCGTAATCCTATTACTTTTAGGGGAAGGGGCCAAGTGAGTTTACTGTGGTATGGACCTGGCACCAGGTCCGGTTATTCTAATTTCAGGGTTGAATATATTTTTTTCTATGTAAATATTCCGTTCTGATTTTGGGATTTCTCATTCGATTCGGCTTATATATAAGGGTGGGAATTCGCTCGAACACCTTCCATACCCGGAATATCCAATGTAGCAGCTCGGCCTTAAATGAACTTAGCTGTTGATAGACCGTTAAACACCAATAAACAAACAAACAAAACATAAACGCTTTCACCTTTTTGTGAGAAGCCTAACTAGTGGTGTAGACACTTATTAGACTTTGCGTGTTCGTGTTCATCGTGGGATATATTTTCCACAAACGTTGAACAGTTTCATTTGTCAGCTAGTTTCAATATAAGTACAACATTTTGAAGGCGCCGTGATTCAATATACACGTGACATGTGGGGCTTATTGAGATTTTGATAAGCCGTCATACTCGTTAATACATCATGATATAGACCTAGATATTTGTTAGAATGTTTCACCAATGTGAACAGTGTAGAGCCTGATCAGTGATCTGCATCTACACTGGTCGCACACTTGGTAAGTCCCATTCTGTTGTAGCGGTACAAATAAAGTGACCAATAAATATTGCACTAAATATTTTGTTATTTTTTGGTTTGATAATCTCATAGAAGGATGGTAGACATTTCCGAGATATTTTTTCGCTATTTTCTTTATTTCTTCTCGAAAGTATATGTTGTTACCACTCATCTGAACCGTCTCGATGAGACGGTTCAGTTGAGTGGTAACAAGATATATTTTTATGGAGAAATAAACAAAATAATCAGATTTTTTTCAATAAAAGGTATTGGATCCATAGACTTAGTTACCAATAAATATTGCACTAAATATTTTGTTATTTTTTGGTTTGATCGTCACGAAGGATGGCAGACATTTTGGAGAATTATTAATTAACCAGTTTGCTTTACACAGCTCCAGATAAGGTGCATATTGGTGTGTTTTACATATTTATTTTAGCGGAATATGCGTTGATTTTGAACAATTTAAAAATACTCATTGACTTTCAAATTGAGGAGCAAAATCCTCTAAGAAAGTTGAAAATTCATTTAATTCAGCTGCAAAAAGGAAACTATTTAAATAAATGAATTTTCAACTTTGTTTACTTATTTTTTCTCATGCATTCCCTAGATGGTAAAATCAGATTTTTTTTCTCGATAAATTCAATAATCCATTGGCAAAAAATAAAATACGCATTGGCGAACAGTGTAGATCCTGATCAGACTGTGCGTATGCACAGTCTGATCTGGATCTACACTGTTCGCAAACACATTGAAATTTGAAATCAAGGTGTATACTACTCTTTAGACACAGCTTATCTGGAGCCCCGTTTTCATATAATTTGAATTAAGAACCCGGCCCTTGTATCGCTGAATTTCGCCAGTATTGATTTTGAAAATCAGTCATATTTTCCATAAATGTTGTTGAAAATTGCCAGAAAGTTCAAAGCTCATGCGAAGTAGTGTAAACTATCGGCATCATTTACGGAGAGTATAAAAAAAAACTTTTTGTCGCTGCTTTTTCCGTCTTTATCGTCCGAAATGTCAAAAAGATTGTACAAGTTTCGTCATCATGGTCTTACATATTACTTGACAGATTGCTTCAATATTTGGACACTACTGTCTTTTTCACGAAACCTGCCCAAAATTTCAGGCTATACAGTAGATACATGTGAGCATTTGGAACACACTCGTGCCGCCATTAAATGTCACAAAGATTTTACAAGTTTCTTCATCATCGTATAACATTAATATTATTTTGATAGATTGCTTCAAAGTTCAAATTTGTATGTTAAAAAGTTTCTTCAACCTTGACCTTTTTTGTGTTTTAAGCATGCACTTCTCGGACGGTTTTTGTGATGCTTACTTTAGCACATGCCTATGATCATGTTACGGTCATAATTTTGCACTTACAAACATCTTAGTCGTACAAAGTTTAGTGAAACGGACACCTGGAGTCGAATCATTTATTTAATTATCATTTTATAGTTAAAAACATTTCAAAATGATGAGTAAACAGTTCAAAATGATTGTTAATAGTTAAAAACATTTCAAAATTATGGGTAAACAGTTCAAAATGATTATTAATAGTCGAAACATTTCAAAATGATTGTTAATAGTCAAAACATTTCAAAATGATTGTTAATAGTTAAAACATTTCAAAATGATGGGTAATAATTTACAAAAATTTGTTAATAGTTAAAACATTTCAAAATGATAGGTAATAATTTCTGAATGCATGTAATTGTTAAACATGTTAAATCATTTCAAGATATTAAATCATTTCAAAATGATTGTCATTCATTTCAAGATGATTGTTAATCATTTCAGAATAATTGTTAAATCATTTCAATACAATAATTGAATAAACACTATATATTTCTGGTGACACATGCTTCATACAATTACAGTAATTTGGAGAATTTTTTCTCACTATTTTCTCTATTTCTGTTCGGAAGTATATGTTGTTACCACTCATATGAACCGGCTCGACGAGCCGGTTCAAATGAGTGGTAACAATATATACTTTTATGGAGAAATAAACAAAAAATAAATCAGATTTGTTTTATAAAAAGTATGGTATCCACAGACTTCAATGGGTTATACCATACTTGGATCAGTGTTTAATGTTCCTTTTCCAAGGCACTTATATACCTACAAAATATACAAGTACAAGTTGCATAATTAACCGAAGAACAACGATGAATTATTGTTACATTTGTGCATAGTTACGACACTTCTATTACTACACACACCTATCGGCTGCTCCAGAAATAGATCAACATTGTTTGTCGAAGACAACAAAAATTGTGACCTTCAAAAGGTATTTTTTTTTAAACTTGAAAGTGATTTATGTCGGATGATAAAACACAAACTACTGTCTGTTTCACGAAACCTGCCCAAATTTTACGGCCATACAAACATTGCAAAAACAATATTTTTTTCGATAAGAATGACCCTTCTTTTTGTTTTGTGAAATTTGGTCCAATATTGATTTTATTACGAAAAAAGAATGTCACCATGTTAAATCCCCATAGACATCTTCACAGAGTGATTTTCATTATTTAACTTTTGTTTTCTTAGTTAGACCATTTCCAAGCTATCTAGCCAGGTTTCGGAGTCAATTTCCAAACATTTTATTTTTGGACTCGTCCCTCCAGCTCCTCCACCTCCTTTTCTCCCTTAAATTCCCATAGACAAATAAAATTTTCGCAATAAAATCAATATTTGTCAAAATTTCACGAAATAAAAAGAAGCTTCATTCTTAAATTTTGCTAAAATTTAATATTATCGCAAAAAAATATTGTTTTTCCATTGTTTATATGGCCGTAAAATTTGGGTAGGTTTCGTGAAACAGACAGTAGTTACATTGTCAAAATGTATATTGTATGGTCATAAACCGTGTAAGAATATAATGTTAGCGAGTACCTGAATTACTTGTATGTTGAAGTAATTCAGGACTCGTAGCTTGAAAGTATGAGCTGATAATTAGCTATCACTGTGATTTACTATTCAGACTTCATGTCATGACGTCCGAATAGTAAATCACATAATGATAGCTAATTATCGTATTCTTGGCAATTTTCTGATATTTGTATAAAAAACATTTCACTGAGGTGGTAACAACATATGGTTTTGCTTAGAATTTTTTTTTTTCAATTAGATTTTCTTCATTTTTTTCTTATAATCCATTTCATACTGGAGAAATTTGAATTGAATTGAATAGACATAAAACCAGAATCAATCAATTTCACTTCTCTTCCTCACGATATGGATTAATGTGTTTTACATGGAAAAATGTAGTTTCCCCGATATTCATATTCCGTAATAACCCTAAATATCGGACACCATTTATAGGGGAAACGCATGAAATATATGGTTTCCCCACAACAGTGAGCGTGCCAATATTTAGGGAGTTTAATAGTATGGCTGTACTGGTTTAATCGCAATAACAATGAATTTGGATACAATTTTTGGGAAACCTTGTTAAAGGTACTTGCCCACGCAGTAGGCACAAAATGTTCTTTATATCACAGTAGCCGATTTCATCAACATTGCAAAGTATACTTTACTAGCAAAGTATACTTTGAGGGAGTAATCTTTTATTTTTCCTGAAATGCATTATTTCATATAGAACTAACAAATGCATATATTTCATGATTAAAAGTATGCAGAATTATTATACTGAATTTATTACATTATCACAGCCAAATTGGCTGTGATAATGTAATAAATTCAGTATAATAAAAATTAATAAATTTATCATAAAATTGAAAATTTCTCCCTCAAAGTATACTTTGCTACTAAAGTATACTTTGCAATGTTGATGAAATAGGCTACTGAGACATCATCTGAGACATTTTCTTATTTATATAAAGAACATTTTGTGCCTACTGAGTGGGCATGTTCCTTTAATACAGGTTTTCCAAAACAAATTGTGTCCACATATTTAGGGTTATTACAGTAATCTAAAGATCTAAAATGTATATTTTGATTTCAACTAAATTGACAACGCATTTATTCCGAAACAGCCCTCACTAAAGACAGTGCACTCCTTGGTATACTGTATATACACGCCATGTAATTTTGTACCTACGAACATGTGGGATTTTTCATAAAAAAAATATTTACAGAAACTGTGATATTTTCTGTAAATGACATCGAAAGATTTTTTCATAGCAAATGCGGAATTCGTCAACTTTCGACGTCATTTATGTAAACTATCGTAAAGTTTGTATATACATGTATTTTTCACGAGATATCGCACATATTCTTGGGTACAAAATCATATGGCGTGTCTCGTATATGATTTTGAGACTTCAACGTCCACCACTATGTACATTTATATGCAATTGCAGTCCACTTATTTGGACAAATATATACATTTATTCACAACATTGGTAATTATTATATTATATAAATAGGATATAGAACATTCTACAATGTAATACAACCCTTACAAAGCTGAATTAAATTTTGTCGTCGGCTGTTGTTTTTTTTCTCCATTTTTCTCGATCAACATATGTTTTGACAGCGCTTTAGAATTGTCTCCATTGGAGACAATTCTCATGTACTGCCAACACATGTATTTTCTTAAGAAAAACAGCAGACGGCAATATTTGGTTCCTGCATTTTGAAAGGTTTATTGATTCCTTAGGATACATTACCCTAGAGGAAGCAATTGTTCCTAGAAGCCGCCTTACATCATTTACATCACACTTTTGACATTTTCTCCAAATAAGGTAATTTCATTCGCTAGCATCATCTATTTCTAGATTCCTTTATCTCCGACACATCACAATTTCACTTGTTTCTTTATTGGATTTACAAACCTTGGTGAATTTTAAAATTGGATGTTGAATAATGCTATATCTATCGGGTAACCAGGGGGCTGATTCACTAAACTTTGTACGACTAAAATGTTCGTCGTAAGTGCAAATTTCGGATCGTCTGGAAATTTCAATTGATGGATTTACATTTATTGAGCATAGGCTGCATATGCAGCCTATGCTCAATAAATGTAAATCCAATAATTGTTTACAAGAAAACATTGATAATGTGAAATTTACAGACTATCATAAATTTGCACTTACAAACATTTTAAAATGAGTCATGTAATTTTGTACCAACGTCGCCTGTCTCATCATAGACGTAGATATGCATATCATGGTAAATTGTTATTCAATAAAAAAAATTCTGTATCTTCAGTTCTGTAGCCGATTTCATCAAAATTGCAAAGTATACTTATCTAGCAAAGTATACTTTGAGGGAGTAATCATTTATTTTTCGCAAAATGCATAATTTCATATAGAACTAACCACTGCATATATTTGCTGATTAAAAGTATATGGAATTATTATACTGAATGTATTTCATTATCACAGCCAAAATGGCTGTGATAATGTAATAAATTCAGTATAATAAAAATAAATAAATTTTTCATTAAATTGAAAATTTCTCCCTCAATGTATACTTTGCTAGATAAGTATACTTTGCAATGTTGGTGAAATCGGCTACTGATTTTGGGATTTTTCTCCCGTCACAACAGGCAAAATATGGGATTTGACCAAATGACCTTGGCTGTTGACAGGCCGTTAAACACTATTAAGTGGGTGGCAGGTGAGAGCATGTGATGGGTAATTTAACGATCAGGGTTCATTCTTACCGGAATCCTGACTGGAGACCTGGTTTGGCCCTCACATACGTCTGTGGCATTTTGTATGTGACAGTTGAATCTGGTTATACCCCTTATGTGAGTATTACAATATTCGTAATCCTATTTTAGGGGAAGGGGCCAAGTGACTTGGTGTGGTATGGACCTGGCACCAGGTCAGGTTATTCTAATTTCAGGGCTGAATATATTTTTTCTCGATGTAAATATTCCGTTCTGATTCTGCGATTTCCCACCCCCCCTCCCCCAATGCAGCAGGTTAAAATGGGATCGAACCCGTTTGCCCGGCCTTACATGACCTTAGCTGTTGATAGGCCGTTAAACACCAATAAACAAACAAACAAATACTTGGTCTAGGACCATGTGATTCCACCCTTGTTTACAAGACGATTGCACTGATCCATAGGCCATCGTTATCATATGAGACGAGCCATTTAATTTTGTACCTAAGAACAGGACCAGGGGCCCGTTTCACTAAACTTTGTACGACTAAAATGTTTGTAAGTTCAAATTTAGGATCGTCTGTAAATTTCAATTGATGGATTTACATGTATCGAGCATAGGCTGCATATGCAGCCTATGCTCAATAAATGTAAATCCAATAATTGTTTGATGAAAACATTGTTAATGTGAAATTTACAGATTATCATAATTTTGCACTTACGAACATTTTAGTCCTACGAAGTTTAATAGTGAAACGGGCCCCTGGTGTGAATTTTCATGAAATATATTTACAGAAACTGATATTGTCTGCAAATGACGTCAGAAGATGATGAAATTTTCACGAAAACTTTGTCAACTCTACGTCGTTTATGGAAATTATCTCATTTGAAATTATCTCGTTTATGGAAATTATCTCATTTGAAATTATCTCGTTTATGGAAATTATCTCATTTGAAATTATCTCGTTTATGGAAATTATCGTAAATTTTGTAAATATGTTTCATGAGATATCGCACATGTTCTTAGGTACAAAATCACATGGCATGTCTCGTATTGTATTGCACATATCTATGCACAGCTTGCTGTATATTTAAACATTTACTAACGTAGTCTAATTTGATACACATTTGTAGATTCTACACCCAACGTGTGGATAGTTTTACACGTTCGCTGCGGTCACAACGCCGCCATTAAGTCGCACGTCGTTATACTCCACCCCTATGTGCTCCCGTCTGCGGTCCCGATGGGGCGTGGTCAGAATTCGCAATCGCTGAAATATAAAATATTGGTAGGTAAAGAAGAGGATATTGCAACACTGATTTTGCAACCGGGTAACACTAATATTTTTTTCAAGATTTCAGAATTTGCATTGTAGCTCCTGATCAAATAGCATGCCGCCTGTAACCCGATAACGATCTATATTGCTCGATAACATTGCTTGATAACTGATCTATATTGCTTGACAACGATCTATATTGCTTGACGGGTGTGCCATTTGATGGAATGGCGGCCAGTGCAGATCCTGATCAGACTGTGGATGTTTTATGTATAGACGCTTTATGTGTAGACGAGACTTATCTGTGTTCGTTAACTTGGACAATCAGTAGTAACTACACCACCGCCTGCACTAACCTTGCCAATGTCTTTATTACAAAATACTTGAATAGTGTGCTTAAAAGAAAGCAGCTTGATTGGCTGTGCTACAGCTCAGGCACAGCCAATCAAACTGCTTGATTGCGAGTTGAGATTGCCAATAGACGTTGAGCAACGTTGACATCTTGGCAAGATTAACAAAGGCGGTGGTGTGCTTCCAGGGCATCATTGGTACGAGACTGTCATATTTAAAGATGCCAATGGACATGAAGTACATAAACTCGGTCCCACTACAGAAATGGTTTCAACTAACCTGACATCAAACTGACAAATTACACCAATGCTAATGTCAAGCAGGATGTGGTGTGGCCTAGAGGTTAGATCACTGGACTTCAATACCGGAGTCTGTGGGTTCAATCCACGCCCTAGGCATGAACAATACTTTCGGATGTGACGTGAAACAGACGTCCCGTTGCTATATGACCATAGCTGTTGTCAGGACTTGTATTCATTCACTTTCGTCTAAGTAGAGGTAAATGACGTCCATATGTCAGTAAACCGGTGCATATTTGTTAATGAAAACATTTTACGCTGGCGTGGAGTGAGTCACCAGCAAGGACATACCTCTCTAAGACTTCCCGGAGTGCGCAGCGTCTGGTATATGGCAAACCCGGGTATGCACAGTATGCTGGACAGGGCGACACACCAGCCAATGAAGTTGGCCTGCCACGGATACACGTAGCTGTCGTACACGGCGGGCTTGTAGTTCACTAGACCGAATACCATGATAAACTGAAAATAATTGGTCGTTTGTAATCGTGTACAGCAAAATCTCTCTAAACCGGACACCATGGGAGGTCCCCAGGGTGTCCGGCTTAAACAGGTTGCACTGTAAGTCGGGCATTTGGTCATTCTGAGCCATAGTTGTGTGCTATGTGATCGATCACAAACACATTATCATCCGAGATAAATGACCAAGAAACTAATCGAACATAAGATCACATGTGTTTGATTGGTGTCCGGTTTAGAGAGGTTGCATTGTATGGTATTCTTGGAACAATAGCGAGCTGGGGGGGGGGGGGGGGTGGGGGGGGGGGTACACACAGAACTATACATGTAATTCACTAGACCGAATACCATGATAAATTGAAAATAACGTGTAGTTCAGTAGACCGAATTCCATGATAAACTGAAAATAATGACATTGTCCACCACTTTTTGCAGTATGGCTGCCGGAGGCCATCTTGGATTTTATACACTTCTATATTTGATATTTATTCCTCCGTAATCATTAGAAGCTTGCATACAACATTTGAAATTGGAATCATAAGTTTAATTGAAATTGAAATTAACTTCTATATTGTCTGCCATATGTTTCCAATACGGACTCGAGATGCAGCGTGTGTCTTTGGATAGAAAAATTTCTATTGGTCCTAAGAAGCTTCCCAGCGCTCCAGATAAGGTTTGTCTTTAAAGCGTATTATACCCCTATAGTTCAAATTCTATGCCTTTACTGTTACAAATGTATTATTGATTTCTTCCTTTCAATATAAATAGGGAACAAATTATAGGAAAACAAATTAAAACTAGAAATGGACGCTTGTCGACAAGCGCATGTGTATCCCCCTCCCCAGGTACACAAGTAGTTTGAAAAAAGGGTGTTCGAGTTATGCTCCGGAGACAAAATCAGTGACGGAAAAACAAAGGGAGATAACTAAAGAATTAGTGATGCAAGAGTTGTCATTCTTGCGGGACACACCTTTAGGGTCGTGGTCTATGCATGTGTGAAGTTTCATGAAAATATTCCAAAGGGTGTTCGAGTTATGCTCCAGACACGAAATCAGTGCACGAAACAACAAAGGGAGATAACTAAGAAATTAACGACGCAAGAGTTGTCATTCTTACGTGCGACACACCTTTGGGTCGTCTTCTATGCATGTGTGAAGTTTCAATAACTAGAATATGTGTTCATAGAACACGGATGTCCCACATATCGCTTTGATAATAAATGAGGCCAAATTGCAAGTCAAAATTTTCTTTTACCTGAGCGTTAAAGTTTTTGAAGCACCAAGTATGTGACCTTTACCCGGTGGGCTTGGCGGGGGCAGGACAAATGTGGATTTGGCACAGGGCGGTAGAGGACCATTAGAGCAATGCATATATGAAATATGAAGCTGATCCGTGAAAGAAAACAGAAATTATAAGATATTTACCTGAGCGTTAAAGTTTTTGAAGCACTAAGTATATGATGTTAACCCTGGGCTTGGCGGGGCGGGAGGCGAACGTGGATTTGGCACAGGGCGGTAGAGGACCATTAGAGCAACGCATATATGAAATATGAAGTTGATCGTGAATGGAAAGAAAAATTATAAGATATTTACCTGAGCATTAAAGTTTTTGAAGCACCAAGTATGTGACCTTGACCCTGGGATTGGCGGGGGCAGGACGAACGTGGATTTGGCACAGGGCGTAGAGGACCATTAGAGCAATACGTATATGAAATATGAAGAGATCCATGAAAGAAAACAGAAAATTATAAGATATTTACCGAGCGTTTAAAGTTTTTGAAGACTAAGTATAGATGTTAACCCTGGGCTTGGCTGGGGGCGGGACGAACGTGGATTTGGCACAGGGCGGTAGAGGACATTAGAGCAACGCATATATGAAATATGAAGTGATCCGTGAATGGAAAGAAAAATTATAAGATATTTACCTGAGCATTAAAGTTTTTGAGCACAAAGTATGTGACCTTGACCCTTGTGGGATGTGGGGGCAGGACGAACGTGGATTTGGCACAGGGCGGTAGAGGACCATTAGAGCAATGCGTATATTAAATATGAAGACACACCTTCGGGTCGTGGTCTATGCATGTGTGAATTTTCATGAAAATATTCCAAAGGGTGGTGGAGTTATGCTCCGGACACGAAATCAGTGCGAGAAACAAAAAAGGGAGATAACTAAAAAATTAGCTATGCAAGAGTTGTCATTCTTGTGCGCGACACACCTTCGGGTCGTGGTCTATGCTTGTGTGAAGTTTCATGAAAATATTCCAAAGGGTGTTCGAGTTATGCTCCGGACAAGAAGTGTCTGCGGCGGACGCGGACGCGGACGCGGCGCGCTGTCAAATCCATAGTATCCCCCGACGGAGTCCGGGGGATACAATTAACTTATTTGAGCTGCAAAAGCAAACACTTTTTGCAGCTCGAGTATTAAAGTAAATTTTCAACTTTATTACAGTATTTCCACTACTCGATTTGAACATCAATGCGTATTTTCACATTGCTGTGAATATTTTGTACTTCCACTGTTGATAATCGATGCGTATTCTGCTAAAATAAGTGCGTAAAATACGCCAATATGCAGCTTATCTGGAGGTCTGGCTTCCATATCAAAGGAGACTTGCATCAACCCCCTATTTTATGCAGTTAAGTACTTACAATGAGGAACACGGGTGCGAGGTATCTCCATGTAATGCGCCAGTACAGGCCGGGCCGGATGCCAATCATCGTGTTGATGTCGTCAGAGAATCGCTCAACTCCTGGAGTACAACAGAAATGTTCATACCCGATCATCATCTGATTCAAAGATAATTGTTAAATGTGATTATATATATATATATATATATATATATGTGAACAATCTCTTGTTACTGTATCCTATACGGCACATGGAGTTGCCACATCGGCCATCTTAGTATTTACATGCCATCGGTCAGTTTCACCTCTTGTAGCGTTTGACACATATAGCAAACATGTATGACGGATAAACTAATAAAAGTTGGTACAACATGTTGCAAGGCTAATCATTTACAACGTCCGCGCAGTCTGATCAGGATTTGCAATGTTCGCCATCCCATCAATGGAACACCCGCCATGCTTCTGACATTCAATAAGTCCAGCACAAAAATATTTACACAATTCCCTAACATTTGATTGGCTCGTAGCAAGTCTCTGTCCAAAATTTATATCCCAGTAAACTCCCACGCCGAACTACTTTCCGTAACCGTGAGTTGCAGTTCAAATAATTATTAAGAAAACGGAAAATTAACACATTTTCTTGATGAATTTATTTCAAATGCTGGAATTATAAGGAATGAATGGCCTTTTTGTGGAATTTATCGGGGATATAAACTTGGAATTGTCCGGGAATACTGGATGAGGCCTTCCGGCCTTCGTCCAGTATTCCCGCGACTTTTCCAAGTTTATACCCGGGGATATAAACCTGGAATTGTCGCGGGAATACTGGACGAGGCCTTCCGGCCTTCGTCCAGTATTCCCGCGACTTTTACAAGTGTATACCCCGATAAATTCCACAAAAAGGCCATTCATTCCTATAATAAAGGTCGCTAATAGGCTACGGGAGTGCTATTTGATCAGAAGATACACCGGTCACAAATCCCATAAGCACCATTTCTCCAGTCATGGCCACATATCAATCTTACCGTAACACCATGACACGGCGAGAGTTTCAAAGAAGACGGCCCACAATATCGAGTATCCAGCGGCGTATTTGTCCATCAACGTCACCACATATGCCCCGCCCTGAAAGACGACAGACGTTCTTCATATCTACCTTTATCTACTACAAATTCAGAAAAATACACCTCGCTCTGAAAGCCAAAAACAAAATGCCACTAAAGGCAATTTATAGAAGATATCTTCCATAAATGACCTGTAGTGACATTTTTGAGGGGTTTCGGAGCTAGGTGTATTATTCTGACTGTTTGCTTGTATCTTCTATAAATGACATTTAGTGAATTCTTGTTTGGTTTTCAAAACTACGTGCATTTTTCAGACTTTTTGCTTGTTTCTAAACATAAATACACGCTTTGTACGCATTTAACATCACTGCTACGGGTCAATGCCCTCTGGGCAGTACCAGTAGCCGATTTCATCAACATTGCAAAGTATACTTAACTAGCAAAGTATACTTTGAGGGAGTAATCATTTATTTTTCCCGAAATGCATTATGTCATATAGAGCTAACCGTAACGACTGCATATATTTGATGATTAAAAGTATGCAGAATTATTATACTGAATGTATTACATTATCACAGCCAAAATGGCTGTGATAATGTAATAAATTCAGCATAATAAAAATTAATAAATTTATCCTAAAATTGAAAATTTCTCCCTCAAAGTATACTTTGCTAGAAAAGTATACTTTGCAATGTTGGTGAAATTGGCTACTGGACAGTACCTGGCAAGTTAATTAATTCTGGCAAACATGGTAGTACCTGAGGGACAAAGGCGAGTCCGACGGCGAAGTAGACCACGAACAGACCGGGAATGCATCTGACCGTGTTTGGTGGATAGTTGGTGGGAACATGTGATGGGTAATTTAACCATCGGGATTCATCCTTACCAGAATCCCGACCGGAGACCTGGTTTGGCACTCGGGTACACCTTTGGGTTTCTTGTATGTGAGGGTTTAATCTGGTTATACCCCTTGTATGAGTAATACGATTTGGCACCATGTCCGGTTATTATAATTTCGATGTAAATATTCCGTTCTGATATTTTGACTCCCCCCCCCCCCCACCCGATACAGCAGGTTAAATACGGGATCGAACCAGTTGGCCCGCATTAAATGGCATTATCTGTTGATATGCCGTTAAACACCAATAAACAAACAAACTGACCGTACGGTCATATACATATGCGAATGCACCTCGGGTACATCCCATATGTATATGGCTGTGCTAACGAACAGATAAAACCTCCATGGGTTCAGTTAATCGTTCCATGTTGCTATAAAGTTGGACCTCTGATAAGCTGATCGATTCTGGCAACCATGGTTGTACCTGAGCGACAAAGGCGTTCTCCGGTACATTTCTATTATATATGCATATGGCCGTGCTGTCAAACGGACAAAATTCGTTTTCAGTCCATCATTCCATGCCGCTATATCTGATAAGCTAATCGATGTCTGGCAAACATGGTAGAACCTGAGCAACAAAGGCAAGTCCTACGACGAAGGAGACCACAAACATACCTGGAATGTACCTGACCCGTGTTCGACAGCACGGTCACAAACAGACCGGGAATGTACCTGGCCCGTGTTCGACAGCACGGTCACAAACATACCGGGAATGTACTGCCCGTCGACACACGGTCCACCCAGACGGATGTAACCTGGCCCGTGTTCGACACACGGTCACAAAGACCAATGTACTGCCCGTTCGACAGCACGGTCACAAACAGACCGGGAATGTACCTGGCCCGGTCGACAGCACGGTCACAAATAGACCGGGAATGTACCTGGCCCGTGTTCGACAGCACGGTCACAAACAGACCGGGAATGTACCTGGCCCGTGTTCGACAGCACGGTCACAAACAGACCGGAAATGTACCTGGCCCGTGTTCGACAGCACGGTCATATACATATGGGAATGTACCTGGCCCGTGTTCGACAGCACGGTCATATACATATGGGAATGTACCTGGCCCGTGTTCGACAGCACGGTCATATACATATGGGAATGCCGCTATATAGTTGGACCTCTGATAAGTTGATCGATTCTGGCAAACATGTACCTGAGCGACAAAGGCGAGTCCAACGACGAAATAGACACCGAACAAACCAGCGACGAACCATTCGCGGTGACGGCGTAACACGGGAAACTCGTCGGACAGCGCCGTGATTATTGCCTCGGAACCTCCGAACTGGAAAATACAATTGTACAGAAATTGACAGACAAAATCAAGATTTTGGTGGGGGAGAAAACATAAGATAACGTATGTAGCATTCTAACAGTTAAAACAAGTAGTATTGGCGACTGTTTGGCACCAATTTGCATAAATGGTTGTGTTTTCAAATCATCTTGAGAACGCATTAAATTTCTGATAAGCATTACATGTATCCCTACGGCCAATATATCAATAAACTCTGGTCTATACATAACGCTTTCACCCCTAAATAGCGGGTATTGATTATGCCATGATAATTTCTGGACTATTCCATTAATCAAATGAATGATATTTTTTAAATAATGCAGATCATGATGAGACGGCTTGTTTTCATCTGCACCTACAGTATTTGCACTTGTTGGCTTTACGGTCTGTATGGTTGAAAGGATTAACAGGCGCAAACATTCCCTCACACATGTACAGGTACTACTAAAACGGACTTGGACGAGAAGAAATGAAAGTTGTAAAAATTTTGTTTTATAATCCTTTTCATTTGTACACATTGTATAAACATGTATGTATTGCCTGTGCTATATGTAAACTCCCACTGTAATAAATTGGTTAACCCTTTCAACATTACAGACCTCTTTAGCAATGTTTGCAAACAATGTAGATCCAGATGAGTCGGATTGTAACAAGCCATCTCATGAGGATCTACACTGTTGCAAGCAAATCTACACTTTTTTTTAAAGAACAACAACACGCTCTTCTTATAACATATCACAGTCCATTACAGTTACTTGAAAGGGTTATATATTAAACTAAAAGGGACATGACCACTACTATATATCATATACACTCGTACAACACTTACCGAGCTGTCTAGACCGAGCGTGAGTAACATCAGGAAGAATATGATGGACCAGAATGAGGAGCCGGGTAACGTGGCGATCGCCATTGGGTAGGCCACGAATACCAACCCAGGACCTGTAACATACAATATTTGTTTCGACGAATGGAAAAAGAAAGATGGTTAGCGGCCGCACAACATAGATGAGATCACTTAGGGCATATTTAAACGAACTCTACCGTTTATGATAATTCATACTAAAGGCAGTCATGAAATTGGACATTTCACCATTCTTTGCGAATATATGTCCTGGATTTAGGGTCTAATCGATTAATACCTTATTTAGCGAACTTCCCGTAATATGTCTCTCCGTAATATGTCTTTGATGTCATATTCGTAGAAAACAATATGAATATCAGGCCCGTACGCAGAGGGGGTGTGACGGGTGCGTACGCACCCCCCTTAACCCGTTCAACACCACATGCCTGTATAGTGGTATTGGCAAAAAGTGTAGATCCAGATGAGCCGGCTCGTGACGAGCCGTCTCATCAGAACTACACTTTTTGCAAGTAATTTTCATAATTTTTGGAAACAAAAACACCTCATGTTCACAAATGGACTGGTCTGAAAAACATTTTGTGATGATTGAAATGGGTTGCAAAATTAACATATCAAAATCCATTCCAGTTATTTAGGGGTGAAATGGTTAATCTGCCAAGGTATGTCCGTGAATGTGCAAAACAACAATGTTTAGCCCTTCGCGCCGTCGATAACGCACCCCCCTAAATTAATTTCTGCGTACGGGCCTGAATATTCTGTATTTACCTTCTGTGGCGACCTTGTCGATGTCCACTTTGGCGAGGTCCGCCATGTAGCCGAGGATCATGAAGATGACGAACCCGGAGAAGAAGCTCGTGCAGCAGTTCACCGAGCTCGTGATTAGAGCGTCTCTGTAAGGAGGAAACGAAATTTGTCGTATGCCATGTATTTGCTTTTTTAAAATAGTATTATATCTGAACAAAAACTTGCTTTGACAACATGGGATCATCTCGAGATGACGAACCCGGAGAAGAAACTGGTACAGCAGTTCACGGAGCTCGTGATTAGAGCATCTCTGTAACGAGGAAGGAAATCTGTCGTCTGCCGGTTTGTTGAAACAGGGATTTAAGGTATTACGTCTCTGGTTGAACATGTAGTACGTTGTCTTTATGTATATCTAAGGAAAACGTGCGATGACAACACATGCAACCCGGAGAAATAGCGTGTACACCAGTTCACCGAGCTCGTGATTAGAGCGTCTATGTAACGGAACAAGGAAACGAAACGGACCGTCTGTCGTTATTTTTAAATTATACTAAACATCAATGCAGAGTAAACCCATACAACTGTTCACATTTCATCGAGCTCGCTTGATTTAGAAGGGGTGAGTTTAGGCAGTGGTCTTTTTAAATTTCTATCATATCTGAACAAAAAAACGCTTTGACAAACATTGGGAATCATATCGAAAACCCAGGGCCCGTTTAACTAAACTTGCGTTACGACTAAAATGTTTGATAAAATGCAAAATGACTAAAATAGTCTGGTAAAATTTCCACAGTTATACAATGTTTTTCTGGTAATCAATTATTGGATTTTACATTATTGAGCATCAGGCCTGCATATGCAGTCTATTGCTCAATAAATGAAAATCCATTCCAATTGAAATTTCCAGAACGATCCTAAATTTGCACCCCCTTTTATAACGAACATTTTTAGTCGTACGAATTTAGTGAAATGGGTTCCAGGAGAAGAAGAAGCTCGTGGTGAACAGTTCAACCGAGCTCGTGATTAGAGAGTCTCTGTAACATAACACGGAACTCATTTTTGATCTTAGACTGTCTAACAATTCCTGACATTACATTAGCCAGTAAATAAAAATAAATGAATTTTTGGTTACGTTAGTTTTCGCCACGGTTTTACAAACTGGTTCCATTATATGAAAACAAGGGGGGGGGTGGTCATTTTCGTTCTCAAAAATATGAACATTACTTTCAAAAATGGGCAATCCTTTGTGAGATGGTTAAGGTTTACGAAAGGCCAGGCCTCATCTGGATTCTGTCACGTTTTTGCATAAACCGCTTATAGCGGGGCCTTTCCGGGTTCCAAAGGTTAATTGACTGCTGCTATAGAATACGAACTGTTTTTTGACATTCTCCGCGTAATAGGTGATGGGGACAAACATGGGGTATCCGGTTCGGCAATAACTTTCTTATTTCAATAATTTTTTAACTGTAATAAATAAATGTTACACAATTCGGTGGGAAGGATAAAGTCAAGTATTCTGAGGGTGGTTAGGGATTTACCATTAGAAACGAACACATCAAACCTCATCATACGTCGCAAGGATCGGTGCTCCTGACAAGCCAACAGAATATACTCTACAAGGGTTTAGATTTAAAGACCGCACTAAATCATCAGAATTTCATTGCATGCGCGCTGTAGCAGTCCAAAAGTAGTAAGTTAAACAAAAAAGCCAGATTTGTTTATGCCATTTATATAGAAGACACTCTTTGCTTGCATAAAAATGCACTAATCTTACTTCACCAGGCCATGTTAATGTATTGTTTTTACATCAGTTTCAAGCATATAATTTGGGAGGCATGATTGTCATGTGAGGCGGTTTTTCAAATTGCTGCCGCTGACTTTTTATTGCACCACCCCCCCCAACCCCCCAGGGTGGTCAGAGGAGATTTGAATTTTATCTTTTTCTTAATTAAATAAATAAACCTATTTTATTTTTAATTAGTGGAATTCCCATCCAAGCAGAATGGGTTGGCAGGTTATGGGAAAATAGGTCCCACAAAATCCATAAACGAAAAATGAAAGTAGCAGAGAATAGCAAAATGTGTGGTCATTGGTTTAGTTTTTATCTAGGAAAACAATCAATGGTGGCGGTTGCACCTAACCAAAGACACAAAAACGCCATTGTTGGTTTCCGGGTACTAACTGTAATACGTTACTGTTGGCTTTGTTTGTAACTGGCAAAGGCGAGTAGGACTACCCGAAACCGGGAACCCAGCGAAGGAAAAACAACCTGGGTGGTGGCAAGGCGGTGTCTAAACCCACAATCCTGTCGGAAACATCAGAAAAAACCTAATTGAATTTGTGGGCTGTGATTGGAGAAATGGGGTGGCTTTATGGGATTTGTTTGACCAGTATCGCTCCTGATTCAAATAGTACAGGAGTAACTCTGCTGTAGCCTGAATAACGAATCTATTTTCGCTTGCTAGGAAACATGACGGACGTTTCATTTGATGAAATAGTGAACTGTGCAGATCCTGATCTGGCTGTGCGGATGCACAGGTCTGATTCTGGGATTGTTACACTGGTCTCAAAACCCATAAAGACATCTAGTCCTCCAGGCACAGCCAGCCCCAAGTACGGCCATTAATGAAAGCATTACTTTCATTTCCTAAGTTCGGACCATAAGGGCTAAATACAAGTATTGCACTTGGTTTTGGCGGGAGTCATAAACTGTATCCCACGCTAATTGGGATCGGTGATTCTGGCGCTTTTGCACGGGTCTACTTTCGGAAGTGGCTCTCTGTTCAATCGGGGACGTTCTCAATAGGCTCAATTTGGCGATTCAGCAAATTTAACAAACAGTTCAGGTGTACATTTAAAGTCAGCGTATGTCGAACTGAAAGCAAGTTTAGTTATTAGCACGGGCAAAAAATGCTCAACAATATGTGTTAAAATAGTTGGCATGCTCAACTTTACCTTTTGAAGAAAGAACAAAATTGCTGATTATTGGAAGACGCCCCCCGTATCGTGTACCACGCAGTCGCCAATGCGACGGTTCCGCAAGGCCATTTCTTTTTCAATTTATTGTGGTTTTACGGGTCGATTTTCGGAAAGGATTTACCCTCTGGGTGGAGCCCGAAATAAAAAACAAAATTCATGAAAACACGTTTGCCGTTCAATGCATGCATACACGTATGTAGGCCTACGCCCAGTTCATAATTTTGAAAAGATTTTCACCAAAATAAATACGTAGTTCCGTCCACGATAAATTATTCCGCTGTAAGCAAAAACGAGTTCATTATCCAGGTTAATTCGCACCATTAACTCCAAGGGTAGGCGCTAGTACTTTACGTGAATAGGTGATTTGGTTCCCAAATACATGTATAATGATTTGTTCATTCAAAACAGGTTTTGAAAGTGACATTTTTTGGCGGGAGACATTGACTGTCTCCACGCTTATTTTATTGGGTTTTTCGGATCGGTTGAATTCTGGCCGTTTGGCACTGGTCTACCTTTTCGGATAGGATGGCTCTCTGTTCATCTGGGGGACGTCTCAATTAGGCTCAAGTTGCGTTCCGCAATTTAACAACAGTCAGGTGACATTTTCTAAAGTCATCGAAGGGTGAAACTGAAAAGCAAGGTTATTAATTAGCCAAACGGTCCAATGCTCAACATTATGTGCTAAAAAATACGTTGGCATGCACAACTTTACATTTTGAAGAGGAACTAAATTGCTGTTATTATGAGACGCCCCCCGTATCGTGCTACCACCGCAGGTCGCAATTGAGCGACGTCGTAAGGCCATTTCTTTTTTTCATATTGTGGTTTACGGGCGATTTTATTCGAAAAATTACCCGCCTGGGTTGGAGCGAAACAAAATTTATGAAAACACGTTTTGGCCGTTGTCAGTGCAGCAATACCACGTATGTAGGCCTATGGCCCAGTCATAATTTTGAAAAGATTTTCTCACATGAATAACGTAGTTCCGCGTCACGATAAAATTATTCTGCGTTAAGCAAAAAATAAACTAGTTCATTCAGGTTATTCCGCCACCCCCAAATTACTTATTTTTTTTTTTTCTTTCCGGGGTAGGCGCAGTACTTAACGTGAAGTGAGTTTGTTCCCAAAACATGTTATATGATTTTGTTCTCAAAAACTGTTTGAAAAGATGACATTTTTTCGGGCGGTAAGACCCATACTGTTCTACCACGCCTATTCAGGATCGTTGATTCTGGCCGATTTGCCACGGGTCTACTTTCGGAAGTGGCTCACTTGTTATCATCGGGGGAACGTCTCTAATAGGCTCAAGTTGGGCCCGTGTTTTTCCCCCAATAAACAATTAACAACAGTCAGGGTGACATTTAAAGTCAGCGAGTGAAATTGAAAAGCAAGTTTTTAATAAATAGCAACGGCTAATGCTCAACATTAATGTGTAAAAATAGTTGGCATGTGAACTTTCCTTTCCCTTTTGAGAGAACAAATAATTGCTGTTATTGAGACCGCCCCCACCGTATCGTTGTACCACGCAGTTCGCAATGCGACGTCGAAGGCCAAATTTCTTTTTCCATATTTGTGGTTTCTGGGCGATTTTCGAAAACATTTACCCTCTGGGTGCGCGAAACAAAATTCATGAAAACATTTTTGCCGTTCCATGCAGCATACACGTATGTAGGCCTGCGCCAGTTCATAATTTTTTGAAAAAAGATTTCACATAATACGTCTGCCAATATACCTCGTAAAAACGGTTTAGTTAGTCGGACATTAAAGCACCTTTGCTTCATAAAACCTAGTTTTGTGTTTATTAGAGCAGGCTTGTATTTTATCAAACACCAGCAGTAATCTGATCAAGTTTCCTCCAAATTTGCAGAATATGTACATCCAATAATCAAAACATCCGAATATTTTATTTCTAACAACGGAATTTATCTGAGTATGAAATTCAAATTCCCAAGTGGTCTCCCACGCCAAGTCAGTACTTTCTAGTACTTTGATTATTATCAGGTTTCTTGTGTATTCAACTATTCAATGATTGGTCTATTCAAACAGTGTTATTAAAACCGACCAATCAGTAACATAGGCATCACTACACATTAGTAATCAAAGTACTGAAAGTACTGAAATATGTTATCTCCACAAAACTGATCACTTGCGGAACTAGAGACTGAAAGTTGCATAGCTTCTCGATCACTATCCAGACGCAAATGTACTGTGATGATGTAAACCCATTCCCATACATACGTTTTCTCTAGAATAAATTACTGTTTGAACTGGCGGCTAACGGTTCACTGCTACCTAACTGTGAGAACTAAAGATAATATATGTAGCTGCTGTATTCATACGCACGAAATGTCTTGATTCGTATTTTCCAGAATTTAACTGATAAACTGAGCACAAAACTGTGAAAACAATGGAGAATAATATAATATGTAGAGTTTTAGATACAAAGCAAGACGGACCAAAACGGCATATGATAAGTGGGCACAGGACACTATTTTCTTGGTCGTACTCGCCATTTAGGCGTAGCACGACAATATGGCTGCCCCCATAGATATTTGCGTGACATAATATGCTATCTCAAGGGAGATAACATATAAAAACAGAAAGTGTCAATACTGACAGTCAACATCTGATTCAATCGTGCCACCTTGTAGTCCGGCCGAACTATCACCGAACCGGGGACTTGGCGTATACAAGGTGCATGATCACGTGGTTACAACAACAGCAACAATTACTGAAACTTCCAGAAGCGCCTCCGATACAAAATACGTATTCTGTTATATTGTCCTTATTATGTAACGGATTTTAATGAAATATGGCGCATCAAACGCATCTTGTTAAGCTGTATTTGGTGATCTCAGTACATTGGCCCAAACTTATGTCGTTTTTGCGAAGAATCGATTTCTGTGATTGCTGACACGGAAATAGATTCTTCGCAAAAACAACATAAGTATGTGTCGAAGTTCCGAGATCACCAAACAGTGGCGGATCCAGGATTTCACCAAGGGGGGGGGGGGCACATGGAACTTGAACGAGGTATGCTCGTTCGTCGACTGAGCGTGCGAGGGAGTTGGCTAGGGGGGTCCGGGGCATGCCCCCCCCCCACCCCCCCCCCCCCCGTAATTTTTTTTGAATTGAGGAAGCCATTTCATGCATTCTACGCTCAATATTTCATAAAAAAAAAAAATCGGGATATGCTCGTTTGTCGATTGAGCGGTGCGAGGGAGTTGGGTAGAGTGGTCCGGGGCATGACCCCCCGGAAAATTGAGGAAGCCATTTCCCGCATTCTACGCTCAATATTTCGTAAAAAAATAAAAAAATAAAATCGGGATTTCTGAAGGGGGGGGGGGGGGGGGTGGGGGGGGGGGGGGGGGGGGGGGGCGGCCGCCTCCCCCCCTGAATCCGCTACTGCCAAATGCAGGGCATGAAGACCCGTTTGCTGCGCCATATGTCATCAAAATCCGTTGCATATTATGGAAACTAATACTTACTTTGGAGTGGGCTCGCTTTCAACACTTTCAGAAAGTGTTGTTGTTGTGGTAACCACGTGATCATGCACCTTGGTATATACATATACATATATTTATTCACTACTGGTGATTTTTGTAAATGATACAAGGGGTAAGTATGCATATAATATAAGAATAATACAATGGTGTTTTGGAATATTAAATTGGAATCAGACGGATGTCAAATATCGGCAGCACTGTTGTATCGTAACATCGTTACCTCCGAATTGGCGAGGCGGTCGAACTTGGGCGTCAGGTAGTATTTTACTCCCGTCCCGGCCCCTGGAAGTGTGGCCCCGCGGATCATCAATATAAACAGCACTGCATATGGGAACAGGGCCGTGAACCAGACAACCTGCAATGATAATAATAAGAATACTAATAATAATACATGTAATAATAATAATAATAATAAATATTGACACCTTTCATACATGCATAATGGAACTGCCCATTCAATGTATTGCGTGTATTTCCCAATAATTCCAGCACAAAAATATTTACACAATTCCCTAACATTTGATTGGCCCGTAGCAAGTCTCTGTCCAAAATTTATGTCCCAGTAAACTCCCACGCCGAACTACTTTCCGTAACCGTGAGGCGCAGTTAAAATAATTATTAAGACAATGGAAAATAAACACATGTTCTTGATGAATTTATTTCAAATGCTGGAATTATAAGGAATGAATGGCCTTTTTGTGGAATTTATCGGGGTGAAAACTTGGAAAGGTCGCGGGAATACTGGACGAAGGCCTTTTTGTGGAATTTATCGGGGATATAAACTTGGAAAAGTCGCGGGAATACTGGACGAGGCCTTCCGGCCTTCGTCCAGTATTCCCGCGACTTTTCCAAGTTTATACCCCGATATATTCCACAAATAGGCCATGCATTCCTATAATGCATTACATTGGCCGCAGGTGACGCCGTGTGCCGTTATTGATTCGTTAATAAGGTTTGTTTGACGTCTTTCCATACCGTTGGCAATAACGACACGCTATTGACCACATCCCAACGTGCTATCGCGGTTGCGGTTGTTGCCACCACTGGTGTTTGAACAGATGGTTCGTATGTTGGTGTCATATGGGTATTTTGCTGCATTTTATGTAGATTTCGGTGGATTTCGTTGGTTTTGGGGTAATTTACATAGTTGGGTGCAACTACTATTACACATGACAGAAATCGTCAATTATCTACACATTCACCGTTCCGAACTTTCTGACCCGTTTTATACTGTCAAAATACCCACAAAGGAACACGAAGGTAAATTACCGTACTAACTCGCGGGAGGTGACGTAAATTGTATGTTGGTAACAATGCACCTAAACCACCAGATATACCGAAATAACCCATAAAACACCGAAATATGAACCGTTTTTCAAGAACCTGTGGTTGCCACGACAGCAGTCGGGCGCGTAAATTTCTAAAATGTGAGGCATGTGAAATCATCGCCCATGACAACTTAACCTCGTGGAATTTTGGAGTACATTTTCGTTTTCGTCGTTATTTGTAAAAAATATCATGCATTTATTTCGAATTCAATATCGACGAAAAGCAAGTAACGGTACCAGAATCTAACCGAAATATACTGAGTCAAAGCAGAAACAGTATAAAACTATCGAAATATTCAATAATGACGTTCTCTGTATCGAAAACGGGATGCAATCAAAACACAAAGAAATAAACACGTCAGTTATACATAGACTTGCGGAGAAAATAAAATAAAAACCAGCCCGATAAGATAAATTGTGGCTGTGACTGGAGAAATGGGCTTTGCGACCAGTGTAGATCCAGATCAGCCTGTGCATCCGCACAGTCTGATCAGGATCTGCACTGTTCGCCATTCCATCAATGAAACACCCGTGATGCCACTAACAAGCAATATATATCGTTACCAGACTACATGACAGGAGGGTGCTATTTAAACAGGAGCTTCACTGGTCACACATCCCATACGCCCCATTTATCCAGTCACAGCCACAAGTGACGTTCGTGCGCAGATCTATGCGTGCAACAATATATACGTTAATGTCAGAAATGGACGTTATCGTAAATGATGGACGGAATGTAACAACACATGATCCGCTTTTACAAAAGGTGGTCGGTTGAGTTTTCATCAGCGTGTATCACATGCTCGGCTAGAAGATTGGTGTTTGTTCGAAGTTCTTCACAGACATAAGGAATGCAGACCCAACACAAATTACAATAGGAGTATTCACATATTCTTTTTTTAAGAACAAAACATATTACTCGTACTTTGCACCTTTAAAGGTACATGCCCACTCAGTAGGCACAAATGTTCTTATATCAGACATCATTCGAGACATTTTCTGGCAAAACAAACATTCATTCAGCATTACCCCACGTATTGATTGGGATTATTATACATTTTATAGCAAACGTAAATTTCCACACTGGTATCAGGGGCGATAACCGTGTTTCCTTAAAATGTTAACTGAAATTATTATTTAGTATCTGTATTTATTTCTTATGTGCAATGATCATACTTTCTGATCTGTCGAAAATAAAAATAAATATTCAGGTGACGCATTTAATAAGTATAAATAATTAAAAAAATATCATGCCTCATTTGCATATGAAAATAACCTGATACCACCGCGAGTCACTATCAGTAAACTAAATATCACTAAATTATTATATCTGTATAGCGGGCACTCGTAATATTTAGAACTGGTCGAATAGTGACACAATTATACACTTATTTAATTTCTATAAAGAACAGTTTGTGGGCATGTACGTTTAAAGTGGCTGTGTGTCAGATGATGTCTCGACATCAAACATGCGGTATTTCGCTTCATGCACAGTAAATGACATCAATAACATGTTATCATAAACAGGGGAGATAATTTGGCTTGGCAGAATGTGATATTTTCGCTATGCATGTAGGTTAGATGATACTAAATGGTGTGAAATCGCCAAGGGGTATTGCAAAAGTAGTCCGGCATAAACAAAATAGTGCGGTTGTTTTAGGGTCACAGACACAGTACACTTGCAAATCTTGATCCATTACTACCCAGTTTCACTTAACGAACATTTTTAACACCAGTTTTCAGCATATTTGTAGCAATTAACAAAATATTGGGGGACATGACGAGGGTGGTTTTTTCTTTCTTAGGAGTAAGTGACCGGCTGCAGGTCATGTGTAAGTTGGTCCCACAGCATCCATACGAACAGTGAAAGTATGAGAGACTGGCCATATTGGATTAAATTACGAGTATATAGTAAAACTATTTGGTGTGTTCTAACCTGTACCAGTAAGTAGAATTGTGAAATGTGTTATTAGCCGGCTAATATATTGGTCATCCATCGAATTCTGAAAAAGTTTGTAGCAACCCTTTTCTCCGCTATTCGGTAATCTACGAACGCGAATTTTGCTGTATCACTTCCAAATTGCATCAACCGATAAAGTTTGCATTTTTGGCAATTATCTCCGTTTAAAACTTTAAATATAGCCAAATAACACAATTTTGAATACGTAATGAGCTGAACGCCGGAAGAGATTGAACCCGGAAGTTGTTGTTGTTGAAGTCCATAGTTGGCTCTAATGGCCAAATACGCCAACATACGCAGCCACGTATAATCGCGTAAAATGTGTTTATTCGGCTAATTTATAATTGACCTCTGCTCAAAATCTCCTCCGACTAGCAACCCCAGCATCTCGGGTTTATCCCATTGGATAGCGTATGCGCGTCATTTGACGCTAGTTAATATTCACAAAATTTTCCACCAATCAAAACGAAGAATTGCCCTTCATAGCGAACTTTGATTTGTTTACGTATCATGCAGGGATGGCAGGGATGCATCCAGCACGCGCGATTGCGGCAATCCCCCGCCCCTTAATTATTGTCAATGCCGCAAATTATTGATTGTCTTGCGCCCGACATCGCGCAAAAAATCACGGATGGGCCCCTTTTTAAATGACCAGTGCGCACATTAAAAAAACGTAATTGACTATTTAAACGCGCTGCGTATTTAAATCATTGGAAGACGTACAGTTCAATCGAGTTTGTGCAGCCGTTGAACGTAAGCTTCGAGTCGATTTAAACCATTTAAATCGATAAACAAGGGATAAACAAGTGACAACGTTAACCTGTTGTGCTCCATTAAGAAGTAATAAGCTTATGGCAAATCATATTACTTTGGGGCCGAGCTACTAAAGTGACTGGTGTGCATGGAAAATATTGAGTTCTGATTTTAAATTGGGAATTTTCCACCTCATCGTGGACCCGTTTTCATGCGGGATAGTACAACCCGTTGGCCCGGCCTTAAATGACCTTAACTGTTGATAGGCCGTTAAACACCAATACTCACTCGCTCATTCACCCCCCCCCCCCCCCCGAGACTCAGTAACTACTAAAATGCGGACATATATTGAACCCTGATTGATCGGCTAATAACATCATGCTCTGCATGACTTTTTCATTTAGTTTTTGTTGTGACATTATAATACTACGCCAACTTTAGAAAGAAGTTCCTATTAAAAGACGCTGGTGTAATTAATTTAAATAAACTAAATGAGTAACCATCGATTGAAAAACGTGTTTATAATACTGAAAATGACTAGCGTTGCAACGCTAGTTATTTTCAGGTATTATAAACATGTTTTACCAACCCCCATTTTTACAGGCTACATATATCAACTATTATGTTAATAAATGCGATACAAAGTTACAATTAAAACTATTTTTCTTATTCTGTTTCATCACTTTCTATGCATATATATTATGATACAAAGTCCTAATTAGGAAATAGTAACTCCTAATTAAGAGATAACATCTCCTAATTAGGAGTTAGGAGATACAACATTGTTTAGCATTGACACATATAGTAAGTCCGAAGTTGGCGATAGTAAGTCCTAATTAGGTGATAACTACTAATTATGAGATACTGAATCCTAATTAGGATATATTGAGTCCTAATTAGGAGATAATAACTCATAATTAGGAGTTAGTATCTCCTAATTAGGAGATAAACATAGTTTAGCATTGGCACCAGGACGCTGCCATACATATATGAGACACAGGGCCTTTAAAATCTACCGCTCCAATACACAACCAATGTCTGGATTCAGTAGATTATCCGACGTAAACTTGCAAAACAGGTAATCAAATTTCGCCTGGCGTGTAGGAATTGTAGTTTCAATAGCATATATCACTTACTGGTGAAAGCATAGTACATTATTGTTCCATAAAATACGCATTTGGTTACAGAACTAGGAAGTGTCAATATTGGTTGCCGTCCCACGAAACGTCCACTTGCAGAAATCCATTAGTGTTGTGGTAAAATGAGACACGTCCTGTGATTTTGTACCGAAGAACATGCGCGATTTTTCATCCAATAAATGTACAAAAGCTGTGATATTATCTGTAAATGACGTCGAAAGTTGACAATTTTTCATGCAATAAATGTACAAAAACTGTAATATTATCTGTAAATGACGTCGAAAGTTGACGAAAATTTCGTCACCTTCGTAAATGTGTGAAAATGTACATATGTTTTTTTTATGAAATATCACACTGTTCTTAGGTACAGAATCACATGGCGTGTCTCAAATGTTGTCTGTGACTGGGTAAATGTTGCTATTATATGGTTGTGAAGGCAAGAATATACCGATATCAGTAGCATATTTCACCAACATTGCAAAGTATACTTTTCTAGCAAAGTATACTTTGAGGGAGAAATTTTCAATTTTAGGATAAATTTATTAATTTTTATTATACTGAATTTATTACATTACCACAGCCATTTTGACTGTGATAATGTAAATAAATTCAGTATAATAATTCTGCATACTTTTAATAATCAAATATATGCAGTCGTTAGTTCCATATTAAATAATGCATTTCAGGAAAAATAAATGATTACTCCCTCAAACTATACTTTGCTAGAAAAGTATATTTTGCAATGTTGGTGAAATAGGCTACAGTATGTAGATCCTCCATAAAATGCCCCCCCCCCCTCCCACTGTGCTCACCCTGGGGAAACGAGGGATATGGCCGTTGCGGCGAGGCACACACTATTCTTTATAGGAATGAAATAATCGCAATGTCCATTAACATTTTAAGGAAACACGGTTATCGCCCCTGATATCAGTGTGGAAATTTACGTCTGATATAAAATGTATAATAATTCTAATCAATACGTGGGGTAATGGTGAATGAATGTTTGTTTTGCCAGAAAATGTCTCGGATGATGTCTCTGATATAAAGAACATTTTTGCCTACTGAGTGGGCACGTACCTTTAAAGTTTATTTACTAAATCACAACTAAACGATTACTAACAAGCACAGGAACACTAAATACAATTGTTTTCGTATTGAGGATCAACTTTTATGGAACGCAACATCTACATAAACTCAACTAATTATTGCTAGCTCTAAAATAATTATTGCTAGCATTAACTATTTAGAGCTAGCTCCAATCATTTTAAGAGCTCTCTAAATCACTTAGAGATAGCATTACATATTTAGATATAGCATTAATTATTCATGGAACGCCGAATCTACATAAACTCAAATACGTATTGCCAGCTCTAAATAATTAAAGCTAGCATTAAATATTTAGAGCTAGCATTACAAATGTAGAGCTCGCAATAATTATTTCAATGAACGCCAAATCTAAATAAACTAAAATAATTATAGCTAGCAATAACTATTTATTTAATGCTAGCTCTAATTATTTAGAACTAGCAATAATTATTTCAGTTTATGTAGATTTGGCGGTCCATAAACGTTGGATGTAATTAGTATGTATGTTTAACCCTTTCACCCCTAAGTAACTGAATGGGCTGCGATATGTTAATTTTTCAACCAATCCAATCATCGCAAAATGATTTTCAGACTATTCCATTTATAAAAAAGGGGTATTTGTTGTTCTCAAAAATATGAAAATTACTTTCAAACAGTGCAGATCCTGATGAGACGGCTCGTTACGAGCCGGCTCATCTGGATCTGCACTGTTTGCATAAACCGATATAACGGGCTTTCGGGTTCAAAGGGTTAATGAAAAATCGCACATCTTCTTAGTTACAAAATCACATGGCGTGTCTCATATGTGGCTGTGACTGGAGAAATGGGGCTTATGGAATTTGTGACGAGTATAGCTCCTGATCAAATATCACACTCCTATAGGCTGATAGTGATCTCTTTTCATTGTTAGAATCTGACGGGTGTTCCAATGATTGGATGGCGATCAGTGCAGATCCTGATCAGACTGTGCGGATGCACAGGCTGATCTGGATCTACACTGGTCGCAAAACACTTGAGCCCCATTTATCTAGTCACATCCACATATATGTCTTGTAAATCTCGTATTACACCGGTCTGGTCAGATATCACTGCCAGACAGCTAGGAACCGATGTATTGTTGATGAGCATAGACAAATACTATATATAATATGCATACCGTAAGTCATGCAGTTGTTATCATATCCCGACGAATATCGACAGGATTGGTTTGGTGTCAAAGTGCCAAAATATACCGTATATGCAAATGATTGATTGTCATCTGTGAGAGCAAGTCGCCATGCGTGACAGCCAGAACATTCGGGTTAATATTGATCCTGACAGTTAGTCTGGTTTGATATAACAACCAGTATCACCTGCGTTTACATTGCTACATGTGTCTGATTTACGATGGAACATCAGCAAACCGGACACCCTGGGGGCCTCCAAGGGTGTCCGGTTTAGAGAGGTTGCATCGTACTTGCCTTCTCGGGTGTCCATTTTAGGGAGGTTGCATCGTACTTACTTTTCCATTGTGTCCGGTTTAGAGAGGTGCCATCGTACTTACCTTCCCAGGGTGTCAGGTTTAGAGAGGTACATCGTACGTACCTCCCAGGATGTCCGGTTTAGAGAGGTAGCATCGTACTTACCTCACATGGTGTCCGGTTTAGAGAGGTACCATCGTACGTACCTTCCCGGGTGTCTGGTTTAGAGAGGTACATCGTACGTACCTCAGGTGTCCGGTGTATAGAGGTACCATCGAACTTACATTCCCAGGGTGTCCGGTTAAGAGTGGTACCATCGTACTTACCTCACAGGGTGTCCGGTTTAGAGAGGTACCATCGTACGTACCTCCCAGGAAGTCTGGTTTAGAGAGGTACATCGTACGTACCTCATAGGGTGTCCGGTCTAGAGAGGTACCATCGAACTTACATTCCCAGGGTGTCCGGTTAAGAGTGGTACCATCGTACTTACCTCACAGGGTGTCCGGTTTAAAGAGGTACCATCGTACGTACCTCCCAAGAAGTCCGGTTTAGGGAGGTACCGTCGTACGTACCTCCCAGGGTGTCCGGTTTAGAGAGGTACCATCGAACTTACATTCCCAGGGTGTCGATTTAGAGAAGTTGTATCGTACTTACCTTCCCGGAGGTGTGGATTCCTTTCCAGAGACTGAAGTAGCAGATGAGGTATACCCCGAGAAGACACAACAACAACTGCCAGTTGATGACGCCCACATCGAATATACCCCCGCTCTTGTGAAGCTGTAACATCCCACGCCTGTTGGAAAGAAATGAGGAAATAGATGAGACACTCCGTGTGATTTTGTACCTTGGGACATCTGCGTAATTTCATTAAATACGTTTATATAATTTACAATATTTTCCGTAAATGGCGTCAAAAGTTGACACAATTTTCAGAGTACATGTATATTCCGCATGTACTCTGAAATTTGGCAACTTTTGACTTTATTTATGAAAAATAATGTAAATTTTGTAAACGTATTTAATGAAATTACGCAGATGTCCGAAGGTACAAAATCACATGGCGTGTCTTATATAGCATTTTCACACCGTACAATGTACTATCGCGGCTGCAGTTGTTGCCACAACAACAGTCAGGTGCATACATAGCTGAAATATGAGACCTCTGAAATCATCGCCTATAACTAGTTAACTCCGTGGTATTTTGGAGTACATATTTCGCTAGTAGCTGCAGATATGAGTGTCTAAAATGATTCTGGTCATATAACCATTGTTCTGGGTTCCGTATTTCATTCCGCTAAAGCTTTGCCAAATTTCGTTCCGGGAAGTACACACAAAGTGGTGATGATTTAAGGAATTGGCCGATGGTTCCCGAGTGGTAAATAGGCTGTGATTATCATGCGCGTTGCAAACATGGTTTCGAATTTGATGTAAATTACTGTCTGTTCAACGTTTTTCTGCCGGCGAACTTTTGGCTATTAAACATATTAAATCTAAAACATATTTAAAAGTAAATACTTGTTCATCAATAACAAAAAGGTCACCCTCCCAAAAAAACATTATTTGATGAAATTCCATCAAATATTGATTTTATTGCGAAAAAACTATTTTCCTATGGGAATTTAACATGGAGAGTCACTTTCCAAAACTTTTTTGGAAATATTTGGAAATTGACTCCGAAACCTGGCGAGATCGCTTCAAAATGATGTATCTAAGAAAACAAAAGTTAGATTGTGAAAATCGGTCCACAAATAAAAAATATATTTAAAGAAAATCTATTTTTAGCCCCCATGTTTAAAACAAATCTGTTTTTAGCCCCCACCAATATTTGATGGAATTTCATCATTTCGCACATTTGTCACATGTGTCGACACAGACCAGCCTGTGCATTTGCGAAGTCTGACATGTGTCTACACTGTTCACAATCAATATCGCATTATGTGTATTGGTGGTTCCACAAAACTGCATTACATGTATTAGTAAGAAGGCTGACTTAAAGGTACATGACCACTCAGTAGGCACAACACGTTCTTTATAGGAATTAAATAAGTGTATAATTGTGTCACTATTCCATCAGTTCTAAAAATTACGAGTGCCCGCTATTCAGATATAATCATTAAGTAATATTTATTTTACTGATAGTGACGCGCGGTGGTATCAGGCTATTTTCATATGCGAATGAGGCATGACAGTTTTTAATTATTTATACTAATTAAATGCGTCACCTAACAAATTATAAAGTATGATCATTGCACATCAAAAAATAAATACAGAGAACAAATAGTAATGTCCGTTAACATTTTAAGGAAACACGGTTATCGCCCCTGATATCAGTGTGGACATTTACGTCTGATATAAAATGTATAATAATGCCAATGAATACGTGGGGTAATGGTGAATGAATGTTTATTTTGCCAGAAAATGTCTCAGATGATGTCTCTGATAGAAAGAACATGTTGTGCCTACTGAGTGGGCATGTACCTTTAACCCTTAGACTGCGGGAAATGCAAATTGTCGTCTGCTGTTGTTATATATTTTGTATTATTTCTCAACAAAACATGGTTTATCAGTACTTGAGAATCATTTCCATTGGAAATGATCATAAAGTGTTGTCAAATCACGTTTAGATGAGATAAAACAGCAGACGACACAACAATTGCAATTAACAATTGCGGTATGCTGTTTATTTTTATTTGTATCAATAAAATGCGTTTTTATTAAGAAATGACACAGATATGAACAAACAGCAGGCGAACATATTTACTTCCCGCCTTTTAACAGCTCACATGACACTTACTCAAAATATTCATGCGCGGGTGATACCCGCGTCCCGTGATGGACTTCTGTACTGTTGCTGATTGCCATACTAATGTTTGATAATGTCCCGTTAATTGAGGTCACATTCGGACTGGCCGTGGGCTTTAGGTAACCCTCGTAACACTGGGGCGTATTCCATTCGTGGTTACAATTGTCCCAAGGCAGGTTGCCCGTAAACGAGGCGAAAAAGAAATGAAGCGCCCAGGCGATTATGACGTTGTAGAAAAAGTCTGTATAAAACGCTATCAATACCACGGCCCAGCCAATGCCTGCAAGAAAACATAATTTAATTATATTTCGTATGTACTCTGCCAATTTTGTCAAGTTTTGACTTAATTTATGAAAAAGAATGTACATTTTATAAACGCATTTAATGACTACGACCTAATCACTGCGTATGAATATGTACGGTGGCTGGGGTTATTTTTTTGCATTTTAAAGCCATTTGTTGGTGTTGACGGGATAAATGGAAGAGTAGGTTAGTGCCGTGAATGGAAAAAAATATCTGGCGCGGCACGGAAACGGGATTTGCTGGGCAGAGCCTCGCCCATCCCGTTTCCTAAGCCTTGCCAGATATTTTTTCCCATTCACGGCACTAACCTACTATTCGCTATACCCTATTATCGTAGTTACAAGTGTCACAATAATTCAATCACATGCTTTAGATTGTGTTAACTACATTGTACATGGTATGTCTTTTGTAATTACTATGGAAAAATTTCAGCTGTTGAAGTTATGAGTATGTGGTTGTGACTAGAAAAATAGGGCTTATGGGATTTGAGCCCAGTGTAGCTCCTGATCAAATAGCACACTCGTGTAGCCTGATAACGATCTATATCGCTTGTTAGAAGCATGCCGGGTTTTCCATTGATGTAATGACGAACAGTGCAGATTTTGATCAGACTGGTCGCATATGCCATGAAGCCCATAGTCACAGCTACATATATGTCTGGCCTTTGAAAATGACAACAATAATCAATATTGCATACAAAAACGGACAATAATGGAGATAATCAATCAAATAACGAGTTTACCTTTAAAAAGCGGGCAAACCTTTCCCCAGCAGGTTATCGCCCCTGATCGATAATATTGGCCGAGGGCCAACTCCATGTAGAAGAGCGGGATTCCCCCGAATACCAACATTAGTGCATATGGGATGAGGAAGGCACCTGGAACAGAAAGAACAAGAGTGTCTACAGATTACCCGATTTACTGATTTCCCGGTAAACTGATATCCTAATTTACCTGACTTTCCGATCTACCGATGTCCCGTTATAACGATTTCTCTGTTCACGGATCCACCGATTTTCCGATCAACCGATTTCTAGTCTACCGATTTTCCAATTCATTGATTCCCCGGTCTACCGATTTCCCGGTCCACCGATTTTCCGGTCTATCGATTTCCCGGTACACCGATTTCCCGATTTAACGATTTCCCGGTCCACACATTTGCCGGTCTACCGATTTCCCGGTCCATCAATTCCCCAGTCTATCAATTTACCGATTTTCTGCATTAACGATTTCCCGGTCCACTCATTTGCCGGTCAACCGATTTCCCGATCCATCGATCCATCGATTTCCCGGTCTACCGATTTCCCGATTTAATACTTTTCCAGTCCACTCATTTACCAGTCTACCGATGTCCCGGTCTACAGATTTCCCGGTCTACATATTTCCCGGTCTAACGATTTTCCGGTCTACCGATTTCCCGGTCTACCGATTTCCTGGTCTACCGATATCCCGGTTTACCGATTTCCCTGCCCACCGATGTTCCGGTTTACCGATTTTCCGGTCTACCGATTTCCCGGTCTACCGACTTCCAGGTCTACCGATTTCCAAGTCCATCGATGTCCCGGTCTACAAATTTCCCGGTCTACATATTTCCCGGTCTACCGATTTTCAGGTATACCGATTTCCCGGTCTACCGATTTCCTGGTCTACCGATTTCCCGGTTTACCGATTTCCCGGTCTACCGATTTCCCGGACTACAGATTTCCCGATATACCGATTTCCCGGTCTACTGATTTCCCGGTCCACCGATTTCCCAGACTACCGATTTGACGGTCCACCGATTTCCCGGTCTACCAATTTCCCGCTATATCGATTTCCCAGACTACCGATTTGCCGGTCCACCGATTTGCCGGTCCACCGATTTTCCTATCAATCGATTTCCCGATTCACCGATTTCTCGGTCCACCAATTTTCCGGTCTGATTTCCTGATTTCCCGGTCTGATTTTCCGGTCTACCGATTTCCCGGCCTGCCGATTTCCCGGTCCAGTGATTTGCCGGTCTACCGATGACCCGGTCCATCGATTCCCCGGTCTACTGATTTCCCGACTTAACGATTTTCCGGTCAACTCATTTCCCGGTCCGCTGATTTTCCGGTCTACCGATTTCCCGGTCCATCGATTACCTGGTCTACTGATTTCCTATCTTAACGATTTCCCGGTCCATCGTTTTTCCTGTCTAATAATTTTCCGGTCTAAATATTTACCGGTGTACCGATTTGCCGGTGTACCAATTTCCCGGCCTACTGATTTCCCGGTCCACGATTTCCCGGTCCACATATTTCCCAGTCCACAGATTTCCCGATCTACCGATTTCCTAGTTTACCGATTTCCCGGTCAACAGATTTCCCGGTCCACGATTTCCCGGTCCACTTGTTTCCCAGTCTACATATTTCCCGATCTACCGATTTACCAGTCTACCGATTTCCCGGTCGATAGTCATCTGACCTCGACACTGAATATTGAACAGGTGGGCGGTGTGTGTGAGCTACATCATGAAACTATTGATGCTTATAAAGAAGCATATGCTGTCATCAAGTCCGTTCAGCTCTGTGTCAGTTCAAGTCAATTCAGTAGTGTGGTACTTAAAAACTTAATAGCAAATCGGACGGACGGACAGACGGACATCTCCCAGCTTATATGTGTTCATTTTTGTTGTTCTAATAACCCCATACTGTTTGCATCTCACAAGAAAACGAAATAAGCAGAAATTGTCACTTGAGGGTTTTTACTTGGACATGGACAGTCACAACTGTCGCAATAATTTACTGAAGGAAATACATACATTCAACCCCAGATGTCTTGCACCGTTTCCAGGATACAATCACCTATTACAGACAATGCCAATTCATACATTTCAGTGAATTCTGAGAAATCATTACTGTTGTCCTTATTGCCCTCGATTGCAGATGAATTTGTTTCCGTGTCAATCTCCGCGATATTTGACACACATGTATGCTATGCCTTTAATCACACAATCACTTACACTGTGGATCAGTGCTAATAAAGACTGGAAGCGGGGAATTTGTCGTATGATGCACAGGCACTCTGTGGTATGAACGAGAAAAGCCTCTTTAAATCATACCCAATTTTATTCTGATATTAAATATCTAGAAGGTAGGACACTCGCCATCTTTTCAACCAACGGAAGTGGAGTATTTAACTTGGGCCTGGCTCGCTAATTCAGTAATTGTAACGCGCGAGAAGGCCGGGACCAGCACCGGGACCAGCAGGTTTCCGGCCTTCTCGCGCGTTACAATTACTGAATAATCGAGCCGGGCCCAAGGTACACTAGCACCACTTCCGTTGGTAGAAAGGATGGCGAGTGTCCTACCTTCTAGATATTTAATATCAGAGTATAAGTGGGTATGATTTAAACAGCGTTTTGTCCTTGATACCCCAAAGTGCCTGTGGTATGATGATGTTATATGCCAATAATAGTATGTAACGAATTCCCAGCGTCCACTGGTTATTATCGCAGAGTTTTCCCGCCTCCAATATGTACAAAACACTACCGCCTGCGTTAATATTGTCAATATATCAACGTTTCTGAACATCTATCAGCGCTCCAGATAAGCTGCGTATTTGCGTAAATACCCAATTAAAATTGCCAAAAACCCAATTTAAATCAGAAGTAGCGAGTATCAAAAAGCAATAACAAATTTGTGGTATGTTTATCATGCTACAGAAAACAATAAACACACCACAAATATAGTATATGTTTCCATGAAAACACATCTTGGTATTTCATTAGAATTGTCTCCAAGGAGACAATTCTAATGAAATACCAAGACATGTTTTCATTTTGAAGCAAACTATTCAATAATTGCTGTCTGTTGATGTGTAAACAGTAGTGTGATTTTATTTTACCCAATTAAAATATTGAAATACCCAATTGCTTCAGAAATGATGGAGTGACAATACTCGATTACTAATTCCTTATCTGGAGCACTGATATATTGGCAATCTCAACTAGCAATCAAGCAGTTTGGTTGGCTGTGCCTGAGCTGTGGCACAGCTCAGGCACAGCCAATCAAGCTGCTTACTTTCAAACACGCTATTCAAGTATTTTCTAATAACCACATTTACATTCAGTTAAGGATTTAACAGTCCGTTAAGGATTTAACAGTCCGTTAAGCTAACTGGTGTTTTGAACAACCGGGCCCTGATCAGCTATCTTAAAGACGGGGTCCCGCACCCGGGTGTATTGTAGGGGTTTCCTTTTATTATTTCAACCGTTAGATATGTCATTAATGTACACACATAGCCATTAATTTGTATTACCTGGTATATTATTAGCATTATTTTGCCCTATTTGACAGACTGATTTTAATAATTTTGAGGTCAAGGGTTTGAAAATATTAACAAAAATCAATATTTATTCAACGGAAATCAATATTTATTCGTACAATGCATTTTCTGGTTTACAATAATTATACTTTATAAGATATCGACAGCAGTCGTAATTAAGTTTAAACAGTTTGGCTATTAAACACATTAAATCTCAGAAATATCTATAGGTAAGTACTTTATTATCAATAAAAAAAAAGTCACCGTCTCCAAAAAAAATTATTTGATAATTTATTGCGAAAAAAAGATTTTAATATGGAAATTTCCATAGTAAAATCTTTTTTTCGCAATAAATTATCAAATAATTTTGGAGAGGGTGACTTTTTTTTTTTATGGGTAAAAAAGGAGGTAAATAGAGACAAGAAAGGTGGGAAAACGAACGAAAAAAATTGACTCCGAAACCTGGCTAGATAGTTTGGAAATGGTGTAACTAAGAAAACAAAAGTTAGATTTTGAAAATCGGTCCACAATTGAAAACTTATATTAAAAAAAACTATTTTTAGCCCCCATGTTTTTTTCGCAATAAAATCAATATTTAATGGAATTTCGTCAACTATTTTTTTTTGTGGAGGGTGACTTTATTATTGATGAAAAGCTACTTACCTTTGTATATTTCGGAGATTTAATGTCTTTAATAGCCAAAAGTTCGTCGGCAACAAAACGTGAACCGACAGTAATCACCATTTCTTCACATGTACATAAGCTGGTGATCACCACTACTGACATGAAATTGAAATAGTAGTTAATACTGTGTAAAAACGGACAATTTCGATGTTAAAACATGTGCAGGGATTCCGCTGGCGATCGCCACTTTCGCAATTGGCGATAAAAATAAACAATTGGCGATAAAAAATTACAATTTTCGAAAAAAAATCGCCACTTTTGAAGTGGCGATTTTTTTATTTTCCCCAGCGGAATCCCTGCGTGTGGAATAGTTACATAATTAGGTACCCGCTTAATTTCCGTAAATATGTACTTTTACATAAGTTGAGAGCACCCACCTTTAACTCAACTGAGACAAACAATGGTGTGCCGTCCAACCTATCAACCTTCATTGTCATGAATGTATCATCAGTGCCCCGCAACATGACGCAAATTAACAATGAAAATGTCTTAAGTCAACGGAGAGAAACAATGGTGTGGCTTCCAACCTCCTATCAACCTTCAATAACATGAATGTATTTTCAAATAAAGGTCAGAATGTCGGCGGAATCCGATTACAATCCCCCCCTGTGTTGTGTCGGCGGTGGCAGTGTCGAGAGCAATAACGTCGTGTATCGCCCCGTGACGGGCATGTCCGTGGCTTCCCATGGCCGCGGCGATCAATTGTGACCTTTCTATTTTTGTCTTACTCTTCGATATGGTAAACATTACACTTTTCTTCATGAATATATAACCAAGGTGTATGATCACGTGGTACTAATAACAACAACAAGTACTGAAACTTGCAAAATCCAACCGATTGAAAGTACGTATTATTTTATGTTGTCCTTATTACGTAACGGATTTTGATGAAATATGGCGCATCAAACGCGTCTTGTTAATCTGCATTTGGTGGTCTCTGTATTTTCGCCCAAACTTCTGTCGTTTTTGCGGAGAATATATTTCCGTATGCAAAAACGACATAAGGCTGTGCCAAACTCCCTGGACCATCAAATGCATCTCATAAAGACGCGTTTGCTGTGCCATATTTCATAAAAATCGGTTGCATATTAAGGAAAATATCAAATAATACTTACTTTGGAGTGGGCGACGTTGTTGTTGTTGTAACCACGTGATCATGTACCTTGTATAATGTAGGCCATAAACACGTACTTTGGTTCTCAGATATCGCCGTGTCAGAAAAATCCCTGCGCGTCAGAGCATTTTAATGTCATGGAGAAATACAAACATACTGCAAATTTGCCACATGATCAATCAAAAACACTGCCATGAAAACAATATGTTAAATCCAGTTATATCTGACAAAAACCTGGCGAGCCGCCTCATCATGATCTACACTGTTTGCACATACTACATGTAGAAAAGATATATGTAGTGTTGAAAGGGTTAGAACTCCGCCTTACGCCCGCCGTTATTGTAACAGAGGAACGAAACATCGGTCGTTATTGTAACATAGGAACAAAATATTGGCCGTCACGGTGACATTCCTCGAAATATTACTTTCGCCGTTACAGGGAAAACCGACTGATTACAATTGATAAACATCATTGGGGACGGCTGTAACTATGTTGATTTGCATGTTATTTATTAACAATAACTCTTGCAATCTACTCCCGTATCGTCCATAAGCTAGTGCTCGTATTGCAAGAGTTACTGTTTGCAATTATCTCTATTGCTACTTGTATTGTATAAATGCCTTTAAAGGCACATTCCCACTCAGTAGGCACAAACTGCTACATGTATTTATAGGATTAAATAAGTGTATAATTATGTCACTGTTCCACCAGTTCTAAAAATTACCCCACCTATTGATTGGCATTATTTCACATTTTATATCAGATGTAAATTTTCACACTGATATCAGGGGCGATAACCTTGTTTCCTTACAATGTTAACCGACATTACTATTTATTCTTTGCATTTATTTTTTCATTTGCATTGATCATACTTTATAATCTGTCGAAAATATTACTTTTCCAGGTGACGCACATAATTGGTATAAATAATTAAAACATAGTATGCCTCATTTGCAGATGAAAATAGCCTGATACCACCGCGCGTCACTATCAATAAAATAAATATTACTAAATGATTATATCTGTAGAGGGCACACGTCATTTTTAGAACTGGTGGAATAGTGACACAATTATGCACTTATACAATTCATATAAAGAACTTCAAATAAACTAGTATCAAGGTGTGGGATAACGTGGTTTCCGACCCGATTTTACGACGTGACATAACTGAATCTGTGACGTCATTTTTACAATAGACTTTCTTTAAAATCTTCCTAACAAACGGACGGATTTTGATGATATGTAGCGCACCAAATACGATGGCATATGTGTTTTATGGGTGCTATGAACGTTATTTAAAATAACTTATAACTTTCACAAAGAATCGAGTACCGTTTAGTTCTTACATTCACGTGCTCTAGTTTTTATTTACATTTACGGTAACCGATTCTTCGTCAGAACGACAGAATTATGAGATTACAGTCGCCTATACAATGAAGGGCAACGTGTACCCCTTAATACGGTATATTTATGTCATTCCATTATAAAGTTATTAGAGGAAATCTGTAAACACATCTAAAAAATATGACGTCACGCCGTTCGGAAACGCCGTGATCCCACACCTTGAGTATTAAACACAACAGGGAAAAAAACGTTTAAACACCGGCTTACCTCCGCCGTTTTTGTAACAGAGGAACGGGAACCGCCAGACATTGGCCAGGTCGACGGCGAAGCCAATCACAGAGAGCAGGAAGTCGATCTTCTTGTTCCACGTGTCGCGCTCCACTTCCGGCTCCTCGTCCTCCAGCATCACGTGGGTAGTCTTGCTCTCCATTAACTTCACTGAAATACAGGAGATGATACTAGGGGTAAGTGGCTTTAACCCTTTCACCCCTAAGTAACTGAATGGGCTGCGATATGTTAATTTTGCAACCAATCCAATCATCGCAAAATGATTTTCAGACTATTCCATTTATAAAAAGGGGGTATTTGTTGTTCTCGTGAAAATTACTTTCAAACAGTGCAGATCCTGATGAGACGGCTCGTTACGAGCCGGCTCTTCTGGATCTGCACTGTTAGCATAAACCGATATAGCGGGCTTTCGGATTCAAAGGGTTAACCCTTCTTTTTTCTCATTGTCTCATTCAGATCCATTAGATATATATATATTGCAACCTCTCTAAACCGGACACCAAGAAACATCTGATCTCATTTTTCTTGGGTAATTAATCTCAGGTTATAATGTCTGTTCATGATCGCATAGCACACAACTATGGCTCAGAATTATCAAATGCCTGATTAATGCTTTGGTCACAATACCTTCCGATTAGGCTTAGGATGTACTCCCGGCATGATTTTTTGCCATTTTGGCCTGGTCCCCGGCCGGACACCAGACATGGCCGGCCGGTGGCCGGGTCTCTCAGGCATAATCGGGGAGGTGCCCGAAGAGTTTTAACTCGAAGTTAAAATTGTCCGGTGTCCCGTAGATTTTCATAATCGGCCACATATCCTTCACACATCGTTTAAGTATCGTCCGATATCCTGCCGGGAATCGAGCGGTAATCGGCCGGTGTATGTAGCCTCAAAGGAGAATTTCTTGGGACCGGACATGGGCCGATATCCGGCCAATGTGTGTTTACACATTGGGAAGTAACCCACCGATGTCCGATCGGACATCGGCCGGGCATCGGGTGGACTATATAAACCCCCCGTCAGTCGTCGTGTACAACCTTATAGCGCGTTCCTACACAAGACACAACACACACACGACAAGAAGATGCCTCCCAAAGGAAAACAAGGAGAATGTGGCAAGGGCAAGGGCAAGGGCAAGTGCAAGCAGAAGAAGGCACCCGCAGCTCCTCGGAGAACCTCCCCCAGGAAGAAGAAGGCTGCCCCCGCCGAGGACCACAGCAGTGACGAGGAGAGCACCCATGGAGCCGGAGCTGAGTCAGATGCGTCGCAGGAGTCTGTGGCCCAGTCGCAGTCAGGGTCGCAGTCCCAGTCGCTGCCCCAGTCACAATCTGAGTCGCAGTCGCTGTCCAAGGTGTCCAAGAGGCGCCGCAAGGAGCCAGAGTTCCCCATCGACATAATGAGGAAGATAGCGTCTTTTTACGAGGGGAACCCTATGTTTTACGATGTGTCACACGAGAGCCACAAGGACACCCACCTCAAGGACACGAAGCTGCTCGAGTTGAGCGCCGAGATCAACGTTCCCGGTCGAGGTCCGGGTTCTGCAGGCCGGGGTAGCGGGTCCTCATAATGTTGTGTAGCGTCATGCAGGCCTTTGCAACCTTGGCGACGTTGCGGGGCTTGAGTTGGATGGTGGTCAGCAGGCATCTGAAGCGGCGGGCCAGGATGCCGAACGCGTTCTCCACAACACGCCGGGCCCGCGACAACCTGTAGCTGTAGATGCGCTCGGGGATTGTCTGGTAGCGGTGGGAGTACGGTTTCATCATGTACGTCCTCAGCGGGAACGCGTCATCCCCCGATCATGAAGAAGGGCATGTCTCTGTCGTCGTTGGGAATGGGTTCGGGCAGGGGTAGACCCAGGGTACCCAGGCGAAGAGCCGGCTCCAGGCGGGATCGGTTGAATATCCCGGCGTCCGAAGATGAGCCGGGGGCCCCCACGTCGGTCCAGATGAACTTGTAATTAGCGTCTACAACAGCCAGCATGACGATGGAGAAGAAGCCTTTAAAGTTGTAGTACAGCGACCCAGTCTTGCCCGGCTTCGTGATAGCGATGTGCTTGCCGTCGATGGCCCCGCAGGCGTGTGGGAAGTTCCACTTGTCTCGGAACCCTTCGGCCACTGGTCGCCACTCATCTGGGGTCTGGGGAGTGTTCCACATCTCGGCCTGGTACTCTTCAAAGATCGCCTGGCACACCTCAGGGATGAAGAGCGATATGGTATTGTGGGCGACGCGGAACGCGAACGCCAAGTCTCGGTAGCTGGCTCCCGTGGCAAGGTATCTCAGTGTGATGGCGAGCTTGAGGCCAGGGTCCAAAGGGGCTCGGTACCTGCAACACATGAAGGTGGTAAAATATAATTAGAATCATGCATAATGAAATATGTTTTAAACCACATGTTTGCAAAAATAGGTACAAGTCACAAGGATTTCACAATTTCACAGTATAATTACTTTTGGCACTTGGTAATCCGGGGCCCCACTCTGTCGAGGAGCTCGTGCCAAAGTGCCGGCTCCACACGTAGGTATGACTTGAAGTCGCTGGCGTGTTCGTTCTCGAGCTCCCGCATCAACGTCTCGTACTGGCCGAACAGCGGTCTACGCAGGATCCAGTGGCGGACCCACCACCTCCGTCTTCTCCTCGGGGCCTCTGTCGCTCCCTCTCGGCCTCGTCTAACAGCGCCGCCAGTATCATGTTGTGTTGAAGTCTTGCTTGCGCCAATTCCTGTTCCAGCATCGCCAGTCGTAGTCTTCTTGGTGCAGCCATCGTAACGTTTTGACCATGCCAGGTAGAGCGGCCATTATATACCTCTTGACCGATGACGTAGCCATCGGCCATCGCACCCCCCGACAATCGCCCGACATTCGACCGGGCCTGGTACAAGCATCGTTCGTTGTCCGTAGGATACTCGGGCGATATTCGTACGATGTCGGGTGAATAAGCCGGTATCGTCCGGACATCATAGGATAATCGGCCGATTAGTATTAGATGTTCGGTCGGTATTCACTGCCTCGCCGGCCCCAAAAAGAATTATCTTTGGAAACAGACGCCGGACGATTACCAGACGGTGTTCGGACGGCCTCCACACGGCCTCCGGACGGTGCCATTTATGTAAATGAGGTGTGACAAATTTTTTGACCGGTGTTGTCCGATGTCGGGAAAATGGTCAAAACCAGCGGTGTACTCCCGATTACCCCATATCTCCGTATACCGGCCGATCATTGTGACCAAAGCATTACAGTGAAACCTCTCTAAACCGGACACCCTAGTTATGACTGCAGCTTATGCGATTGATGACCAGTGTAGCTCCTGATCAAATAGAACACTCATGTAGTATGATAACGATCTATTATTGCATGTTATAAGCATGGCGGGTGTTTCATAGATGGAATGGCGAACAGTGTATATCCGGTTAAGTATATGCAAATGCACAGGCTGATCTGGATCTACACTGTTCGCAAAACCCATAGGCCCCATTTTTTCAGTCACAGCCACATACTTATGGGCTCCCGACTGAGGGTCCGTACGACGTATGCCACTAGCGAAGCCCTATATTAGCATACTCATCCGTACTGTCTACAATAATCAGGGCTAAATTGAGTGAATCGGGAATCATTTAGCGCGATCACGTAGTATCCTACCATTGAAATATACCAACAACTATTTTAGCAGGAGTATAGTAATTTGTAAACACCATAATGGTGATTGTCTGTTTACTAACATGTTACAGGTCCGTAACCAGTGCGGAGTCGGGGGGGGGGGGGGGGGGGGGGGGGGGGGGGGGGGGGGGGGGGGGGGGGGGGGGGGGGGGGGGGGGGGGGGGGGGGGGGGGGGGGGGGGGGCGTCGTGCGATCGGACACACCCCACCCCTGCCCATCGTACTGCCTTGAGGGTCCACTTTTTCAAGCACTATATCAGCATTGCGTCATCATATAATATTGATGCAAGCACGAGAGTCGTATTATGTGCTTCATCTTTGCTGAGAATGCAGGAAATGGTGTTTTAGACCACCTGTATTTCGGAATGTTCTGGGGGAGAATGCCCCCGGAACCCCTAGCTGATAATGTCCCATCAGTCCCCCGCCCCACCCCCACCCCCACCCCACCCCCAAAGGACCCCCTGTTTATAAAAGGTCTGGCTACGGGTCTGTGTTATGCGTTAGAGAAAGCATGCAACCAAACCAATATACACATACATTTTACAAATTAGAATGGTAACATATGATAGGCCAGGTATACAATTACAGTTGAATGAAAATTTGATATTTCTTTTCGCTATTTCTTTATTTTTTTCCGATCGTATATGTTTTTACCACTCATATGAACCGTCTCAACGAGTTCATATGAGTGGTAACAACATATGCTTTCGACGAGACGGTTCATATGAGTGGTAACAACACTTTCATGACGAAATAAACAAATTAATCAGATTTATTTAACCCTTTGAACCCTAAATCCCGCTATAGCGGTTTATGCAAAAAGTGCAGATGCAGATCAGCCGGCTCGTAACCAGCAGTCTCATCAGGATCTGCACTTTTTGAAAGTAATTTTAATATGTTTGAACAAAAAATATCCCCTTTTCATAAATGGACTAGTCTGAAAACAATTTTGTGACGGTTGGGTTGGTTGTAAAATGAAAATATCAAAATCCATTCCAGTTACTTAGGGGGTGAAAAGGGTTAATACAAGGAATTGTATCCATATACAGCTAAGGGTTAAACGATACTTGAAAAGTTAATTATTCTAAAGATAGTTACCTCGTGTCTGGGCTGTTGTGGCGAGCAGAACAGTCCAACAGTTCATTCATTCATTCATTCATTCATTTAGTTTCATTCGTTTATTCATACAGCTTCATTCATTCAGTTTCATTAATTCAGAATAATTCATTCGTCCCTCCGTCCGTGCGTGCGGATGCACATGCTGTTCTGGATATACACCGGTCGCAAAACACATACGCCCCATTTCTCCAGTCAGAGTCACAAATGAGAGCTGCTTTTTTTCTCCAGAGGTTGCTTTCTATTCTAAGACTACAGGTGGTTTTCTGTCGTTCTAGTACGTAATCTGATAACAGGCTGTGTCTGCTATATCATAAATACTACAGACTACAAATTGTGTTATGTGAACCGCTACCTGACGGTCATGTAAACATGAGCGTCTACCGAGCTTGGTGGTGTCGTTGTGAACTCCTTAAAGATGGAGTCCCGTGCACCAGGGGCCCGTAATGTCAGAATGTATACAGTCTAAGATCAATGATTCCGTGTTATGTTACAGAGACTCTCTAAGCATAAGCTCGGTGAACTGTTCACGAGCTTCTTCTCCTGGAGCCCATTTCACTAAATTAGTACGACTAAAATGTTCGTAAACCCAAAATAGGATCGTCTGGAAATTTCAATTGATGGATTTATATTTATTGAGCATAGGCTGCATATGCAGCCTATGCTCAATAAATGTAAATCCAATAATTGTTTACAAGAAAACATTGTTCATGTGACATTTACAGACTATCATAATTTTGTACTTACGAACATTTTAGTCGTAAGAAGTTTAGTGAAACGGCCCCCAGTTGCCAGTTTCACTACACTTCGTACGACTAAGAAGTTTCGTAAGTCCAAAATTGGAAATCAGAATAGCATATTTACACTGGTAGGCGCTGTTAGTAAGTGTTTAACCCTTACACTGCCGAATTAAATGTTGTCGTCTGCTGTTTATTTCTTATTTTCGATTTTTCTCTTCAAAAACTAAAGTGGACAAATTCTAAAGTGCTGTCAAACCATGTCTTTATTGAGAGAGTAGGCAAAATATAAAGCATCAGCAGACGACAATTTTCGTGCTCAGCAGTCTTAGGGTTAATGGACGTGTTCACGTGTCATGATGTGTACACGTGGGATACGGACAAAATCCCCCCCGGACATAATCCCCACCCCCATGATTTTTGATACAGGAGGACAAAATCCCCCCCGGACATAATCCCCCCCCATGATTTGTGATACAGGAGGACTTGATGTTTGATGTTTATTGTGCAAATAAAGTAATGAATATGATTTACCTTGATTCTGGACGGGGGGATTTTGTCCTACCTTGAATTTTGATGGGGGTGGGATTATGTCCTACCTGTGGTTTGTTTTAGACGGGGGGGGATTTTGTCCTCCAGTGTAAAAAATCATGGAGGGGGGGGGGGGGGGGAGGGTTATGTCCGGGGGGGGGGATTTTGTCATACACTCGTACATGTAGGCGGAAAATGGTAGCATTAGTTAAACACGTTAATTTCAAAAGCAATTTAACTAAAATCTTCGTATGCACATTTTTATCGTACGAAGTTTAGTGAAACGGGCCACAGTCCGACCGACAAGCTGGGGGCCGTTTCACTAAACTTCGTACCACTAAAATGTTTGTAAGTGCAAATTTAGGATCGTCTGAAAATTTCAATTGATGGATTTACATTTATTAAGCATAGGCTGCATATGCAGCAGCCTATGCTCAATAAAGGTAAATCCAATAATTGTTTACAAGAAAACATTGTTAATGTGGAATTTACAGACTATCATAAGTTTGCACTTACGAACATTTTAGTCTTGCAAAGTTTAGTGTAACGGCCCCCAGATCATGATCATGATAATTGCTTCGTAAATGTGATAGAATATATGTATAATTCCAGCACAAAAATATTTACACAATTCCCTAACATTTGATTGGCCCGTAACAAGTCTCTGTCCAAAATTTATATCCCAGTAAACCTCCACGCCGAACTACTTTCCGTAACCGTGAGCCGCAGTTAAAATAATTCTTAAGAAAACGGGGGAAAAAAAACACATTTTCTTGATGAATTTATTTCAAATGCTGGAATTATATGGAATGAATGGCCTTTTTGTGGAATTTATCGGGGATATAAACTTGGAAAAGTCGCGGGAATACTGGACGAGGCCTGCCGGCCTTCGTCCAGTATTCCCGCGACTTTTCCAAGTTTATACCCCGATAAATTCCACAAAATGCCATTCATTCCTATAATAACATATATGGGAACATTTCCTCGTTGCTGTATTATATACGGCACGTGGAGTTGCCAACTCGGTCATCTTTGTGTGTTCAAGCCATCAGCCAATTTATTTTCCTTTGGCGTTTGACACAGAATGGAACGAGAACGTATGCTATAATGTGGCTAATCATACGTAGAAAAGCCAGGACAACGGCAACCGGTGTTTGTTTTGGTATTACAATCAACATCTATCAGACATGGTACATGTACATGTATATCTATTGACACGGAACTCTCTATATATATGTTTGGTTCAGAGATTTATTACATTTAATCTTGAAATAGGATCTCTCAATACAAAGCTATATGTCATAAGAAAAACAGTCCAAAATAAGTCAGAAAGAAAATGCGACCCATTCATTGCCTGAATATTGATTAAATGTGTTCCAAATAGTGGTGCTTTTTCTTTGGTCTTCTCTTCATGCTAGTGTATTTAAATTGTTCCATACTTTGCATGATATACAATAACACTGGTATGTTTTTACCTCGAATTGGGTTAGGTCTGTTTTCTTAGAAATGTGGCTGTGACTGGTGAAATGGGTCTTATGGGAGTTGTGATCAGTGCAGCTCTTGGATCAAATAGCACACTCCTGTAGCCCGATAACAATCTTGCTTGTTAGAAGCATAACTGGTGTTTCATTGATGGGATGGCGAATATTGCAGATCCTGATCAGACTGTGCGGATGCATAATCTGATCAGGATCTACACTGGTCGCAAACACTCATAAGCCCCAGGTATCCAGTCACAGCCACATATATCTTCATAAGGCGACACAGCAGTACGATTTTATTGAATGGTTCGTATTAATTGGTAAGGCATGTTCTTGAGGCGCTAACTGTGGCGAAGTGTTTTGTTTGGAGATGTAGTCGCCACCGCAGAAAGTCGGCTTACATCCCTATTGAGTGGCTGCATGTATCGCCCCATATTGAGCGGCTGCATAATAATACAACCCAGGTAGCGAAACAGCGTAAGGGGCGATGCATGATGCATCGCCCCTTACGCGGTTTCGCTACCGGGATTGTTCTGCTCACGAATGTGTATACGATTTATTCAAATCGTGACATGGGTACGTGCCTGGAGTTGTAGATGATACGAAAAGGTCTGTATAAAGCGGCTTAAATTGGCACAAGTTGTTGGAAATTCTGTTTCAGTTGCGATTGCTTTGCTTAAACCACGTACACGTTCCGACTGGTTGCCTTAAGAAAGCCGAGGTGCGTGGGCGAAGATTGGCGCCGAACGAAGGAGGAAATTGTGTATGCACGTGACACGTCTTTATGAGTACATGGATTGTTGGCGCTCATTTATGTGATGTTGTTTTATTGTACAAGGGTTGGTGAAAACATGAACTGGAACACAATATAAATACAATGTATTGAACCAGCCATATTCATGACATTGAGTACACTCCTTACGCTCAAGGGTGTGAGTGTCACAGTCTGTCATTTGAGCTAGACTTCCGGCTAATGCCACCTTCTGGAACTAGGTATGTTACTTTTCATGATTGGATGAAAACATGTATTGAACCAGTCATTTTCTTGGCATTGAGTACACTCCTTATCCACAAAAATGTGAGTGTCACAGTCTGGCATTTAAGCTAGACTTCCGGCTAACCTGTTATCTGACTAATTGAAGCTGCTGGAAGTAGGCATGTTGCTGTTCATGATTGGATGAAAACATGTTTTAAATGTGAGTTGGAACTCAATATATATACATGATGTATTGAACCAGCCATATTATCGGCATCGAGTACACTCTCATTACGCACACATGTGCGAATGTCACAGTCTGCCATATAAGTCATTTACTTGGCTTTGGGCTAACCAACCGGCTAATCTGCACCTTTTTGGTATGTTATAGTACAAACTTGAGTGAAAACATGCTCTGAAATGAAGGTATATACTCGACCTATACAGTGTAAACTTCTTACATACAATTGTGTCAGTATCACAGTGTGTCACATGAGACAAGCCATGCGATTTTGTACCTCAGAAAAATTGCGATATTTCATGAAACATATTTACAAAATTTACGATATTTTCCGTAACTGACGACGGCCGCATTTGCTATGAATATATCGTCGACTTTCGACCTCATTTGCAGAATATATGATCTTCCAGTATGATATACTAGGTACGGTACGGCAAATGGTGGGATAAAACATGCTATGAACTGGAAGTATTGAGCCAGTCATATACTCGGCATTGAGCGCACACTCCTTACATACAAATACGCGCGTGTCACAGTCTATCACTTGAGCTAGACTTCCGGCTAACCTGAATTCGCGGGTACAGCGGAAAGGCCGAGGTAGATAAAAACCAGGCTTGGAAGGACGATACACACTATGTGGCCGTCACTAGAGCTCATTGGGCTCATGGGATTTGTAACCGGTGTGGCTCCTAATGAAATAGCACACTCATGTAGTCCGATCATAATCTATATTGCTTGCTAGATGCATGACTGGTTTTCGTTGATGGAATGGTGAAAAGTGCAGATCCTGATCAGACTGAGCGCATGCACGTGCTGATCTAGATCTTCACTGGTCACAATACCCATAAGCCCCATTTCACAGCCACATATGGTCGCAGTATACATTCCAATACACATATATATGCCTCGTATAAATGGTCAATACAGCTTTTGTTTAGACGAGCAAATCGCATATATCTGTTAAGCAGTTAGCAAGAGATAAAGTAAACAGATAGCTTCGTCAGAAAGCCTGCTTGATTTATTATTCTATATTGTGGCTGTCATGCAATATGACACAATGAAGCACAGCCTGCCAACGTCCTGTTTACATTATAGTAATCGCCCTTAAGAGGACATGGCGTCTGATATCACGAGATAGCCATGTACAGAGCTTGTGCAGTGTGATAGAGTTACACGCTCGCCTGCCTTAATCATCATGCACAGTAGCCGATTTCACCAACATTGCAAAGTATACTTATCTAGCAAAGTATACTTTGAGGGAGAAATTTTCCATTTAAGGATAAATTTATTATTTTTTATTATACTGAATTTATTACATTATCACAGCCATTTTGGCTGTGGTAATGTAATAAATTCAGTATAATAATTCTGCATACTTTCAATCATCAAATATATGCAGTTCTATATATATAGTTCTATATGAAATAATGCATTTCAGGAAAAGTAAATGATTGCTCCCTCAAAGTATACTTTGTTAGAAAAGTATACTTTGCAATGTTGGTGAAATCGGCTACTGACAATCACCTATGGGCAATCCCAAATCGCAATCAAGCAATTTTACTGGTTGAGCCTGAGCTGTAGCTGTAGCACAGTTCAGGCTCAGTCAATGAAACTGATTGATTTCTATCACAGTGTTCAAGTGCTGTGAAAAATAATAATTACATTGAACCCAAAACCCAAACTTAAACATACTGTTTTCTGTTGGTCTAGTTCAAACGTTTACTTTACTAGAATAGCCCACGAATACGGCTTGCTGCATCGCCGTATTGCAAATCGACTCGGCGCAAATTAAAAAAGAAAATAGCACAAAAAATCATTTATCACACTGAAAAGGCGATCAAAAGGCCCGTTCTTCGACCGAAATAAGCTCATTTGCATAAACGCTGTAAGACCTCAAATTTGGATATTGGTTGTATAATTCTTTGCTAGCGCTCGAATAAAAACACACTACAAGTTAAAATACTCAAAGAAAAAATGTTCAAAAACATTGAAAAATGTTATGTTCTGAAAACCGCATACATGCATTGTTCATGATGAGCACATACGGTATCGTACAATGTCAAGGTGCATGATCACGTGGTTACAACAACAACAACGTCGCCCACTCCAAAGTAAGTATTATTTGATATTTTCCTTAATATGCAACGGATGTTGATGAAATATGGCGCAGCAAACACGTCTTCATCATCTGCATTTGGTGGTCCAGGGAGTTTGGCACAGACTTATGTCGTTTTTGCGAAGAATCGATTTCAGTGTCTACGTCGTTTTTGCGAAGAATCGATTTCCGTGTCGGTAGACACGGAAATCAATTCTTCGCAAACACGACAGATGTTTGGGCAGAATACAGAAACCACCAAATGCAGCTTAACAAGATGCGTTTGATGCGCCCTATTTCATCAAAATCCGTTACGTAATAAGGACACTATAAAAGAATACGTACTTTGAATCGGTACGTTTTGTTGTTGTTAGTACCACGTGATCATACACCTTGAATGTGCACACATATTATTATAATGACAAAACCGACCCATTACCCTTGATACACAATATTGGGGAGGGTTGCAACTAATGTTGACATAACTTGTAGCCCAACCCATGTGCATGTTATTTAGTCATCTGCGTTGCTACCTGCATTTGTATCCATGCCTTTAAGCTTTTCAATAAAATATTATTAAACTAAAAATAACAAAATGTGCTAATTATCAAACGCCGCGACCAGCTTGAATTTGTCGATTGTCCCATGAATTGATGTCGCAATAACGTCTAACCGCGGGAAGGGGTGCCCAGGAATATCGATATATCGTAATATCGATGTTCACAATATGGGAAATCAAACTATCCCTTCATTGAGAGTTATTCAATGTTCTCCTTAAGTGGCGGTTTCGCTTTCATCGACTCCGCTAATCCGTCCCGGTGGCGATAATGGCTGTATACGCAATCGCCTGCGTTAATCTTCCCAAGATGTCAACGTTTCTGAACATCTATTGGCAATATCAACGAGCAATCAGGCAGTTTGATTGGCTGTGCCTGAGATGTAGCACAGCTCAGTCTCAGCCAATCAAGCTGCCAGGTTCATCTATTCAAGCTGCTTGATTGCTAGTTGATATTGCCAATATATGTTTAACGCAGGCGGGTTTTTTTCGATGCGATTCGGCTTATACTTAAGGGTGGGAATTGGCTCAACGCAGGTGTAGTGTGTGCAGCCATTATCAGCGCAAGCACAATTACTTTCAAATAAAAGTATCAAATATTGGCAATATTAGCGCTGGCGGTTATATACTGCTCACGCTCCGCACTGTGTCATAACTTTGGCTGTAAATTGGAATGCAGTGCTTATAACATGTGTGACCAGTCTATCTCATGATCTGTGACTATGGCCTGATAATCGCGGCGTTTGAAATTGAATTTAAACTTATTTATTTGACAACTACTATTAAACAAGCCCGATAAAAACACACTTTTACAAGGCATTTAGTTAAATGAGATATATGCACCGTTTTGGAGCGGCAGTGCGGGCTGACATGTGGACATCCAATACCCCCGTCCCTTGAATTTGTTTGGCTGCCTAATACCTCGGGTGTGCCAATCGATTCCCCCCCCCCCCCTCTCCAACCACCGAGGGAAGACATTGATGCATACTTATGATCAGCCTGTTTTATTAACCCATTACACGACTGAATGAAATTTTACCGTCTGACGTTTTTTTTATTTTCCATTTTTCTCACCAAAAGTATGCTTTGACAGCACTTTAGAATCATTTTCCATTGGAAATGGTTCTAAAGTGCTGTCAAATCACGCTTTTATTTGGAAAGAAGACACAATTTAATACAACAGCAGACGACAATTTTAGTTCCCAGTATTCAAAGGGTTAAGATGCGAACAGTGTATCCCTGCGCCGTTTGATTGTGATTCCATTGCTTCCGGTGTTCGCAAGATCCATTTCGTCAGTCGGTGTACTTGATTTGTCCTTGGTAAGTTGCACACATGTCCCAGACCAACTGACGGGTTCGCGTACCGGAAGTACATGATCACGTGGCGGCACTACCGGAAATACATGATCACGTGATGATGTAAGCAAATCACAATGGCGCATTCATGAGTCGCGATGACTCGTATGTGTCATAAAAGAGTTACAAGGAAGGGATTGGATGCCGAGAGAATACGGGATATTGAGGTGCAATGTTCCACAAGTCAACAGCCAAAAGGACCGGTGTTGCACACTGTTTATAACGGTAATTATTTCGCACATTACCAATAGTTCGATCGTCCTGTAAGTCGGACATTCTATTAGTCGATCAGTCGATTACGGCCCCAAGCAGATATATAAAGTCAGTAGGTGATGTCTCTGCTTCAAGTAATATATAAAATAGATCACTAGAACAGAAATTTATCAGGTTATGCTAGCAAACCGTGTTTATTGTCAGAAATACCGTTTTGTGGACTACTTTTGACTATAACCCACTACGAATGAATATCTGCCTGTTATTACATGCAAAGCACTCTATGTATCTATTGTTGCCGAAGCACACGTTTCAATATCAAACATACTATAATCATATTTTTATCATCATCTGTTACATGTTTATGCTTACTGTTGAATAATGCAAATTTAACAGACAAAAACACGATAAATTAGCATACGCAAGCATAACACATATGTGTCATTAATTCGAACAGAAACATACTTCCGATGATATGCAAAATGAGCTTTCAATGGCTTTTTACATTTTAATTAACCGCTTCACCCGTAAGTGACTGGAATGAAGTTTGATATGTTAATTTTGCAACCAATCCAAACATCAAAAAATGATTTTATGAAAATGGGGTGTTTTTTGTTCTGAAAAATATGAAAATTACTTGCAAAACGTGCAGATCCTGATGAGACGGCTCGCTACGAGCCGGCTCATCAGGATCTACACATTTTGTTTTGCCAATACCACTAGTCAGGTATGTAATGTTGAAATGGCTAACAGAGGAACTATGATACATAATGAAACCCCTAAAGGGCCAACCAATATAAGTGTATATGTTGTACAGGTATTTAGAATTATTTGTAAATTTGCCATTCATTCGAACAGAAACTGATATGCAAATGTTCTGTCAAGGGCTTCCATTTTAATTAACAGAGGAAAGATGGTATATGTAAATGTATATTGAAAACCACTAAAGGGTCAACGAATATAATTGTATATGTTTTGTGCAATTATTTCCACCGTGTGTATAGTACGGCACGGGCACCTGCTATTTGGATGGGGTGCACTGAATCATGTAAGAACAAATATTCCACTTCAGACGATACTTTATTTAATATCGCAAAAGCTACTGAAGCGATTTTGACGCGATAACGCGCAGATACCCCGGGAAATTGAATAGGAACACCCGCCGAGGAGGATATTTCTTATCTGAGGGCTTAACATTCGGGTTTTCCTGACGGATAGGCGATTTGTACAGTATTAGTGCATGTCAACGCAACTCTATCAGGGCCTGTCAGTGTTCGTATGTCTCTATTGGTGGCTCTATACTGCAGTTTTAATTTCGATCCGTATTTTGGATCCGATGCATGGAGCTAGAGAGTTCTGAGTACATAACTCTAATTATATTTCATTACACTGCATTACATAAGCGTTATGACGGAGTAGTCTTTCCAAATGTGCGTTTGAAGCGTTCATTGTTTACTTTCTACTTCGTGGAGAGTGACCTAAAACCTTTGCTAATACACACTTTATTAGGTAAGTTTATGGTAATATGTTTGTGTCATATTATAGAATTGGCTCTCAATAACAATACAGCGAAGTACGAACGTCAATGCCCTGCAGGATTTTTCTGTATTTTAGTGCGCGAACTGGAAATGCTATTACGCAATTTTTTACACTTGACACTGGTGTAGCGATATAATGCAACATGTGGCCTATACAGCGGTAAACGGGCAGCTATGAGCTAGACTAACAACAAACGACATTATGCACATTTCCAGCAGACACAAATACATGTATGAAATATTTCTACAGTTTGAAAATTATATATGCGCACATCACATCTGTGACTGCGCAAATCACATCTGTGACTGCGCACATCACATCTGTGACTGGAGAAATGGGGTTTATGGGATTTGTGACCAGTGTAGCTCCTGATAACGACATATATTAGTTATTATAATAATGACACCTGTTTCATTAATGGAATAGCGAACAGTGCAGATCCTGATCAGACTGTGCGGATGCACAGGCTGATCTGGATCTACTCTGATCACAAAACCCACAAGCCCTATGTCACAACCACATATAAGCGACGATGCGGTGTCTGTTACAACAGCGCGGGAAAATGAGACAAAACCGATGAAAAAAACTATCCGCCCACTATCCGCTCACTATGCATATTTAGACTAGGTGCACTGTACGTTCCAATTCAACACAAAACTAGATTTGTCAGTCACCCAGGGCTTACTGAATACACCCCTCCCTCCTCCTCCTCTATCCCCTCCCACATTTCGGCTTGGGCCATGACGCCATAATTGACATTCCCGTAGGAATAAACACTGGTCGTAGATTTTCACAAAATGATGGAGGATCACCATGATGTTAATATAATATCTTGTTGTATCATGTATGCAACAAAATAGTAATATATTAAAGGTACATGCCCACTCAGTAGGTTATAATATAGGGAGACAGATATGTTTGTATATTCTGTAGATATGACATTTTCTGGCAAAACAAACATTCATTCACCATTACCCCACATATTGATTGGCATTATTATACATTTTAGATCAGACGTAAATCAGACGTAAATGTCCACACTGATATTAGGGGCGATAACCGTGTTACCTTAAAATGTTAACGGACATTACTATTTATTCTCTGTATTTATTTTTTGATGTGTAATGATTTTTTGTCTAAAATATGATTTGTTCAGGTAATGCATTTAATTAGTATAAATAATTAAAAAAATACCATGCTGCCTCATTTGCCTATGAAAACAGCCTGTTACCACCGCGAGTCACTATCAGTAAAATAAATATGACTAACTGATTATATCTGTATAGCAGGAACTCGTAATTTTTAGAACTGGTGGAATAGTGACACAATTATACACTTATTTAACAGTTTGTGCCTACTGAGTGGGCATGTACCTTTAAAGAAGAAAACAAGAACATGCATATATCCCATTTGGTCTGACATTATCACGTTTCACATTCAAATGACGTAATTGCTGGAAATTATTCCACTATCAGTATAGCAAGCTGTGATCCACCATGATATAATGGGGCTTATTGAGTGTGTACGCACGTTAGACCCAGACCAGCTCCCTTGCATTTACAAGGTGTATGATCACGTGGTACTAACAACAACAACAAATACTGAAACTTCCAGAATCCATCTGATTCAAAGTACGTATTCTTTTATATTGTCCTTATTACGTAACGGATTTGTTAAGCTACATTTGGTGGTATTTGTATTTTCGTCCAAGCTTCTGTCGTTTTTTGCGAAGAATCGATTTCCGTGTCGGTAGACACGGAAATCGATTCTTCGCAAAAACGACGTAATAATTCTGTGCCGAACTCCATGGACCACCAAATGCAGCTCATGAAGACGAGTTTGCGGCGCCATATTTCATTAAAATCCGTTGCATATTAAGGAAAATATCAAATAATACTTACTTTGGAGTGGGCGACGTTGTTGTTATTGTAATCACGTGATCATGCACCTTGATTTAATTCCTTAACCCTTTCACCTCTAAGCAATTGGAATGGATTTTGATATGTTAATTTTGCTGCCAATCCAATAGTCAGAAAATGATTTTCAGACTAGTTCATTTATGAAAAGGGGGTATTTTGTTTTGTTCTGAAAATTATGAAAATTACTTTCAAAAAGTGCGGATCCTGATGAGACGGCTCGTCACGAGCCGGCTCATCTGGATCTGCATTAATTGCATAAACCGCTATAGCGGGCCTTAGGGTTCAAAGGGTTAACAATCCAATATGTGAACAATAACCGCAGTTTTGTTGTGTGACATGGGAGAGGCATATAGGCCGTTACTGTACACAACCGCCTGCGTTAACCTTTCCCAGATTATCAATGTTTATCATCATCTATTGACAATCTCAACTCGCAATCAAGCGCAGCTCGGGCTCGGTCAATCAATCTGCTTGATTTAAGGCACAGTATTCAAGTATTTTGAAATTCGTCGAAAACGCATACATTGTACATACACAGTGGGTTCTATATATATATATATATATATATATATACGTATTACATACACACCTTGTGGGTTCTCTATATACGTATTCTCGGGGGTCTGGTTATTGGCCACAGAGCCCTTTTCATTATCGCCAATCATGTTCGTCCGTTTGTCTTCACTATCTCTCACTGAAAATATAGCAATACGTAGATTATATAAAAACTTTCAATACACAAGGACGGGGATACACTCGCACATATACCTGGGCCGTTGCATAGAAGGAGCTAACACAACTTAATTGTAAAATTTATCATTTAACGCATTCTTTTACGCATTCTTTTAAGGGACCATGGGACCCAATGGACCCCTGTAGCCGATTTCATCAACATTGCAAAGTATACTTATCTAGCAAAGTATACTTTGAGGGAGCAATCATTTATTTTCCCCAAAATTCATTATTTCATATAGAACTAACCACTGCGCATATTTGATGATTAAAAGTATGCAGAATTATTATACTGAATTTATTACATTATCACAGCCAAAATGGCTGTGATAATGTAATACATTCAGTATAAGAAAAAATAATAAATTTATCCTTAAATTGAAAATGTCTCCCTCAAAGTATACTTTGCTAGATAAGTATACTTTGCAATGTTGGTGAAATAGGCTACTGATCATGATACGATTCAAACATAATTGCTTCCTAAATGTGATGAGATGCGTGTATACCGTATATGTGAACACTATCTTGTTACTGTAATGTATTTGTCACGCCCACTTGCGGACAGTGCGATATAGTCGACACATTTGTGTACGTACGTACGTATGTACGTGCGTCCGGGTTAATTTTTGTTCGGTTAAAGTTTCTCAATATACTATCAAAGCCTCGGCGAGCGCGACATGCGGGCCGCGGCCATCTAGTTTATACATGGCATGTATTGGCCACCTTGGCCATCTGAGTGTGTTCAAGCCATCGGCCAGTTTCATGTTACTTTGAGGGCACAATACATAACATGCATAACGTAACACATGGGAATCTAGTATGCATGTATTCTATGGTCTCTAACCAGTCATTGTAATTATTATCTTTTAAAAAAAAAAAGTCAATATATGGACAATAACGTATTATTGACTTTGTTTTATCAATGCAACTGGGACATACGGATATGAGACAAGCTAAGTGAGTTTGCACCTAATATAAGAACATCTGCGATATTTCATGAAAACTGTTTAAAGAAACTGCGATATTTTCGGTAAATGACGTCGAAAGATGACGAAACTTTCATAGCAAATGCGGAATAGAATTCCGCATTTGTTATGAAAAATTCGTCAACTGTTGACATACGAAAAATATCGCAAATTGTGTAAATATATTTCATGAGAAATCGCACATCTTCTTAGGTACAAAATCGCATGGTTTGTCTTATGTGTTCTGCGATCCTGTATGCACAAACGGATGACCTACTGTCCGGTTATATTCCACAGAACCGTGAAGAATCAGTCAGCCACACTTGAATAGCAATAATTCTCATTTCCAAGGGAACTACTTCCTGTTTCCATTGCGCCGACATCCGGCAGTTACATGTATTCAGCCACCAGTGAAATAAAATAGTTCCGATAACGTTACTCTGAGTTTACGATGCACTTAAGAGGCCATAAAAATCGGTCACACACAATCAAGCGCTTGCTTTCACGTGGTCTAGGTGACTTAATGCTTCAAACTTCCGTTTCCGTTATCAACAATGGTACGTGCAAATATCAGCACAAAAACCAGCACAAATGCCATCAGATATGAATAGGTCAATGGAAGAAGGGGGCTCAGTCTCTTATCGACCCCCCCCCCTTCCTTCTTACATTGACCCCTACAAATACCAGCACAGATACCAACAGCAATGAATGGGTCAATGGAAGGAGGGGGCTAAGTCCCTTATCGACCCCCACCGCTTCTTACATTGACCCCTACAAATACCAGCACACATACCAACAGCAATGAATGGGTCAATGGAAGGAGGGGGCTAAGTCCCTTATCGACCCACACCCCTTCTTACATTGACCCCTACAAATACCAGCACATATACCAACAGCAATTAATGGGTCAATGGAAGGAGGGGGCTACGTCCTTCTTGGACTTACCCCCTTATGGACGTATCTCCATTCTTCCACTGTCACCTACAAGTACCAGCACAAATGCACAGAAATGAAGGGGTCCATGGAAGAATGGGTCTAAGTCCCGTATCGACCCCCCCCCCCTCCCCCCTTATTCCACTGACCCCTACACATACATCCATGCGTATGCTCCGAGTGCAACATTTATCGGTTCCATAAAACAACCAGTCTGACTGCAAATCATGATAGTCATGCCGTCAACAACACTTGCATTTGTTTTATTTTATATATTATGGGACCGTACACCGCTGATCGTGGCGTGGTGCGTGCTTGTGCCGCGTTCAATGTTCCATAATGTGCCATATTACTACCATAGGTTAATGCGTTGACATTTTGTTTTCATGAACCATAACGAGTAAATTCCCTTAAAACTACATCGGCGTTAGAATTGGCGAAAATTGTTGGTTTGACGTCACGTAGCTTTAATAGTTTAACCCTTTGAACCCGAAAGCCTGCTATAGCGGTTTATGCAAACAGTGCAGATCCAGATGAGCCGGCTCGTAACGAGCCGTCTCATTAGGATCTGCACTTTTTACAAGTAATTTTCATATTTTTGAGAACAGAAAAATGCTCCCTTTTCATAAATGGACTAGTCTTAAAGCATTTTGTGATGATTTGTTTGGTCGGAAAAGTAACATATTAAAATCCATTCCAGTTACTTAGGGGTGAACGGGTTAATAATTGAACTCACGGGTGACTGAAAAGTCACATGTCAGTATCGTCTCAAGCATAAATGTCGGAACGCGTTTCGCACTTCTAGGGACGATTGATTAGGACAAATTGTTTGTGGGGGAAATTATGTGGACAACATAGTGCTGTATCACAGACGGCAAGTACATTTTGACCTGTTAAACGGCACTGTGATGCTGAACGATGTCCTTTTACAAATATTCAACATCAAATGTTATGGTAAGGTAACGATTTCTATCGTGTTAATACATTTGAAACAAAAAAACGCGTTTCACCGAGCTGCTGACCTTTTAATTTATAATAGAATGTTGATCATCAGATGACTTTTTTTCTGGTACCTGTGGTTTAACTTAGCAACGTGATATCAAACCGACACATTACGTCCACATGTTGAAGTAACGAACCAAGGTATATACATACATTAAATATACATAAAAGCACCAATAAGTGAGAGAGAAAAAATAGACTAACTTGTTTTGCTCCATCTTATAACATATTACCTGTAACACGGACACCGTTCTTACTGACAATACGAGCTGTATCCGAGACTTTACTGTTATTTCCAGAGTGGAACTTGATGAATGTATTATAGGAATGAATGGCCTGTTTGTGGAATTTATCGGGGTATAAACTTGGAAAAGTCGCGGGAATACTGGACGAAGGCCGGAAGGCCTCGTCCAGTATTCCCGCGACTTTTCCAAGTTTATATCCCCGATAAATTCCACAAAAAGGCCATTCATTTCTTATAATTCCAGCATTTGAAATAAATTCATCAAGGAAATGTGTTTATTTTCTGTTTTCTTAAGAATTATTTTAACTACGCCTCACGGTTACGGAAAGTTGTTCGGAATGGGAGTTTACTGGGATATACAATTTGGACAGAGACTTGCTACGGGCCAATCAAATGTTAGGGAATTGTGTAAATATTTTTGTGCTGGAATTATTGCCAAGTGTCTGGCAATATGTGCACTCTGCTTGATACGTAATAAACATTATGTTTTAATGGGCCGTACTCGGGGACGGCCTCGAGAAAACGGACTCTCACGAAACAGTGTCGCCTATTTCAGAAGTTGGGCAAATGTTAGCCCTCCACAATGATATAGTGTTAGCTTATTTTGTTTCCATTTATTGATGCTTCTATGTACATGTAATGTATTTAAGAACCTTGGTACGTTACTTCAATCCTTCAATTATAACGTCAATGACGTCCCGAAAGTTGTTATAAGAGAAGTCACTCGCGATTCGGTCACCTATATATTTACCTGATCTAAACAGAATCGTGCACTAGGAGGTCGATGCACGAAAGGTTAACATAAAACCATTCTTGCCAAGGGTAAAAGTAAATGTATTCGTGCAACAGATGTTTTAATTTCCTGTAACACGGACACCGTTCTTAGTGACAATATGAGCTGTAGCCGAGATTTTACTGTTGTTTCCAGAGTGGAACTTGATGAATTTATTGCCAAATGTCAGGCAATATATGCACTCTGCTTGATATGTAAGAACACAGTTAGCATTACTAGAGCAGGATGTCAATTAACCCGAATTTTCTGGCTGTCACGCAGGGCGACGCGTGACAGCCAGAAAATTCGGGTTAAATGTCACTGTATGAAAACGGTGTTGCTCTAGATTTACTCAGAATTGACTTAGTGAATTCTTGCTTATCTGGAAGACCTCAAAGACATCCAAGAAATACTGCTAGGCATTAAGTACCATTGCCAAAAACATTATTAACATACCATAAAAGGCATTCGGATGACTCGCGACTTCGTCAGATTGCGAGGTCCGTTGATATACCGCTATCCACTTTACGACATTTATATGGTAGATGTGCCAGTTTTCGACAGGCGTCAGTTTTCAGCTCGCTAAGAGTTTATCGTTTCACTGCGGGTATTTAAATAACATTTATCTATCACCAAGATCAAGTCTTAATAACACAACATATCAGCAATGTAGAAGAATTTATTCTGGCGTCGGCTGCATGGAAAGATGTGCATTTTCATTTTCGTCTCGCGACTCTATTCTAATATATATAATCCCAAGCGCGGTGTGGTGGGGAGGGGGGGTTAGGGGTGGGGGACTGGGACATACATCAGATAACACTCCTGTCTCCAATTGGGAACAATCCAAACGGAGCAGGCACATGTGCAACTGTATTTGGTAATGTCTTTCAGTGACTGAACGAAATCACAAACCCTGTTTCAAATAGGTAAATACAATCTAATCGTCATACTACAGTGGAACCTCTCTAAACCGGACACCCGGGACCTCCCGGGTGTCCGGTTTAGAGACGTTCGACTGTAATTAAGCACTCCATGAACAGTGTGTCATTTTCAATCATGATCAGACACGACAATGAACTAAATTACAGTGAAACTCATCAAAATTAATCACAATGGCGTCCCATGGTGTCCGGTTAGAAAGGTGCAACTGTAGTATTCAATAAAAGAACATGGAAGATGACGTTTCAACTATATGCATGACATCGAGTACAAAATACAAAACAGGCAAACTCAAACAATAATAGTTGCTTTCAGAATGATATTTAGACTACATTTAACATTTGTGATGCCATCGTAGAAGAATAATGACGCATGCCATCGGCGTTGTCAGGATACTGGGTGTGGCATGTGCTTTCCCCAGTATGTATAAGCTCTAGTGAATATAGAAGGCAATTTACAGTCTGTAAGTTACATGATACTTTCCTGAACTGACAGTGTTTTCTCCAGTATGTATAAGTACCATTGGATTCTATATCCAATGGGACTTATACATACTGGAGAAAACACTGTCAGTTCAGGAATGCATCGAAAAGGATTAAGCCGAGTGCATATAGAAGGCACACTCATCAGGATCTGCAGTAATTTTCATTTTTTAGAATAAAAAACCCTTTTCATGAATGGACTAGTCTGAAAATCGTTTTATAACGATTGGATTGGTCGGAAAATTAACATGGTGAAAATCCATTCCAATTACTTATTGGTGAATGGGTTAAGTCTGAATATATTTGATTTATTGGTGTTTAACAGCCTATCAACAGATACGGTCGTTTAAGGCCGGTCCAACGGGTTAGATTCCTCATTTAACCTGCTGCATTGGGGGAAAATCCCAAAATCAGAACGGAATATTTACATCGAGATAAATATATATTCAGCCCTGAAAGTAGAATAACCTGATCTGGTGCCAGGTCCATACCACACCAAGGTCACTGGGCCCCTTCCCCTAAACGTAATATCGGTAGGATTACTCTTATAAGGGGTATAACCAGATTCAACTCTGAAATACAAGAAAACGAAGACACAATTGAAGGCCAAACCAGGTCTCGGGTCGGGATTCCAGTAAGAATGAATCCCGATCGTTAAATTACCCATCGCATACTCCCTCCTGGCACCCACAACAGTCTGCATAGCAGGGGCCCGTTTCACTAAGCTTCGTACGACTAAAATCTTCGTAAGTGCAAATTTAGGATCGTCTGGAAATTTCAATTGATGGATTTACATTTATTGAACATAGGCTGCATATGCAGCCTATGTTCAATAAATGTAAATCCATCAATTGATTACAAGAACACATTGTTAATGTGAAATTACAGGTGTTTCGCTACTTACGTTGACGGGTATAGTATGACATGTTACCATCGGACGATTCGAAGTGGGCGTGACATTATTGTATCTTATATTTATTTAGGAGAATTGCCATCTTGTCGTTTAACGGATGATATTGTAAAAGGCATTCATAGATCACATAGGGATGCACGGACTATGCAAATCTAAATGCAAAACCAACACGAACATCCGCAAATATCGTGGCTGTGACTTAAAAAATGGGGCGTAAGGCTTTTGCGACCAGTGTTGATCCATATCAGTATATACCTCCGCACAGTCTCATCAGGATCCACACTGTTCACCATTCCATTAAATGGGGCTTACGGGATGTTTGACCAGTGTAGCTCCTGACCAAATACTAGTAACACACTCAAATTTATAACACACTACTGTAGCCTGATATTGCGATCCATATTGTGTGTTAGAAGCATGACGGGTGTTTCATTGATCGAATGGCGAACAGTGCATATCCTGACCAGACTGTGCGCATGCACAGGCTGAACTGGATCTACACTGGTCGTAATACCCATAACCCCCATTTCTCCAATAACAGACACCTATTGTGAATTCAGACAAGAATGAACGCATCGTTAAGATACGTGTACTCAGCAACGTCCCAATGAATATATATGTGTTTCTCTGTTTCATTGGGAAGTTGCTGAGTACACGTATCCAATCCAATATATATACTCTTATATATATGTGACTAGATAAATTGGGCTTATGCAATTTGCGACCAGTGTAGATCCAGATCAGCCTGCGCAGGCTGATCATGATCTGCACTGATCGCCATTCAACCAGTGAAACACCCGTCCTGCTTTTAGCAAACAGTATAGATCAATATCATCATACAAGACCACGCGAGAAGATCAGGATCTAGACAGGCCATACATTCTATAAGCCACATTTCTCGAGTCACAACCACAAGTATGCGAACGTAGATGTATCTCTAACATGTATTTTATTTCACCCTACTTTCTAAGCCAATCGCTGGGCAGCATTGTGCCCCACTTATTTCACATATTGCAAGGTTTAACCCTTTTAACCCGAAAGCCCGCTATATCGGTTTATGCAAACAGTGCAGATCCAGATGAGCCGGCTCGTAACGAGCCGTCTCATCAGGATCTGCACTGTTTGAAAGTAATTTTCATATTTTTGAGAACAACAAATACCCCCTTTTTATAAATGGAATAGTCTGAAAATCATTTTGCGATATTTGGATTGGTTGCAAAATTAACATATCGCAGCCCATTCAGTTACTTAGGGGTGAAAGGGTTAACCCCAATAAGTTTCATATTACTTTATTTAATGATAAATTGTTAGACGGGAAATGGAAAATTAATAATCAGATGCGACATTGTACACTATATACATTATACATTGACTGAACTATCAGTATGTTATTGTTCACATATTGGATTTTTTCGGGAACTAAATGGTTCGGTCGGTAGCTCTCCCTCGCATTTAATTCCTTAAACATCCAATATGTGAACTTACTTACTTATATATAATTTGCTTACTTATACATAATTATTTATTCTTACCATGATAATCCGCAATTAATTTAATATATCCTTTCCATATACACACACTCTACAGCCTTAAACTGCTTACCTGTTTCGTGAAAGCATTAAACTCCCTTACCATTCAATAGTTTCCTAATCGTCAAGTTCATGCTACGGTTTCTGGTTGATTCCTCCGCATATACTCCTCGCAATAAAATTGAAATATCAATTCAATCTCTGCTTCAAGCACAATAAAAACACTGAAAGACACGTAATCAATCTTCCAAATTTATATTAACTTTTCGCCATTTGTTTCCGTTCGCTGAAATCAAGCGAGACGCCAATATTGACCTGTTCGCACGATGGCACTCGCCTATATGCGGCTGTGACTGGAGAAATGGGGCTAGTCGCTTTTGCGACCAGTGTAGATCCAGATCAGACTGGATCTACACTCTTTGCAATTTAGACAGTAAAATCACCCGTCCTGCTTCTTACAAACAGTATATGAAACACGCCATGCGATTTTGTACCTTCGGACATCTGCGTAATTTCATTATATACGTTTACAAAATTTACAATAGTTTTCATAAATAAAGTCAAAAGTTGACAAAATTTTCATAGTACATGCGGAATATAATTCCACATGTACTCTAAAAAGTCTGCCAACATGTGACGCCATTTACAGAAAATATTGTAAATTTTGTAAACGTATTTCATGAAATTACGCAGATGTACGAAGGTACAAAATCGCATGGCGTGTCTCCGAGTCATATATTCATATCATAACTGCATGAATTGTGTAGAATGTCAGGTTCTAGGCTGACCAGAAATGCCATAAGCCCCATTTCTCCAGTCAGAGCCAAACATTGCCATGTTAGTACGGAGACACCAGTATATATTGGGCTCGCCATGAGAAAATAGGGTTTCAGAAAGAGCGACCAGTTCAGAATATTCGTGTTTCTAGTATCGGGTTCCGTAGGTTTTAATTCAATAGTGTCTATAATGGGAACTTCTTTCTAAACAACAAAAAAATAAATATTTCACAACGAAAAACAAATAAAAGTACTGAAAGTACTGAAATATCCACAAAACTGATCACTTGAGGAACTAGTTGCGAACGGTAACTCTTACGGTACGGGAGTAGATTACAAGAGTTACCGTTCGCAACTATTGCGGAACTGGAGACAGAAATGTGCATATTTTCTCAATCATCATCCAGAGGCAAATGTACTGTGATGGTGCAAACCCATTCCCATACATATGTTTTCTCTAGAACAAATTACTGTTTGAAACTCCCATAAAAAATGTGTACGAATCTGGCGGCTAACTGTTCACTGCTATCTAACTGATAAACTGTGCAAAAAACTGTGAAAACTATAGAGAATAGTATATGTAGAGTTTTGTATACAAAACAAGACAGACCAAAACGCCATATGATAAGTTGGCACAAGGCACTATTTTTTTGGTCGTACTCGCCGTTTAGGCATAGCACGATCAATGGCTGCCCCCATAGAAATTTGCGTGACAATATGCTATCTCAAGGGAGATAACATATAATATTTTTTTTTCTTTAATGGTACATGTACATGTATAAGCGAAAATGCCAAATTATACAAAGCCAAATTATCTCCCCTGCTTACGGATTGCATTTACTTGAATATAACGCAAGTATTTTGGAATGTGATCGAATAAAATGGTGCGATTAACTATTTTTATCATTTAGTATTCATGAAGGGAATAATCAGATATTGGATATATGAGACATCATCTGAAACACCGTCAAGTATTCGCCATCAGCCGTTTCACTAAGAAGTTCGTAAGTGCAAAATTAAAATGTACAACAAAGTTCGCACCACGAGCCCGTTTCACTAAACTTCGTACGACTAAAATGTTCGTAAGTGCAAAATTATGATAGTCCGTAAATTTCATATTAACAATGTTTTCTTGTAAACAATTATTGGATTTACATTTATTGAGCATATGCTGCATATGCAGCCTATGCTCAATAAATGTAAATCCACCAACTAAATTTGCACTTACGAAGATTTTAGTCGTACGAAGGTTAGTGAAACGGGCCCCAGGAGCCTATTTTGCGAAGTCTTTGGTGGATTTGTTCAGATTGAATGACCCAGCATATAGGTAGTAAAATCGTACCATTAGTGAATTACATTAATATATGAAGGAAAGTCATAAAACTCTTCGTACGAACAATTTTAACGTACGAAGTTTAGTGAATATGGCCCCAGGAACTACGTTATACTGATCTAATAATGTCAATACATCCGTTTACTCAGAACCTGTCTCACTACTCGCCGATAAATCCCGCATGGACGCAGTACCGTGACAACTACAAGACACCCTTCCGCGTGGGAAAGGAGTTCCTTACAAGACGATCCCACTTGTAAGTTGCTGGTGAAAACAACAACAACTACAGCAACATACTGACCTGACCGAGTTGGCGGGAGTTTCCACTTCCTGGGATTATGTTTATTGTTTTGTTTCGAAACACAGGTATATAGCTTGTTTGTGTTGACATTCAGTGCTCAGGTGGGCAACTGTCTTCGTGCGAGACACGTCATGTGCGTTCATGACGTGTCACATTTGTGGCTAGAGAAACTGGCTTTATACAGGATTTATACGTATTTATGTCCCTTCTCGGTCCGGTTACATACTCATAACGCTACATGTAGTAGAGCTGGTGCTTGTTAAATATTGTATTATACATGTTATGTGTTATGGGCCTATGGCCTAACTAACTGAATAACGTATTGTATTGTATTGTATTGTTGATGAGTTATGAGAGCTAATTACGTATATAAATCAACGGTAACGTGTTCATGGACATTTTCATTATGTGAAATGACGTCAAAAGTGGCGTCGCGTTAGTGTCGTACGTGGATTCCGAACGACGTTTTCCGAAGTTCCTGAATGTCTATCGTCCTTCTTTTTTTTAAGTAGACGGATCAAGATGGTATATATGGTACCAAATATAAGGTGCATGATCACGTGGTTACCACAACAACAACACTGTCCGAAAGCGTTGAAAGCGCGCCCACTCCAAAGTAAGTATTATTTGATATTTTCCTTAATATGCAACGGATTTTGATGACATATGGCGCAGCGAACTCGTCTTCATGAGAATCATTTGGTGGTCCCGGGAGTTCATAATTATGTCGTTTATGCGAAGATTCGATGTCCGTGTCAGTAAACACGGAAATCGATTCTTTGCAAAAAACGGCAGAAGTTTGGGCCAAAGCACGAGACCACCAAATGCAGTTTAACAAGACGCGGTTGATGCCACATATTTAATTAAAATCCGTTACATAATACTGACAATATAACAGTTTGTTGTTGTTGTAACCACGTGATCATGCACCTTGAAATACGATGCTTTGCATGTTATATGATCACACTAAAGTTGCTGTTTAACTCCTGTATATACCTTTCACGAAAAATCGAGTACCGTTTATTTTGACAATTCATGTGATCGAGCATGTGCCTTCATTGGCGATACTCATTTCTACAGTAAAACTATGGATGTAGTTGACCTGTAGCCTATTTCACCAACATTGCAAAGTATACTTATCTACTGTCTGTTTCACGAAAGCTGCCCAAATTTTACGGCTATATAAACAATTCAAAAACAAGATTTCTTTTGATAATATTAAATTAAAGGAAAAATTAAGAATGAGCCTTCTTTTTATTTCGTGAAATTTGGTCAAATATTGATTTTATTGCGAAAAAACAATTTCCCCATGTTAAATCCACACGGAGTGAAGATGTCTATGGGGATTTAACATGGGGATTTTTTTTTGAATTTTAGAAATACTGGACCGATTTTTAAAATTTAACTTTTGTTTTCTTAGTTAGATCATATCCAAGCTATCTAGTGAGGTTTCGGAGTCAATTTCCAATTTTTATTTTTTTTTTGACTCCTCCCACACTTCCTTACCACTTTTTCCCCCATGTTAAATTTCCATAGACAAATACATTTTTCGTAATAAAATCAATATTTGACCGAATTTCACGAAATAAAAAGAAGGCTCATTCTTAAGTTTTCCTTTAATTTAATAGTATCGAAAACAATATTGTTTTTGAATTGTCTATATAGCCGTAAAATTTGGGCACCTTTCGTGAAACAGACTATAGCAAAGTATACTATCAGGGAGAAATTTTCAATTTAAGGATAAATTTATTAATTTGTATTACACTGAATTTATTACATTATCACAGCCAAAATGGCTGTGAAAATGTACTAAATTCAGTATAATAAGTCTGCATACTTTTAATCATCAAATATGTGCAGTGGTTAGTTCTATATGAAACAATGCATTTTGGGGAAAATAAATGATTACTCCCTCAAAGTATACTTTGCTAGATAAGTATACTTTGCTATTTTGATGAAATCGGCTACTGTTATATGCGCAGAATTAAAATTTAATAATATCGCAATTTTTTTTGCATTGTTCATATAGCAGTCACATTTGCTGAAACAATCACTAGGCGTAGGCCCGATTTCTCCAGTTGCGACCAGAAATATAGTAACACGTGTGGACATATGTTATGGTAATATATACATGTGTGGCTATTATGATAAATGACATATTTCCTGTGTTCCGTTACTGTCATTAAGTAGACTATATTGACCGACATCTTAGCGCCAACTTCTGGCATATTCTGACTACAAACTCACAAGTGCAAGAATGTCTAACGATTGGCGGGAATTTCCATTTACAGGGAACTCTGTTCTTGCTGTTTATTTTTCCAATGGAAATGATTGTAAAGTGTTGTCATAACATGCTTTGTTTCAGAATATTTAGAAAACATAAAACAACAGCAGACTACACGTTCCGTGCATATGAAAACATCACACACAAAACAGTTTACAATATGTGCACCAAAAGCATTCTGGGTCTGAGTCATCGTTCCGGGTTCCGTTCCGCCAAAACGAACCGCGAAGTCAATATGGCGTTGAAAATAAAATGGCGTCGATTTCTCGAGTGCACCTATGGATGTCTTACACGCCTGACGAGAATGTGGGAAATGGTGTGTATATGTGTAAGGGGTGGGGTGGGGTGGAAGTGGACTGGTTTTACCGCTAATGTCTATATTCGGTACTTGAAATAATTAATATTCGTCAAATTAACATATGAAATAGGTCAGTGTCACATATGCTATACGTCGGTAGTGATAACGATAACTGTCGTGATATCGTAGTATCGTCACTATAGTATCGTTCTAGCGTCATCGTGTTATCGTAGTATCGTCACCATAGTATCGTTCTATCGTCATCGTTCTATCGTAGTATCGTCACAATATTATTGTTCTAGCGTCATCGTGTTATCGTAGTATCGCCACTATAGTATTGTTCTATCGTCATCGTGATATCGTAGTATCGTCACCATGATATCGTTCTATCGTCATCGTGATATCGTAGTATCGTCTATAGTATCGTTCTAGCGTCATCGTGTTATCGTAGTGGTGTCACCTAGCATCGTTCTATCGTCATCGTGATATCGTAACCTCGTCACCATAGTATCGTTCTATCGTCATCGTGATATCGTAATATCGTCACGATAGTATCGTTCTAGCGTCATCGTGTTATCGTAGTATCGTCACCATAGTATCGTTCTATCATCATCGTGATATCGTAGTATCGTCACTATAGTATCGTTCTAGCATCATCGTGTTATCGTAGTATTGGCACCTAGCATCGTTATATCGTCATCGTGATATCGTAGTATCATCACCATGATATCGTTCTATCGTCATCGTGATATCGTAGTATCGTCTATAGTATCGTTCTAGCGTCATCGTGTTATCGTAGTGGTGTCACCTAGCATCGTTCTATCGTCATCGTGATATCGTAACCTCGTCACCATAGTATCGTTCTATCGTCATCGTGATATCGTAGTATCTTCACGATAGTATTTTTCTAGCGTCATCGTGTTATCGTAGTATCGCCACCATAGTATCGTTCTATCGTCATCGTGATATCGTAGTATCGTCACCATGATATCGTTCTATCGTCATCGTGATATCGTAGTATCGTCACCATGATATCGTTATATCGTCATCGTGATATCGTAGTATCGTTACCATAGTATCGTTCTAGCGTCTTCGTGATATCTTAATATCGTCATCGTAGTAGCGTTCTATCGTCATCGTGATATCGTAGTATAGTGACCATATTATCGTTCTAGCGTCATCGTGATATCGTAGTATCGTCGCCATAGTATCGTCATATTGTCATCGTGATATCGTAGTATCGTCATCGTAGTATGTTACTATCATTATCGTGCTATCGTAGGTCATTTGCACCACGTGAAGCGAAAAACGATATGTTGAATATCTGAGACATAATCGGAGACAGTGTGCATTTAACCCATTTCTTGCTGAGGATATGCTATTTTGATTGGGGAAAATCTTAAATATATGTCGCGACAACCATTTGAACCGTCTCATTTAGACGGTTCAAATGAGTGGTCACAACATATACTTTCATTGAAAAATAAAAAAAATAAAAATAAAATATTGAGAAAATAAATCATACACGTAAAGGTGTATTCCGCATGTAATGAGTTAACTGAAAACCGTAGAAAATGAAATTATTCTTTTCTCAATCACGGACCTAAATGTGGCTGTGACTGGAGAAATGGAGCTTATGGGATTTGTGACCAGTATAGCTCCTGATCAAATAGCACACTCCTATAGCCTTATCACGATATATATTGCTTGCTAGAAGCATGGCAAGCGTTTCATTAATCGAACAGCGAACAGGGCAGATCTTGAGCAGACTGTGCGGATACACAGGCTGATCTGGATCTACTCTGGCCGCAAAGCCCATAAGCCCCATTTCTCAAGTCACAGCCACAAACGAGCGTGATTGTTACAATCGACAGTTACAAGGTGGCCGATTTTAAATTATTGATAGATGATCAACGTTGCAGCTTTGTTTATTTTATCTCGGCAACGAGTCTTGTTTCAGAACATCTATGTCGGACGAATGTGGCAACAACAGCTTACAAATAAATGTGTACGCCAACACAAATAAGTACAGTTTCAGCTACTAAGTATTCTGCTAACTTTCTGACACTTACGACGTTTTGTTTTTGCCAAATGTGCTTGTTATCGGGACAACTACCAAATTAAACATCATAGTTCTTGCGCATGTGCAAATTGATAAGTGTCAACATTGGTTCAAAACGCAACCACGCGTGTTCTCTGATGATTCGTTTCGTTTACTGCTTCAATACATTGTAAATGAGCGGACAGACGCAATTCACATCTCATTCGGAATCAGTCAATACTTAACGATGCCATCAAAGGCATCTCGAATGGCGTTTAATAACTCTCCCGACAAAAGGTACATTAGGTCTCACGCAGATCTCGCTTTGTGTTCGTTTGTCAAAGATAATGGCCACTTCGATTTCTAGCTGTGTTTAATTGCTAATCGTACTCTTTACAAGCCCGATGGAAAGGTTTGCTCCGCCAAAACAGGAACTATTGTATACCATTATAGACCAGTATTATCAATAGGCTGCCGAACTTGGAACATCACGAGTAACCTCCCGTATATTATATAGCTACACCCAGCGCATGTTGGCGTTAGAATTGGCGGCGTTTGTTGGCTTGGCGTTAGGTTGCTTATGTCAATTGTGGCCAGTCTGGCTTCTTATCTACGGAGCCCCACAGGGTACGTAGAATTCTTATTTTTATTAATTCGTTCCCACGAAATAACAGTTCGTTCCCTCAATTTAACAATTCGTTCCCAAGGGAACGAATTGTTAATTCGTGGGAACGAATTGTTATGTCGTGGGAACGAAGTGTTATGTCGTGGGAACGAATTTTTAATTCGAGGGAACGAATTGTTAAATTGAGGGAACGAATTGTCATTTCGTGGGAACGAATTGTAATTTCGTGGAAACGAATTGTCATTTCGTGGGAACGAATTGTTACATCGTGGGAACGAATTGTTAATTCGAGGGATCGAATTGTTAAATTAAGGAAACGAATTGTTATTTCGTGGGAACGAATTAATAAATAAAAATCCATGTCACTCGCGGGGCTCCGTACTGACCAGTAGCATATTTCATCAACATTGCAAAGTATACTTTAGTAGCAAAGTATACTTTGAGGGAGAAATTTTCTATTTTTTTTAAAATTTATTAATTTTTATTATACTGAATTTATTACATTATCACAGCCATTTAATGGCTGTGATAATGTAATAAATTCAGTATAATAATTCTGCATACTTTTAATCATGAAATATATGCATTTGTTGGTTCTATATGAAATAATGCATTTCAGGAAAAATAAATGATTACTCCCTCAAAGTATACTTTGCTAGATAAGTATACTTTGCAATGTTGATGAAATAGGCTACTGATAGCATACACATAATGTATCAGGTAGCGAACTTTGCATTGCCCGAATACACATGGACTAGTAACAATTGTTGTATCCTGCATGTAGTATCATGTACTAGATTCAGACGGAGGGACATTTATTTTTTTCTATTAATTCGTTCCCACAAGTACTAGATTCAGACGGAGGGACATTTATTTTTTTCTATTAATTCGTTCCCACAAAATCACAATTCGTTCCCTCAATTTAACAATTCGTTCCCTCGAATTAACAATGAACGAATTGTTAACTGTTAATTCGAGGGAACGAATTGTTATTTCGTGGGAACGAATTGTTAAATTGAGGGGACGAATTGTTATTTCGTGGGAACGAATTAATAAAATATAATTCTACTTCCCTGCGGGGCTCCGTAGATTCACGCATGTATTAGAGTAGCAGCGAATGCATATGGCTACTTTCGAACGACGTCGCATGACGTTACCGAATAACGTCAATGTGATTACGCAACTTAAAGATGCATGCCCACTCTGTAGGCACAACATGTTCTTTATATGAATTAAATAAGTGTATAAGTGTCTCACTATTCCACCAGTTCTAAATATTACGAGAGCCCGCTATACAGATATAATCATGTTTTACTGATAGTGACTCGCGGTGGTATCAGGCTATTTTCAAATGAGAATGAGGCATGCTATTTTTTACATTATTTATACTAATTAAATGCGTCACCTGAATTTTTTTTTTCGACAGATTATAAAGTATGATCATTGCACATCAAGACATAAATTCAGAGAATAACTAGTAATGTCCGTTAACATGTTAAGGAAACACGGTTATCGCCCCTGATATCAATGTGGAAATTTACGTCTCTATATAAAATATACAACAATGCCTGCCAATCAATCTGAGGGGTAATTGTGAATGAATGTTTAGTTTGCCAGAAAATGTGTCAGATGATGTCTCTGATATAAAGAACGTTTTGTGCCTACTGAGTGGGAATGTACCTTTACGAATATAAAATACGAATATATCACACATATTAAATGTTTGGATGAGTAAATTGAATGATATTAAACGCATTCCACGGGTATCTGTTTTTACAGCCATACGCCGGTGTTTAATGCGGTCGAATTGAATACAATACACCCACTCACAAACTTAGGGTACCATGATCTGGTTACGACCCGCGTAGACCCAGATCAGCCTGCGCATCCGCGCAGTCTGATCAGGGTTAACGCAGGTCGCAATTACAGTCAAACCTGTGAATAAAGGCCAGTCATTTGAAGAGAATCTGACCCCTTTGTTCACAGGTACATTTATGTAGTAATTGTATAATCGGGAAAACAAAAGCGTGGCTGCTTCAGACAGGTAATTGCTATTCGGAGGTGGCCTTTAGCACAGGTTCGACTGTGTGTCACTGATCTATGTTAGCTGTCGTAGGCCATCATAGTGAATAATATCCAGACTGTGATACTTTGACTGAAGATATGGCACCTGTGGCATGGGCTAAAGTCTGTTCCACGTTTTGCTGCCGACGAACTTTTTGCTACTAAACACATTAAATCTAACAAATATTTAAAAGTAAGTACTTTTTCATCTATTTTTGAGATTGAAATCAATGAATTGTGATGTGCGCATGAATAGTTACACAATGACGTGTTTTCCCCGCGTTTTGACGTTACATTGTGTGACGTCAAATTACGCAGCTGTTTCTATGAACCAGATATATGTGACTGCATGTTTGGAATGTGTTCAGTCACATTAGCATTCTAGATTAGTCGAAACCCTTTCCAAGTTTTCCCAACAACTTTATTTTGACTGTAATAAAAATTAAACATTTTGCATGGTAGCTCGTGGTTTCCAAGAAAACAGGCTCGCAATACGGGTGTTCTCTTCACGGTGTATTATTTGTAAGGAGTTGATTACGGGTTTTCTCTCACAGCGAAACCCATGCAAATAACTCGCAAAAGTGTAATAAATAGAGGATATTCCATCGTACATTTTGAATAGCGGGAAATAATACACGAGTGTGCGTCGGCTTCCGCGTTAGCAACGAGTGAGCGTAGCGAACGAGTTGCTTGCACGGACGCCGACGGACACGAGTGTATTATTTCCGCTATTCAAACATGTACGATGGAATATCCTATTTATTACACGTCCACGGCGGATACATATGCACATGTAGTCTATTTTTTGAGATTATAATCAATTAATTGTGATGTGCGTATGAATAGTTATACAATGACGTGTTTTCCCGCGTTTTGACGTTACGTTGTGTGACGTCAAATGTGACGTCATGTAAACTTTTTGAAATCCAAATTACGCAGCTGTTTCTATGAACCAGATATATTTGAGTACATGTTTGGAATGTGTTCAATCACATTAACATTCTAGATTAGTCGAGACCCTTTCCAAATTTTCAAAAACGTTGTTTTGACTGTAATAAAAATTGAACATTTTGCATGGTAGCTCGTGGTTTCCAAGAAAACAGGCGCGTAATTACGGGTGTTCTCTTCACGGTGTATCATGGCTTTTCTCTCACAGCGAAACCCGTGCAAATAATTTGCAAGAGTGTAATAAAAAAAAGTCACTCTCCCCAAAAAAAAAGATTTCATGAAATTCCATCAAATATTGATTTTATAGCGAAAAAACGATTTTCCTATGGAAATTTAACATGGGGGCTAAAAATAGATTTAAAAAAAAAGAAGTTTTTGTTTTCTTTTGTTTTCTTAGTTACATCATTTTCGAAAAAATTTGGAAATTGACTCCCCATATTAAATTCGTTTTAGGAAAATCGTTTTTTTCGCAATAAAATCAATATTTGATGGAATTTCATGAAATACTTTTTTTGGGGAGGGTGACGTTTTTGTTATTGATGAAAAAGTACTTATTTTTAAATATTTTTTAGATTTATTGTGTTTAATGGCCAAAAGTTCGTCGGCAGCAAAACGTGGAACAGACAGTAGTTCATGATCTGTTGCTGGAGAAATGAGGCTTATGGTATGTATGACCAGACTAGCTTCTGGGACTCATGTCCAGCCGTGTGCATACGTTTGCTGTGGCCCGAGGGAACTGTTTGAACCCAAGGCCGCAGCATACATTTCCAACAAAAAACTGATGAAATTTGAGCATTATATTCAGTATTTTCAGTACTTTTATAAATCGTTCCATTCACGTAGATAATTTTCGGTATTCATATTCCGGGGCCGCGTCATGAACGCCATGAACGTCATGAAGTAGTGACGTCATGAAGGCACTTCCGCGTAGTGACGTCATGAAGGCACTTGGTCTACGCGCGGCCCCGGAATGAGCATTGCCTAAAGCTAAAGCCATATGCAAACAGCACGCGCTATATGTTTGCACATATCATATGTGCAAAACAACGGAAACCATGTAACAATCAATATACATGGGACGATAAATCATAAGCCAAATTTCACCATTCACAATCACATGTGGCTGTGACTGGAGAAATGTGGCTTACGGGATGTGTGACCAGTGTAGCTCCTGATCAAATAGCAGACTAGTGTAACCCGATAACGATCTACAATGATTGTTAGAAGTAGAACATGTCGGAAAACCCATAAGGCCTAAACAAAATCTTGTTTTGGCCGTTTAACAAGTAATACATCTTTTTTTTTATTCTTCGTGTCCTTACGGCGTCCTTTGTGTTTAAGCGCTTGCCTTCCGTGTACCTGCAGCAATAAGTACAAACTAGTGAACCTATATACAAGGTGCATGATCACGTGGTTACAACAACAACAACGCCGCCCACTCAAAGTAAGTATTATTTGATATTTTCCTTAATATGCAACGGATTTTGATGAAATATGGCGCAGCAAACGCGTCTATGGAGTTTGGCACAGACATATGTCGTTTTTGCGAAGAATCGATTTCCGTGTCTCCGACACGGAAATCGATTCTTCGCAAAAACGACAGAAGTTTGGGCGAAAATACAGAGACCACAAAATGCAGCTCAACAAGACGCGTTTGATGCGCCATATTTCATCAAAATCCGTTACGTAATAAGGACACTATAAAAGAATACGTACTTTGAATCGGTACTTGTTGTTGTTGTTGTTAGTACCACGTGATCATACACTTTGATCTAGTAACCTGTCTAGTTTTCTCCTGGACCGTTGTCCGCGCTACAGTTTTGTTTGATAGGCATTGGCCCCATTTCTCCAGTCACAATCAAATATCAGTAATTTACAGAGCCCCGCAGGGGACATGGATTCTTTTTTTAATTCGTTCCCACGAAATAACAATTCTTTCCCTCAATTTAACAAGTCGTTCCCTTTCGTTCCCTCGAATTAACAATTCGTTCCCACGATATAACAATTCGTTCCCACGATATAACAATTCGTTCCCACGAATTAACAATTCGTTCCCGAATCGTTATTTCGTGGGAACGAATTGTTAAATTGGGGGAACGAATTGTTAATTCGTTGGAACGAATTGATAAGTCGTGGGGACGAATTGTTAAATTGAGGGAACGAATTGTTATTTCGTGGGAACGAATTGTTATTTCGTGGGAACGAATTAATAATAAAAAAAAAAAAGAATTCTACGTCCCCTGCGGGGCTCCGTAGTAATTTCAGCTAGTTCTGTGTTTATTTAATGCAGTCAATGCCAGAAGGCCATTTCGGCCAGTGTTTACTACGTAAACCCTGCTCTCTGATGATACTATGTCCAGACGTGTACTTTATATGATACTAATTCATTTCTAATTACATCAATTGCTAATGCGATTCTAAAGAGGTTGTGAATTTCTGTGCAGTCGATAAATATTCCCCACAGGCGCTTCGCTAGGCGGAGGCCTGGAAGCCCGGGCTTCCACATAATTTCCAGACATACCCGTATTGTTTTAACTGGTATAAAATTGCACAAGTGATTTAATTAATATTTGCCAAAAAAAACCATAGAATGCAGGATAGTGCACCTTAGTTTTAAAAAGATTCCGGGGGCATGCCCCAGGACACTCACTTTGCGAGCTCCATTATAGTTGCGAACAGTAACTCTTACAATCTACACCGCCCCGTCCGTAGCCAGCTACGGACGGTGCGGGTGTAGATTGCAAGAGTTACTGTTCGCAACAAGCTCTATTGGATCACCCATCTGGGCTTCACCCACCTGGCGATGTCCCTAACCCACATGTCTCTCAAATGTTTCCAATTGCATTTCCTTCCAATTAAAACGAATAATTCTGGTTTAGTGCTTTCATGTTTATCGTTTGCTGTAAATAATGAAAGATGGGATTCACTCGGATCCAAAATATGCTCCGAAATCGACAGAATATGCTGTTTATAGTCACCAAACGAGACACGTGAACACTCACTGCCTTCGATACAGTAGTGTTGACACGTTGGCATGCACCTAATACTGGACATTCGCCAATCAGTTAAGAAACCCCGAATTTAAAAAGCCGAGTGCAATCCATCTTTCCTTATTTCCAGAAATGTAGGGTTTCTAGAAATAACTCATAAAACAGTTAAATATATGAGGACGGTGACAATGGAAGATTTTGCCATTCAATTGTCCTGGGTATCTACGCTTTATCGCTTCAAAATCGTCTCAGTGGAGGATTGTTCTTACCTGATTCAGTGCACCAGTTCAAAATAGCAGGTTCTCGTGACGTACAATACCCACATTTATATCGGTTTAACCCTTTCAACCCTTTCAACAATACAGGTCCCTCTGTTCCACCCAATATCGTTGTATGGGAGTATATTAAACCCTTTCAACAATACAGTTCTCTGTTCTGCAAGGGAGGATATTAACCCTTTCAACAATACATTCCTCTGTTCTGCATGGGAGGATATTAACCCTTTCAACACTACAGTCCTCTGTTCTGCAAGGGAGGATATTAACCCTTTCAACAATACAGTCCTCTGTTCTGCAAGGGAGGATATTAACCCTTTCAACAATACAGTTCTCTGTTCTGCATGGGAGGATATTAACCCTTTCAACAATACAGTCCTCTGTTCTACAAGGGAGGATATTAACCCTTTCAACAATACAGTCCTCTGTTCTGCAAGGGAGGATATTAACCATTTCAACAATACAGTCCTCTGTTCTGCATGGGAGGATATTAACCCTTTCAACAATACAGTCCTCTGTTCTGCAAGGGAGGATATTAACCCTTTCAACAATACAGTTCTCTGTTCTGTATGGGAGGATATTAACCCTTTCAACAATACAGTCCTCTGTTCTGCAAGGGAGGATATTAACCCTTTCAACAATACAGTCCTCTGTTCTACAAGGGAGGATATTAACCCTTTCAACAATACAGTCCTCTGTTCTGCAAGGGAGGATATTAACCCTTTCAACAATACAGTCCTCTGTTCTGCATGGGAGGATATTAACCCTTTCAACAATACAGTCCTCTGTTCTGCAAGGGAGGATATTAACCCTTTCAACAATATGGTCCTCTGTTCTGCAAGGGAGGATATTAACCCTTTCAACAATACGGTCCTCTGTTCTGCATGGGAGGATATTAACCCTTTCAACAATACGGTCTTCTGTTCTGCATGGGAGGATATTAACCCTTTCAACAATATGGTCCTCTGTTCTGCAAGGGAGGATATTAACCCTTTCAACAATACGGTCCTCTGTTCTGCATGGGAGGATATTAACTCTTTCAACAATACAGTCCTCTGTTCTGCAAGGGAGGATATTAACCCTTTCAACAAGACAGTTCTCTGTTCTGTATGGGAGGATATTAACCCTTTCAACTATACAGTTCTCTGTTCTGCAAGGGAGGATATTAACGCTTTCAACTATACAGTCCTCTGTTCTGCAAGGGAGGATATTAACCCTTTCAACAATACAGTCCTCTGTTCTGCAAGGGAGGATATTAACCCTTTCAACAATATGGTCCTCTGTTCTGCAAGGGAGAATATTAACCCTTTTAACAATACGATCCTCTGTTCTGTATGGGAGGATATTAACCCTTTCAACAATACAGTACTCTGTTCTGTATTGGAGGATATTAACCCTTTCAACAATACAGTCCTCTGTTCTGTATTGGAGGATATTAACCCTTTCAACAATACAGTCCTCTGTTCTGCACGGGAGGATATTAACCCTTACAACAATATGGTCCTCTGTTCTGCAAGGGAGGATATTAACCCTTTCAACAATACGGTCCTCTGTTCTGCAAGGGAGAATATTAACCCTTTCAACAATACGATCCTCTGTTCTGCAAGGGAGAATATTAACCCTTTTAACAATACGATCCTCTGTTCTGTATGGGAGGATATTAACCCTTTCAACAATACAGTACTCTGTTCTGTATTGGAGGATATTAACCCTTTCAACAATACAGTCCTCTGTTCTGTATTGGAGGATATTAACCCTTTCAACAATACAGTCCTCTGTTCTGTATTGGAGGATATTAACCCTTTCAACAATACAGTCCTCTGTTTTTCATGGGAAAATATTAACCACTTCAACTATACAGTCCTCTGTTCTGCGTGGGAGGATATTAACCCTTTCAACAATACAGTCCTCTTTTCTGCATTGGAGGATATTAACCCTTCGAACAATACTCCTCTGTTGCATTGGAGGATATTAACCCTTTCAACAATACAGTACACCTCTTTTCTGCATTGGAGGATATTAACCCTTCGAACAATACGGTCCTCTGTTCTGCATTGGAGGATATTAACCCTTTCAACAATACAGTCCTCTATCACGTGTATTGTTCAAAGGGTTAATATCCTCCCATGCAGAATACCGATACAAATGTGTTGTTCAAGACAAAACCGTGCTAAAACACACATTGACGAGCAGCCATTTGGTGTTAGAAGCCATGATTTTCCTCCCCATTTTGCAAAATTGATTTCGCATAAATGGTCCTCCGAACAAAGACATCCTGTGAATAAATATCACATGCGAAAAAATACCGCCTGCGAATACAGACCACCTGCGAATACAGAACACAGAACACCTGCGAATACAGACCACCTGCGAATGCAGACCACCTGCGAAAGACTACCTGCGAAGAAAGACCACCTGCGAAATAGGGCCATTTGCGAATATGTAAATAAATACCATCTACCAATAATTACCACCTTCAGATAAAGACCACTTGCTAATAAAGTGCAAAAAAGACCACCGGCGAATAATACCACCTGTGAAAAAAACATCTGCGAATAATGACCACCTGCGAATAAAGACCTCCTGTGAATAACGACCACTTTCAAATAAGACGACTTGCGAATAAAGTGTAAAAAAGACCACCGGCGTATAATACCACCTGTGAACAAAAACATCTGCGAATAATGACCACCTGCGAAATACCTCCTGTGAGTAAAGACCACTTCCAAATAAAGACCACTTGCTAATAAAGCCCACGTGTGAATAATTACCACCTGAGAAGAAAGCCCCTGCGAATAAAGCCCATCTGCGATTAAAATATATACACTGGAACCTCTCTAAACCGGACACCAAGCTAACGGCTGTGATCTTATGTTTGATGGGTTTCTGGTCATTTAACTCAGATGTTAATGTATGTTCATGATTGCAAAGCACGCAACTACGTATCAGAATGGTCATACGCCTGATTTACAGTGGAACATCTCTAAACCGGACACCCTGGGGACCTCCCAGGGTGTCACCCTGGGGACCTCCCAGGGTGTCCGGTCTAGAGAGGTTTCACTATACATGTTTAACAGTTTCCAAAAACCAGACGCAGTTTAATAATAGACCGTTGACCGAGAACATGGACGTTACAACATGACCAGTGTTGATCCAGCAGCTTATTTCACCAAATTTCAAAGTATGCTTATCTTGCTAAGTACACTTTGAGGTCAATTTAAGGATACGTTTAGTAATTTTCATTATACTGAATTTATTACATTATCACAGCCATGTTGGCTGTGATAATGTAATAAATTCTGTATAATAAGTATGCATACTTTTAATCATGAAATATATGCAGTTGTTAGTTCTATATTAAATAATGCATTTCGGGGAAAATAAATGATTACTCCCTCGAGGTATACTCGGCTAGATACGTATGCTTAGCAATTGTGATGTAATCGGCTACTGATCATCATGTATAATAACAAACCAAGACTGATGTAAATTGTGTTCAAAGGAATAGCTATAGGATATTACGTCAGCGATGATTTAAAATGAAATTTATTAAACGAGTTTACTGATTTCATAAGAAACGAGGTTATGCCGAGTTTCTTATGAAATCAGTCAACGAGTTTAATAAATACGATATTAAATCATATCAGAGTTTCGTATGTTATCAGTAAACTATTTAATAAATATCATGTTAAATCAACGCACATGTTAGATTAAATTTATTGCATAAGCACACCATCATACATGAAGCAGTCCCGAACACCTATCCTGTCTTCTCAGTCTCATTTATATCTTTATCACACAAATGTGTTATGTTTATTAATACACTGTGTTATTACACTGTACAATCCCACTTCATGCGACCATGAAACAGTGTTTTAATGACGAAATGCGACCCGCGTAGACCAGTAGCCGATTTCACCAAAATTGCTAAGTATACTTTGAGGGAGAAATCATTAATTTTTCCCGAAATGCATTATTTCATGTAGAAATAACGACTGCATATATTTGATGATTAACAGTATGCAGACTTCCGGGTATGGAAAGAGTTCGAGCCAATTCCCACCATTAAATATAAGCATAACGATTATCCTGAATTTATTACATTATCACAGCTAAAATAGCTGTGATAATGTAATAAATTCAGTATAATAATTTGGTCATAAAATATTGTATTTCATTAAATAAAAATGAATAACGTTATCGAAAATTTCTCCCCCGAAGTGTATTTAGCAAGATAAGTATAATTTGCAATTTTTGTGAGATCGGCTACTGACTGTGTGAGAATGAAAACGTCGATGATTACGTCAAACTCTATACCACCTCCGTTGAGGCAGATATCTGCTCAATTTAGAACGTTACTTTCGCAATAAAAGCCATCAACGGCGATAAGATTATTTATGTACATACTCTATCTTGCATGTGTTTGTATTAGAATCAGAGTTTGTTGGTCTTAAAGGTACATGCCCACTCAGTAGGTACCAAATGTTCTTTATATCAGACATCATCTGAGACATTTTCTGGCAAAATAAACATTCATTCACCATTACCCCACGTATTGATTGGCATTATTATACATTTTATATCAGACGTAACATTCCACACTGATATCAGGGGCGATAACCGTGTTTCCTTAAAATGTTAACGGACATTACTATTTATACTCTGTAATTATTTTTTGTGTGCAATTTTCATACTTTATAATCTGTTTAATTTAATTAGTATAAATAATTAATCAATACCACGCCTCATTTGCATATGAAATTGCATATGGTTACTAAATGATTATGTCTATATAGCGGGCACTTGTAATTATTTTGAACTGGTGGAATAGTGGCACAATTATACACTTATTTAATTCCTATAACGAGCAGTTTGTGCCTACTGAGTGGGCATGCACCTTTAAATCCGTACAGGTATGTAGGCCGTTATTCCAAGGGTTGAAAACAGTGCAGATCGTCAGTGATGAGGCGGTTTGTAACGTCTGGAACAATGCTGTGACTGGAAAGATGGAGCTTATGGGATTTGCGATCAGTGTAGATCCAGATCAGCCTGTGCATCCGCACAGTCTGATCAGGATCTGCACTGATCGCCATTCCATCAATGAAACACCCGTCATGCTTCTAACAAGCAATACAGATCGTCATTAGGCTACAGGAGTGTGTTATTTGATCAGGAGCTACACTGGTCACAAATCCTATAAGCCCCATTTCTCCAGTCATGGCCACATATACAGGAAAAAACAATTAGTCTAGAACGCAATACCTACGTTGTATAAGCGTCACGCACTCTAATTGAACCTGTCTTTAACCCATTCACACTGCTGAATTAAATAGTGTCGTCTGCTGTTTGTTTTCTATTGTCTATGTGTCTCATAAAAAAACGTGCTTTGACAACACTTTAGAATCATTTCCAATGGTAAATTGTTGTCAAACCATGTTTTTATCTAGAAAGAAGGCGAAATGTAAATCAGCAGCAGACGACAATTGTCGTGTGCTGCAGTATGTGTATTAATACAGCCAAGGATTTAGGGTTACGTAAGATGGCTCTGATACAGCTCATACAAGCAACCAAATCGAAACTAACCTTAATATTCGTACGACGTCCGCATGCGCTTAATAGACCACACACACATCCGGGTTTCCCAATCTGTTCGCTTGACTGTCCGCGGAACAACGCAAAAACAACTTGAATCAGCGTCTATACGGCGTCCGCGTCACTGCAAACATTCCAGTGTATTAAACTGTATTTCCCGCGCTCATTTTGAATAACTTTCTAGTTTGTGTACACCTGAACAGTTCACGCCACAGTGAGGCGGCCAGATTCCCGCGGAGCAGCGCCGTATTAGACACCTCCTCGCAGTCGGAGCCAGGATCTCAGCGCCAATTCTATTGGACATCAGGACAGCGCGCGGACCACGTGACCCGATGAATGTCCATGGTGTATACGGGCTTGTGAACCAATATTTGGTTTTCGAACATACATTATAGGAGCTCAGGTGACAAATCGTTCTAGGTGTATTCACGATAAAACGACGATTATGACAATTGAAGATCAGCCTGTCTTTAGATCGGATTGTATTTCTGAAATACGGAGGAAAATGCAAGGGAAGCTTATACGGATCCCCGCAGGGGACATGGATTTTTGTTATTATTTCGTTCCCACGAAATAACAATTCGTTCCCTCAATTTAACAATTCGTTTCATCGAATTAGCAATTCGTTCCCACGAAATGACAATTCGTTCCCACGAAATGACAATTCTTTCCCACGAAATGACACGAAATGATACGAAATGACAATTCGTTCCCACGAAATGACAATTCGTTCCCACGAAATGACAATTCGTTCCCTCAATTGAGGGAACGAATTGTTATTTCGAATTATAACGAATTAATGAAAAAAAGAATTCTACGTCAACTGCGGGGCTCCGTAAGCTTAAACTAATAGACCGTCTAACTTCCGCCTCTCGAAATCAAATTTCAGTCTAATACCACGTGGGTCGGACTGGTGGATGTGTGGACTAGTATCCACACTTGCGGGATGTACTGGATGTCTAATTCCTACATCTAAGGTATTCATTGTTGCTGTCTAATTCCCCAGGTAGGCACCCTCCTCGCTCCGACGCGGAATGCATTGATAGGTGCATTAATTGCATATTATGGCGTGTTAACTACTTTTATTGCATAGTAGCCTTGTTTCTTATGAAATCAGTCAATTTGTTTCATAAATATCATAATGAATATTTAATCATATGAGATCCGCTTTATGATAGTCATGCCTTACGAACTGGCAGGCTGTCTAGTCAGTCTTTATCATGACGGATCACATTTTTGTATAGAATAGTTTCTGTATACGCAGCATTTAAGAGATTGAACAATAATGCCCACATGCGGTCAGTGCGACACTAATCGGGCCATCTTTTGTCGTGTAAGTGTGCCACCACCATTGATTTATTTCCTACATAGCCTAACTATTTACCACATGTTTCGCTATTTACCTCTATTAATAATGCGTGTTCATGATCGCAAAGCATCCACGCGTGTCTTGAAGTAGTTATCTGTCTGTTTTAGGTTCCACTGTATAACGTTTTCCCGCTGATTGATTTAGGTCCACCACCACCAAAGATTTTTCCTACATAAACTAATCAATGACCACACATTTTGCTATTTTCTGTTTCTTTCATTTTTTTGTATTGATGTTGTGGGACCTATTTTCCCATAACCTGCACCCAATCTGCTCCGGATATTCACTAAATAAAATATAGGTTTAATTATTGTTAAGAAAGATTAATTAAATCTCCTTTGATCACCCTGGTGGACAAAAAGTTAGCGACTGGAATTGAAACTACGCCACTTCACAAACATGTTCCGAATCGAAAAAAAAAACACGATAATTTTTGAAAATTGTGTAAGCAGTACGTTAAAAAAATAAGCCAGATTTGTTATTGCATAGACACTCTTTGCTTGCAGAAACCAGTCAATTGATGCACTAAACTACTTTACAGACGTGTTAATGTATCATTTCATCAGTTTCAAGCATATGCTTTGGGATTATTTTGTAAGTCTGATCATGTTTGTCCGTGATGTGAGGCTGTTTCAATTACAGCCGCTGAATTGTTCCGCCACCACCAGGGTGGTCACAGGAGATTGAATTTATCTTTCTTAACAATAATTAAACCTATATTTTAATTAGTGAATATGCAGAGCAGAATGGCTGCAGGTTATGGGAAAATAGGTCCCACTACATCCATACGAAAAATGGAAGTAGCTGAGAATAGCAAAATGTGTGAGTCAATGGTTAGTTTATATAGGTGGTGGACCTTAAACCTCGTAGATCATCGGTGGTATGTTGACTGTGCGGTCAGCTGTAAAATGGACCAATTGGGGATCGCAAATAGTTATCTCCAGTTGAATTTGTTTATAGAAATCCGGTCCAAATTGTGTAGTTTGGGGACTTATTGATTGTAAAAAGAGCGGATGTAGAATAATATGATGTGAAAAGGAGCAATTATAGTGATGTCGACTATTGTTGATCAAGAGCATACTACACATATACGCACTATGTTTGCTGTATAATTCCCGCATCTAGTTGATACATAATTCGTTTGTTGTCTAATTCCCACATCAAGATGATACATTATTAGTTTGCTGTCTAATGTACACGTATATATGATACATTATTCGTTTGTTGTCTAATTGCCGCATCTAGTTGATACATTATTAGTTTGCTGTCTGGTTCCGCATCTAGAGGATATATTGTCCGTTTGCTGTCTAATTCACGCATCTAGATGATACATTATTAGTTTGCTCTAATTCCCGAATGTAGATGATAATTATTATTTTGATGTCTAATTCTCGAATTTAAATGATACATTATTCGTTTGCGGTCTAATTCCCGCATCTAAGGGATCAATAGTAGTGTGCTGTCTATGGCAACTCTAGCTCATGCTCTTCTGTGACAGGAGACATAATGTGGCTTATGACATAAATACTGGTCAGCTAGTTGCCTAGAGAAATAATCCAGTCTTATATGTGGATGTGACTGGAAAGATGGTGCTTATGGGAGTTTGTGACCAGAGCCCTTGATCAAGCATCACACTCATGTAGCCTGATTACGATCTATATTGCTGATACATTACAAATATTTTCTATTGTATCGCGTCGTATCGCATCACTGCCAACACACGTCGTTTTAAGGCATCACGGGACTGTTGAAAGCGCGGTTTTTGTGGCGGGTGGCGGTCCCCGCTGAAAAGCCACATATGACCCAATTAATTTCAGGTGACCCTTGTGATAAATGTTTAAATTCATTAACAATAGAAATGCAAAACACATGAGATAAGAAAGATTCCACAAGGTCCCTAACTATTTATATTTTCATTTTTTCTAAATTACACCACCCACCTATTCATTCTGCGATCGACATTCATGAACATATCAGGCAAGCTTGCTCCGATATGAACCATTATGGGAGTACGCATCTCGGATCAGAATCTAAAACCGGTTTCAAAGCGGGATCATAACCACCTCAATTGTTCTCTACCGGAACTGGGGCCCGTTTCACTAAACTTCGTACCACTAAAATGTTCGTAAGTACAAATTTAGGATCGTCTGGAAATGTCAATTGATGGATTTACATGTATTGAGCATTGGCTGCATATGCAGCCTATGCTCAATTAATGTATATCCTATAATTGTTTACAAGAATGAGAAATGTAGAATGTATCATAATTTTGCACTTACGAACATTATATTCGTACGAAGTTTAGTGAAACGGGCCCCTGGTAGTTTGTGCCCGAAATGTGCTTTGTTCATGTCGGCCGAACCCGCCCTATGGGTACCGCCATTTGCAATGCTGCTGGAGCAAGCAGAGCTAGCAGGAAGTTCTTAAATTGGTAAATAACTTCAAAAATACACATTCGCCAACCATACACACCAAAGAAATATTAACAAACCTATTGTTCCGCACATTATAGAGTCAGTGCTGAATTATATAGAAAATCGTCCACCCATTTTTGATCGTAGGCGCCAACTGTCCCGTAAGACCTAAGGTCTTTTTTGTCAATGAAAGCAGCCATATTCCAGAATATAAAGAACATGTCATAACGCAGACGACCGACAATGGGTGTTTGATTACACCGATGATAACTGACGAGCGTCCAGGAAACGCCGATGCTTTGTGAGGCAATGTTGTCATCAAACGGAGAATTATACAATTGTTTTATTGAAAACAGTTTCCAATAATTAAGATAATAAATGTGTCGTGCATGGAACCAGATTCTTGATGAGATAAATCATAAACAAAATACAAATGCAGAAATTTGACAACAAATTTATCAGCCATTGAAGGCACAGACAGTCACAATGTGCAAGATCACGTGGTTACAACAACAACAACGTTGCCCACTCCAAAGTATGTATTATTTGATATTTTGCAATGGATTTTGATGAAATATGGCGCAGCAAACGCGTCTTCATGAGCTGCATTTGGTGGTCTAGGGAGTTTGGCACAGACTTATGTCGTTTTTGCGAAGAATCGATTTCCGTGTCTCTTCGACACGGAAATCAATTCTTCGCAAAAACGACAGAAGTTTGGGCAAACATACAGAGACCACCAAATGCAGCTTAACAAGATGCGTTTGATGCGCCATATTTCATCAAAATCCGTTACGTAATAAGGACACTATACAAGAATACGTACTTTGAATCGGTACTTGTTGTTGTTGTTAGTACCACGTGATTGTACACCTTGAGTCAATGCCTCCGAATTGTCTATACATTTCGCAATCGCCAACTTCATGACTGCACATGATGCACTACGTGATTTGTTGAACTTTGATATTCAGACACTAAATAAACTGTTTTATTACATTTCACGCCATTATGTACGGAAATAATACGCAGGGGACATGGATTTTTTTTATTACTTTGTTCCCACTAAATAAAAATTCCCTCAATTTAGCAAATCGTTCCCACGATATAACAATTCGTTCCCTCGAATTAACAATTCGTTCCCACGAAATAACAATTCGTTCCCTCAATTTAACAATTCGTTCCCTCGAATTAACAGTTCCTTCCCATGATATAACAATTCGTTCCCACGAATAAACAATTAGTTCCTGTGGGAACGAATTGTTAAATTTAGGGAACGAATTGTTGAACGAATTGTTAAATTGAGGGAACGAATTGTTACTTGGTGAGAACGAATTGTTAAATTTTGGGAACGAATTGTTATTTCGTGGGAACGAATTAATAAAAAAAATGCTACGTCCCCTGCGGTGTAAATTGTAAAAAATTGGATTTATCGGTGAGAGAAACCCCGTAAGTGTCAACTGACAAATAATAATTCCAGCACAAACATATTTACACAATTCCCTAACATTTGATTGGCCCGCAGCAAGTCTCTGTCCAAAATTTATATCCCAGTAAACTCCCACGTCGAACTACTTTCTACAGGTGCGCTGTCAGTGCTGTCAATGTAAACAAATGGCTGTCGTCTGTCAAAACAAACACATTTTCTTGATGAATTTATTTAAAATGCTGGAATTATAAGGAATCTATCTATCTCTTTATACTGCTGCACACCCTCACGGGTAATTTCGAGCAGGTATTTATTTCATATATACATGTACATACAATTCAAATACAATCGAGGTTCCCGGTAATTAGCCTTCCGGCCTTCGTCCAGTATTCCCGCGACTTTTCCAAGTTAATACCCCGATAAATTCCACAAAAAGGCCATTCATTCCTAAAATAAACCGTGAAGAGAACACCCATAATCACCCGAGTGCACTCTCCCGTAGAAAAATAAGCACCGCCCACAAAAAAATCATACGCAGATGCAAACGTTACATTATAAAATGCTGTTGTATTGTAGTCTTCTGATTATTTGTATTTTTCACTTTTATCAACTAAAAAATCGTTTGTTAGCACTGTCCTGCCAGACTATGCGTTAATGAAAACAAACAACAAAATATGAAATCACAGCAGACGACAATTTTCAATCCCCTCATTCTAAGGTTAATGTTGTTATTTTTTTTACAGCAAACAGTCAATTTACACGGAAGGGATTATGTCAGACATCCCGCCCAGGAATCTATTGAATAAACACTCACATACATGATCTGCTGACAAAACTGTCACAGTCTATGGCGGAATCTGGTCAAACAGGAACTATGGAGAAATGTACGGCAGCATAAAAGGGATATGCGCACTTTTTTCCATCTCACTCCCATGACATAGAATCTCGATCCCACGAGTTAACTATCTCGTTCCCATGAGATAGCATCTGTACCCGCGATACATGATCTAATCATTCGAGCGGGTTAGCTATCTTGTTCCCACGACATCTCGTTCGAACGACATAGCATCTCGTTTTCCTCGAGATAGCGTCTCGTACGAACGACACAATCAGCCAATTGAATACAAATATTTCTCCACCATGTTCAATGACAATGATGCTACCCTTTGATTGGCTGACTATGTCGAGGGAACGAGATAGCTGACTCGTCCGTAAAGCGATGGTACGGTACACCAAAGGTTCCGGGTTCGAGTCCGCGACTGGGTACGCATGCTTCCCGCCATGTAACACGTGCTGGCACTGCTCATACTGCGCTGATATGAAAATAATCTCACTCCAAATTGAATTATGTTCACCCAATCAACCACATTTTGTTTTTTTATAGGGGATCTTACATGAGTGATGATGTAATATAACATTTATTAAAAGAGGCTGCTGATTTCATAAGAAACGAGGGCATGCAGAGTTTCTTTAGAAATATCAGTCAACGAGTTTAATAAATATCATACTAAATCAACACAAATGTTAGATTCTGTTTATTGCATAAGCACGACATCTTGCATTGTTACATGGTTTCCGTTGTTTGCACATATGTGCAAACAAATAGCGCGTGCTGTTTGAACATGGCTTTAGGCAATGCTCATTCCGGGGCCGCGCGTAATGGAAGCGACTTCATGACGTTACTACGCGGAAGTGCCTTCATGACGTCACTACTTCATGACGTTCATGACGTTCATGACGCGGCCCCGGAATATGCATACCGAAAATTATCTACGTGATTTTATAAAAGTACTGAAAATACTGAATATAATGCTAAAGTTACATCAGTTTTGTGTTGGAAATGTAACAATAACGTTTGATCATGTCCAGCCGTGTGCAAACGTTTGCTGTGGCCCGAGGGAACTGTTTGAACCCCAAGGCCTCCAAACAGTTCCCTCGGGCCACAGCAAACGTTTGCACACGGCGGCCTTGGGGTTCAAACAGTTCCATCGGGCCACAGCAAACGTTTGCACACGGCTGGACATGATCAAGCCTTATAAGCACGACATATTGCATTGAATATGCACTGATCACCTAAAGTGTTATATGTAGCTGTCTAATTTACATATTGATATTACACTAGTGTGCTATGATTTTAATACATATTACACTGTGAAAGCCTTAAAGATTGAGGCCCTCAAATTATGTAAAAAATACATTGTTACGGAAATTAAATGTGTATCTAATATACAGTGTTAACTAGTAGTTCAATACCGTGTCAGTAGTGGTGATCACCAGTGTATGTGCATGTGAAGACAGTGTGATTAGTTTTAATTATTTAATCAAGTATGTGTATCAACTTAAACATGGTTGCTATCGATATCTTATATAAAGTATAGTTATTGTACACCAGAAATTGCATTGGACAAATAAATATCGACTTCCTTTGAATAAATATCGCATTTTGTTAATAGTTTGAGAAAACGCGGTTATCTCCCCTGACCTCAAGTTTATTTAGTTTAAACATATTTTATTGCTCTAAATTTACAATGTAACTTTACAGTTAATAAATATAGGTTAATTTAGAAGAGCAAACGGGTTGGGCTACAAGTTTTAGCAACATTAGTTACAGCCCGTCCTAAGTTTATTGATTTCAGTCATACAAATAATACAAAATAGTACCAGTACGTATGTGTACCCGGTAATACAATAAAACACGAAAAGTGTCGTCCTGAATACATCCTGATGTACGGGACACCATATTTAATGCAAAGTGTATACCATATTAAATAATTCCTGGAAAAGGTGAAGTGACACAATTTGTATCGTCCGTCTCATAGATATCATTCATTGGCAGCGCGCACCATCAATCAGGCCCTGCTTATACACACCTCCCATTGGCGCCGCGCACCATCATTTAGGTCCTGTACATAAACACCTCCCATTGTCGCCGGGAGACGGTATCAGCACGGTAACTTACATTGCATCCAAACAGGTTTAATGGAGCGGGGCGGTAACACAGTTTATCCATCAATGATACAATGCCGTAAGAATATCGCCTGATGCTCATGGTATTACAAATGTTTGTATAAAGACAAAACGTACCTGAAATCGATACAGTATTGGGATTGTGAAGGCAATTCCGAGAGTTTTAGTTGATAAAATCCGCGACAGCGACTTTTTGATTCTGTAGCGAGTGCTTTGTGTCATATTGCGGCGAAGCTTCAGAAACATAGCAGAGCAGTGCTCCAGTATTATCGTACCGGGAGTATTTGTTTTGCGCTTCCGGATGTACATTTTCGTCTGGGTAATGCGGAAACTTGAAAACATGCAATGCACGATACTTCTGTATGGCGACATTTCTACAACGTGACATATTAAAATACCAAATTAAAAGGACGGTGAAAAATGAACTGAAATCGTTGTTCTCCCGAAATTTCGTCTCTTTGCGCAAAATATATGATAAAAGGCATAACTAATAATCAAAAAAATAATTTCCACTGGCCTATTTTTCTTTGAAAAACCGAGAAATATTAAAAATATATATATAATCCAGCAACTTAACTGGATAGTCTCCCGCCGATTACGTTAATTTAAGATTACTGCGAAATGTAAATGTTTTGATTCATATCAGCCTGTGCATCTGCACAGTCTTTTAGGATCTACAATGCTCCTCATTCCATCAATGAAACAACCGTCACGCTTCAAACTAGCAATGTAGATCATTGTCAGGCTACAGGAGTGTGCGGTTTGATCATGATCTACATTGGTCACAAATCCCATAAGCCGCCTTTCTCCAGTCACAGCCACATACAACCGGAATGTTTTTCTTTGAAACGCGTTACAGGCAGAACATTCGGATTAGCTATAATAGCTAACCCGAATGTTCTGCCTGTAACGCGTTTCAAACAAGTATTATATTGAAATAAACTGTTCGTTGGAGGTACAATGTATCAAGCACATTGGCGATCAATGTAGGCCGCAATTTCAATAGGCCCAATATTGTGGCGAGACATTATAGTAGCGTCATTTCTGAGGATTCCGTGACCATAATGTTCACACCTTTGTTTTATTGCTGTTTTGTCAACATGGCCCGTTTTAGAAAAACAAATAGCTCCTATGCATTTTTCAAAAATGATGGGAAAACATTTTAGAGCACAACATTCAAAATGGCCGCCAACGAAATATATAAAATGCATTATCTTTGTAATGAGATAAGCAAGAAACACAAATGAGGTGTCCTGTCCCAATCATTATATCATGCCAAAACTGCTGGTATGGCTAACTTTTTGTTTGGACTTTGAAATCCAAGATGTCTGCCGTCCATCATCTAAAATGCATTATCATAATACTGCACATTGTTAGTCGGACGGAGCAAAGCTAAAGGTAACACTAATGTGTCTATATTCACTGACTTTAGCATGCCACACATGCTGGAGGGGTTGTGTATTGGTTTGAAAGTCACTAAATCCTTAAAATCCAAGATGGCCGCCGTCCGTAACATTGAGGGATATAAAATACAATATTTATGTGGTATAGCAGACCGCACCTACTGGAAGGGTTGTTTGTTAGGTTAGATGATATCAGGATCAGGAAATCCAAGATGGCCGCCATATGACATCTTGAAACACTGAAAATAGTTTTGGGACTGCGTATAAGTACAATGTACAAACAGTGTGATTTACCTTTAATTTTAGCATTATATATTGGATTTAAGGGATGTTTTATTACCTTAGAGATTACCATGACTAATTTCAAGATGGCTACCATATTGCACATATTTATTTTGTGTAATAAAAGTTGCTCACTGGGTATGTTGGCACGGCAACCCCGCAACAATGTTGACTTTCGTTTTAGTCCACTTGTATATATTAACCCTTTGAACCCGAAATCCCGCTATATCGGTTTATGCAAAAAGTGCAGTTCCAGATGAGCCGGCTCGTAACGAGACGTCTCATCAGGATCTGCACTTTTTGAAAGTAATTTTCATATTTTTGAGAACAAAAACACCCCCTTTTCATAAATGGACGAATCTGAAAATCATTTTGTGACCATTGGATTGGTCGGAATATTAGCATATCACAGTCCATTCCAGGTCCTTAGGGTTGAAATGGTTAATTTTACCGTGAAATTCAAAATTACTGTTACTGTTTGTTCTGAAGGATATTCTACTAACAATATAGATGTGCCCAAATACAAGGCAGCTTTGCCGATTTTTTCTTGCTAGCGAAGCCTGGTTTTAGAAAATCGCAGTTATCGCCCCTGAGAGGGCACTTCTCCATTTGTAATAAAGCGTGTAGCAATTTTATGAAGATCACATCGTTTTTAGTCGTTCTACATCGTCCCCATCGAAACATTTGGTAGCAGAGCGAGGTTATAACGTAAATTCTACAATGAATAACGACGAGGAAGGCCCAGACATCGAGCTAATGTAATTGAGAAGGCACAAAGCGAAAACAAAAACGGCCCTCACCAGAGCAAAAAAACAGATATCAATTCTAATTAATGAGGGCACCGACAAACAGGCAATAATCGCAGCTTCCACACAATTCGACGAAAAACAAGATGATGTAATAACAGTTCTCACTGATTTGTTGGCTAAATATGAAACTTTGCATGATATTGAGAACTGTCAAAAAATTGTGTCTGAAATTGAAGTAATTGAAAAAACTTATGAAAAGACCTCAGAAATGATGACGTCATATTTAGATGAACAAAATGAACTGTCGAGTGAATCTAGTTCACAGTCTACACGTAACCCTACTCGTACAACCATGAACATGATGAATCGAGACCCTACCGCAAATAGAACAAGCAGTCCAGAACCCGTCCCATCGGCCCATTCACATAACCCATCGGCCCATTCACATAATCCTCCAAATCTAGGTCATGACATGTGGAAGACCTTAAAGCGAGTTACAATTCCAACTTTCACTGGTGACAAACGACAGTACATGTCGTGGAAAGCAGCGTATATTGCATGCATACATAATGCACCGGCAACCCCTGAATACAAACTGTTGCAACTCCGTCAATATCTGGCAGGTGAGGCCCTGGCGGCAATTGAGAATCTCGGCCATAGTGCACACGCGTATGACGCTGCAATGGCCACGTTGGAACGTAAATATGGTGGCTCACGTAGGCAAATCGCTATATTCATGGAGGAAATTGAAAACTTTCGCCCAGTTCGTCACAATCATGTTGCCCAAGACATTCAGAAATTTGCAGATGTATTAACTGTTTGTGTCGTGAACTTACATGATGCTGATATGAATGATGAATTAAAGAATGGTCCGTTCTATATGAAGGTGCAAAGCAAACTTCCAGCGAGTATTCTTTCACAATATAATCGATGGGTGTTCGAAAATAGCAAGACGGAATCGGTATTGACCTTACTCCAGTTTGTGAACCAAGAAGCCGAATTCTGTGTCGCGGCATCTGAGACTGTGTATGGGGTGACCGCAAATAGCTCGCGATTCAAAACTGAACGTGATTCGCGCCACTTCGAAGAACCGAAATATCGACATAATAATCGTGAACACCGTACTAACTTCACTAACACATTCACATGTAAAGTCTGCAATGGGTCACATGGTGTATGGCAATGTGAACAGTACAAGTCATTGCCTATAGCGAGTCGGTGGGACAAAGCCAAAACACTAAAGTTGTGCTTCCGCTGTTTGGGAGATGGCCACAGGGGAGGTAACTGCAGGCGAAGTCGACAATGTGGACTAAACGGGTGTAGTAAGACACATAATCGGCTGTTACACAACAATCATCCAATAACATTCAATGAACCAAGCATAGGCCATGGGCCACATCAGCCAAATGAATCAACAATCCCCAAAGAGGTGGAGCCGGTTGTACAGATTACATCTCACACAACTCATGGTGAAACATCAGTTACACGTAACCATGGAAACTTCACCACATTACGCACTGTACCAGTGACTCTAAAATCTGGAAATCGTCGAATTCAAGTTAATGCCCTGCTCGATGACGGTTCTACAAAAACATATTTAAATGAGGATGTAGCTGCACAACTCGGGCTACAGGGACAAACACAAAAGGTTACCGTTAATGTTCTGAATGGGCAGAAAGAAACATTCGAAACAACGCCTGTTGAATTTGGACTTGAAAGTTTGAATAAGCAAGTGAACATAAATATAAAAGCATTCACTACAAAACGTGTTACTGGTAATCTGAAAGCCATTGACTGGAATAAACATTCTGATCAATATGACCATTTAAAGGGTATTCAATTTCCGATGATGGGCCAGAAGCCTACTGTAAACATTCTAATAGGACTGGACTATGCAGATTTGTACTTTTCATACACAGATATTAGGGGCAAAACGGGGGAACCAGTAGCCAGACTCACGCCGTTAGGCTGGACGTGTATTGGTGATCCAAATAAGGTAGACAACTCTACGGAGGAAACACACTTCATTGCAACGTACTTTATTGAAGATCAAAAATCATTTGAGGAAATTAACACTACACTAAAAAAGTTTTGGACAGTCGAAAATTGTGGAACAGCAGATAGTCCAGTCAGTCTAGCGAAAGAGGACAAACTTGTGTTCGATCAAGCAGAAAAGTCGTTAAAATTTGAAAATGGTCACTATGAAGTGTCGATCCCATGGAAACCAGACGCGTCAAAATTAGAAAATAATTATGATATGGCTCTACAGCGGTTGAAGAACACAGAACAACGACTGTTGAAGCGTTCCGACATAGCAAAGCAGTACCAGTCCACACTCGATCAGTATGTGGAAATGTGTTACATCCGCAAAATACCGGAAACAGAAAAACAACCGCAACATAAATGGTACCTTCCCCATTTTCCTGTTGTACACCCGGAAAAAACAACAACCAAAGTCAGAATAGTTTTCGATGCATCTGCCAAATATAATGAAATTTCAATGAATGACACAATTAGCCAGGGGCCTAAATTGCAAAACGAGCTTTTCGACGTCCTACTACGCATGTGCAAGAATCCTGTCGCGATAGTTTGCGATATAGCTCAAATGTATTTACACATTACCATTCCTGAACGCGACAGATGTTTTCACCGTTTCTTGTGGCGATCGCTACAACAAGATGAACCACCAGACGAATTTGAATTTAATAGGCTAGTATTTGGAATAAATTGCTCCCCATTTCTCGCTCAATTGGTTGCACAGACACATGCCAAGCGAAACATTGAACAGTACCCCATGGCAGCCGAAACGGTGTTGAAATCAACCTATATGGACGACAGTATGGACTCTGTGAGCACTGATGAGAACGGTGTAGAACTTTATAACCAGTTGACCCAGCTGTTTGAAAGCGCCGGCATGCATGCTCGAAAGTGGCTCTCAAACTCTAAAACAGTGATGGAACAAATTCCAAGCAACGATCGAGCACAAGAAGTAGATCTGGACCGCAGTGAATTGCCATCGATTAAGACACTAGGTGTACTGTGGAATGCTGAAAATGATGTGTTCACATTTACGTCCAACCCACCACCCAGTGAAATGAGATTGACTAAACGCAGTTTTCTCAGCAAGATTGCCGCATTGTTTGACCCACTAGGACTACTCGCGCCCTATACAGTTCGCGCTAAAATCTTGCTCCAAGAAATTTGGAGGACGGGCATAGACTGGGATCAGGAACTAGATGAAGAGTTGTCGAAAGTCGCCTTCAATTGGTTTGATGAACTAAATGACATAAATAAGGTGTTCACCGACAGATGTCTGCGATACGGGCCAGAAGAAATCGTTGTTAAGACATAACTCCACACATTCGTCGATGCATCCATGAAAGCGTATGGAGCTGTGGTGTATCTACGCAGTACATACCAAAGTGGTGCTGTGTCAGTCCGCATGATATCTTCAAAAAGCAAAGTTGCCCCCCTTACAGCGACAAGTATTCCAAGATTGGAACTAATGGCGGCCATCTTGGGCCTTCATTTGTCTGAAACAGTGGCAAAGTCACTTGAACTTGAACTACAACAAACGGTATTCTGGTCAGACAGCATGAATGTGCTTTGGTGGATACGGGGTCAATCGCGAACGTTTAAGCCATTTGTTGCCAATAGAATCGGAGAAATTCAAACAAAAACTGAACCACGGCAGTGGCGTCATGTTCCAACAGACAACAATCCAGCAGACATGATTAGTAGAGGGGTTACCTTGGACAAATTACAAAGTAATAACTGGTGGAATGGACCACTGTACTTACAAAACACTGAAACCGACTGGCCAGTGAATAAATTTGACAAATCAGCGGAATCTCAGAATGAATTGAAGAAGATATATGTTGACAGCGAGTCAGCACAATCAAACATTGAAATGACAGCCATGACAGTTGAGGAACGTGGGGTTGAATCGTCTGAAAATCGTGAAATAAACAATACAAACATATGGCGCCTTGATACTACAAGATTCTCAAGTTGGGTTAATTTGACAAGAGTTAGCGCGTGGGTGAATCGCTTTGTAAACAATTGCCGGGTCAAGAAACCGGAAAGAACATCAGGAGAATTATCCCCAGAGGAAATTAGAGATGTGGAAAATGAAATAATAAAGAACGCACAGAAAGACGCATTTCCCAAAGAATACAAAGCTTTGAAAAATCAGAAAACATTACCGAATGACAGTAAGTTACTTGCGTTAAAACCAAAACTAGACGAAGATGGAATAATTCGCTCAGATGGGAGACTGAAATATGCTGAATTTTTGCCAGTGGATGTGCGTTTTCCCATTATTCTTCCGCGAAAGAATTGGATGACCCAATTAATCGTCAAACATTATCATGAAATTGGACATCACAATAATGGGACAAATCAGACATTGACACAACTGTCATCACGATACTGGATAATTAGTGCACGTGAAGAAATTCGAGACTGGGAGGGCAAGTGCATGGAATGCAGACGACGAAAAGCTAAAACGGCTACTCAAATTATGGCACCACTTCCAGACATTCGTGTTAATATGCCTTTACGCGCATTTGCACATACAGCAGTCGATTTTGCTGGTCCATTTACAACAATACAAGGAAGAGGTAAACGTCGTCAAAAGCGGTATTTGTGCCTTTTTACCTGCTTGGCCTCCAGAGCTGTACACATCGAAGTCGCATTCGGGTTAGACACTAGTTCGTTCCTAAACGCTTTCTATCGAATGGTCAGCAGGAGAGGACTCCCTGTGAAGATGAGTAGTGACAATGGTACAAATTTCGTTGGAGCTAACCGGGAACTAAAGGAGCTAGTGTCATTGTTAGACAAAGACAATATCGTCCAATCAACAGCTAATAAGGGTGTCCAGTGGCACTTTAACCCCCCATTAGCTCCTCACTTTGGCGGAGTTCATGAAATCATGATAAAGGCCGCGAAACGGGCAATATATGCCATCATCGGCAATGCCGACGTGACTGATGAAGAACTGATGACTGCATTCACAGGTGCAGAAGGACTCATTAATTCCCGTCCACTTACATACCAAACCGCGAACGCTGCAGACTGTGTCCCACTAACAACCCACCATTTTCCACTCCACGGCCAAATTGGTGGACACTTTGCACCAGAAACTGTGGACACTACCCCATATAACCCTGTCCGGCGATGGCGTCGTGTGCAAGAGTTGATGAGACACTTCTGGCAGCGCTGGTTGTGTGAATGGCTCCCCGGGCTGACTGCGAGATCAAAGTGGGTTCGTGAAAAGAAGGACATCGCACCAGATGATATCGTTCTCGTTGTCTCTCCAGATACACCACGTGGTCAATGGCCTCTCGGTCGTGTCATTGAGGTTCATCGCAGTCCGGACGGCCACGTGCGAGCGGTCAAACTACGCGTTGGGAAGAGTGATGTCGTCCGTCCGATCACGCGATTGTGTCCGCTCGAGCTAGATACTTATTAGTGCATTTCGCGAGTGTTTTGGGCCATAATAATGCCCATGTTATCAATAATTGTTCATTATAAGTCTAAATATGTCAATAATATTCCTGATACCAACGTGTAAATGAGATATTGACTCAACATACAACCGACGTCGCGCACCACAGAACAGACCATCGCGCGTTACTGCATTATGTGTATATACATGTACTGTTCTGAAGGATATTCTACTAACAATATAGATGTGCCCAAATACAAGGCAGCTTTGCCGATTTTTTCTTGTTAGCGAAGCCTGGTTTTAGAAAATCGCAGTTATCGCCCCTGAGTGGGCACTTCTCCATTTGTAATAAAGCGTGTAGCAATTTTATGAAGATCACATCGTTTTTAGTCGTTCTACATCGTCCCCATCGAAACACTGTTACTGTTTTGTATTTGCCATATTGAAAAGAAAAGTGACAATGTGATCAAGGCTGGTAATATATTTTCAGTCTGATGAGAAGGTCAACTTGTTTCCAATCAAATATATATATAATTTATATGTATGTCTAGTATCACACTTAGTATTATATATGAGCCGCATTCAGTGACATGTGTGTGGGATATTGTGTATGCTATCCTCACTTCTGCAGTGCGTTGGTGCTAGAAGCTATCATAACCAGCAACATGCTTCCTTTTGATGTATGTGAGATATCTAAGGAGTGCAAACCCATTGACTACATGCGTCAGATACATGCCTGTATATAATTGTAGATACTGATAAACATCGAGCCGAACACATACATATATTTCTATAATTGTAGATGGTGATACGACATTGGATATGTGACTTTAGCTAGTGATTCCAAACTACATGTAATATATTTATCCCGTCAATACAGTGCGTATGTGCCGTGAAACACGGTGCCGTGAAACATTTTTGATATCCTGTCAATACGATTTGGAGATGCGGCTGGGGTTATTTGTTGCATTTTAAAGCTATTTGTAATGTTGACGGGATAAATAGAATAGTAGGTTAGTGCCGTGAATGGAAAAAATATCTGGCGCGGCACGGAAACGGGATGTGCTCGACAGAGCCTCGCCCATCCCGTTTCCTGAGCCTTGCCAGATATTTTTTTCCCATTCACGGCACTAACCTACTATTCTCTATATTCAGTAACTATACGATAATCGGGTCTAAATGTTGCAGTTACTGCATCAGAAATTGTTTGTGCTACAGCAGCTGTCAGAATCACAATTCTAATCAGTTGTATCACTGACATTATCATCCTGATAGTTTATGCTTAGTCGAGGCTCTGTGAATTGATGATGCAAATATGCCAATATACATTACTTGTGGTGTTATGGGCTCGTCAACCATATAGTGCAATCATATTTCCTATTTAGAATTCGGGTTTGGTTCTCCATCAGCTGTTAGTTACTTTGACTTGTGATCACATTGTCTGTGATGTAATTGTCTGTGATGTAGCAATTTCTGTATTGCATAAGCATCAATCAGTGATCAAGATATATTTCCACACCATTGTATGCTGAGAAAAATATATAGTTTACATGTGAACATGGTCAGACTCGGTGTGTAGAATGGAATTATGTCAATATGTAAGTGTTTCTTTCATTTATTAGTACACCACTATTAGCTCATCACTGACTCTTCAGTCATGGTAGTTCTACAAATATTGTCGTACATACATGTCATTTATGTGCTTTGAGAGGTCAGTTGCCATATAAGATGGATTCATCAAGAATGTATAATTGATTTATAATCAAACTTAATACATCACTAGACGTGGCCACAACATAGGCCCCTTGTAGATTCAAATTATACATTTTAGAGAAATATGATGGACGACATGCGAGCAATATCTATCATATAGATTGGCAGCACCACGGTCAGTCAATGATGAGTTGATGGACAATTTACTGATACTTATCAGTAGAAGTAAGTACTAACATGCAACGCATCTTCTACTTTCATTACCTTACTGGAACTCATGTATTAACCTTACAAAGCATAGTAACATAACACTAGTAGTAATTTGTATGCCTTTAAAGATGGAAAAATGTGATGAGTTGCCTACGATTGGATAAAAAAAATGTATTTATGCGTTAACTAGTCCTAATAGCCCTAATAGTAGAGCATGGTATGATTTTGAAGACAGCTGATAGTGGCCATCTTAGTTGTTGTATCCATGGAAGGCCATCATCACAATATATTTTACCCTAAGATTAAACAATAAGAATGAATCCCTGTGGTTTCTATACAATCTTCAATCATTTAAAACAGCCACACACTTTGATTCTCCATCGTATCTGGCCTAGGATATATTGCAGTTTATGTTTCTTTCAAGATGGCATACAGTGGCAATCTTGGTTTGTGAAATACACATGACTTTTAGCCTATATGCCATCTTGGAAATGTTTCATTTTGTCTTTTCAAGCTGGAATATGGTGGCCGTCTTGAATTTTCAAACCCCGATATCATCCAACCTAACAAACAGCCCTTCCAGTAGGTGTGGTCTGCTGAAATTAGCGTAAATATCACACGCTTTAGCTTAATTTTCCGTTCAGAAAGATTGTGTTTTTATGGTCAAAGATGATGAGCGGTGGCCATCTTGGATTTAAAGGGCTTAGTTACTTTCAAATCAGCACACAATCCCTCCAGCAGGTATGGCATGCTAACACACTAGTTTTAAATTTAGCTTAGATCCCACTAACAATATGGAGCATTATGTATTTTAAGATGTTGGACGGTGGCAATCTTAGATGTAAAGGTCATAGCTAAAGAATAACCATACCAGTAGTTTTGGCATGTTATAATTATTGGGAAACGACACGCAATTTGTGTGTCTTGCTTATCTCATTACAGAGATATTGCATTTTATATATTTCAAAATGGCGTTGGCGGCCATTTTTAATTGTTTGCTCTAAAACATTTTCCCATCATTTTTTTAAAAATGCACAGATGTAATTTTTTTTGGAAAAATGGTTCAAGTTGACAAATCAACAATAAAAAAAAGGTAGGAACATTATGGTCACGGAATCCTCAGAAATTACCCTATTACTACCATGTGCCAAAGCCACACTTATCGAATGTTTTATCGAATTATTTCTGAGGAATGAGTTATTCATTCTGCAGGTCTGTAATGTTTATGCGTTTGTACACAGAAAATAAATCACTTTTCACAAAGCATTGCCCCAGCCTACTCATCGCTTGACCTCTTTAATTGCTATCGTGATATTTGATTCCGTTATGTCAGTTATCCAGGTATGATGTATGTATTGTTTCTCGCAATGGGCCAATACTTTACGGAGCCGCGTAGGAGACGTAGAATTCTTTTTTATTAATTCGTTCCCACGAAATAACAATTCGTTCCCTCAATTTAGCAATTCGAATTGTTAATTCGTGGGAACGAATTGCTAAATTGAGGGAACGAATTGCTATATCGTGGGAACGAATTGTTAATTCGAGGGAACGAATTGTTAAATTGAGGGAACGAATTGTTATTTCGTGGGAACGAATTAATACAAAAACAAATCCATGTCCCTGCGGGGCTCCATAATATTTGGATACCACGGTACGTAGTCTGTGTATGATATGTGTATATCATGACCTGCCCAGGCCTCAAAACTAACTATAATCAAAGTACTGAAAGTACTGAAAGTACTGAAAGTACTGACATATGTTATCTCCACATAAACTGATCGGTGTGTGTGTTAAGTTAACTTTGTAAAACACACTGGTGTAACTTGCAGGGTCAGTACTGAAATATATAGAAAATCGTTTACCCCCGTTTAGTCCCGTGAGCACGACAATGGCGTAGCGTAGCACGACAATGGCTGCCCCCATAGAAATGTGCGTTACACAATATGCGATCTCAAGGGAGATAACATATAAAAGGAACTGGTTGACATAACTGTTTGTACATACCTAAGACCCAATGCCTTTAAAATATGTTAACACAATGTGCAATAGTAGATATAAAATATCGTAAAACGCAATTATACATATGTGGCTGTGACTGGAGAAATGCGGCTTATGGGATTTGTGACCAGTTAGCATCTGATCAAATAACACACTCGTGTAGACTGATAACGATCTATACGGCTTTTTAAAAGCATGCCGGCTGCGATGCACAGTCTGATCTGGATCTACACTGGTCGCAAAACACATAAGCCCCATTTCTCCAATCACAGCGTCACATATAATGAGTTCATACTAGAGAATACGTTAACTATGCATTAATTATTGTATATCTGTTTAAAAATCTCGTGACACCATGACACTACAAGCAAAGTCTATTAGTTGACAATCATCGAATTGACTACAATCGTTTTCGGAAGCAATTGTAATCATATGAGACAGACCATGTGATTTTGTACTTTAGACTATGTGAGATTTTTATGAAAATTATTTAGGAATATTGTATTTTTCCCCCATAAATGTCAATAATTGACAGTTTACATAGAGGATATTCATATTTGTGCAACGAATATGAACGGCACTCGTGAAATATGGACATTCCACACCACTCGATGAACATATATGTCATATTCGTTGCAAAAATATGAATATTCTATTTATTATATACCGCTCCATGGAAATTAGCAGTTTTTTAGACTGTATACTGCACTGCAGGTGCGCGTTATGAATATAGATAGCGGAAGTAGTCGTATTTTCACCGGAAGTTGTTTATTTCATCGATGAGAACATATGACTTTTATTTACATCGTATAACTATTTATTTCATGGGTTGATATAAAATGATATAAGAGGTAGGTATACATGTATAAATACATAGAAGTGCATGGAACATGTCAAACAACAATTGAAGTATGGCTACTATATATAACATACATGAGGTAGTATTTAGTCATATATGTCTAAATTATGACATGGTACTGGTATATACAAGTTGTGGTGTTCTATGGTGGTTTAAATTTATTGAGTATAAATGTCAATAATTAATCGGATTTTTCATATAATCCGCATTTGCTGTGAATTACTGTCCACGTCATCTGCGGAAAATATCGTAACCTTTGTAAATAATGTTCATAACATCGCACATCACCTAAGGTACAACATCACGCGGCTTGTTGTCTCAAATGAATGTTTTGTTTTCGTGTAAATTAATTCATCTGTCAAGTTTAATGCTAAGAGAATTGTTCCAGAAATGAGGTACGACAGCATACAGTGTATACCCGGTCACTATTGAAACCTGTTGTCTATTTCACCAACATTGCAAAGAATACTTATCTAGCAAAGTATACTTTGAGGGAGAAATTTTCAATTTTAGGATAAATTTATTAATTTTTATTATACTGAATTTATTACATTATCACAGCCATTTTGGCTGTGATAATGTAATAAATTCAGTATAATAATTGTGTATACTTTTAATCATCAAATATATGCAGTCGTTAGTTCTATGTGAAATAATGCATTTCAGGAAAAATAAATGATTACTTCCTCAAAGTATACTTTGCTAGAAAAGTATACGTTGCAATGTTGATGAAATCGGCTACAGGTCAGGCCTAAATTAAAATTTAGTTTGTGTTTCCTTTACTGCCCGACACTGTTTTGATTTCATTTCGCAAATCGAAATATTACCGTTACAATCGAGTCGGGCCGCTGTAAACTCTCAATTAAAATAAAAATAATTTGCCTATCTACCCATCCATGTCTAAAATGCCGGGTAGGTAAATGGCAAACAAACACTATTTTAATGTAGGCCTCACATATGCTCTCATAGTTGTACATACAATGTGCTTACACAATGCAATACCATCATCTGTTAAGCTCATTATTAGATCAAGTATGATATATACAAAATACGCCAGTTATATTGTTTTTCATTAAGTTGAACATTTTCCACACGTTCAGTGTTATAATTGCATTTTTTTAAGTTGGCATGCTTAATATTTTTGTTAAAGGCCAACTTCCCTTTAAATGGTTCCATGCATTTATCGAGCATTGCACATGCTTGAATTAAATATGTTACTTAAATATTAAAAAGAAATACATTTATTTGTGCTTGTTCAAATTTGCAGGATCCATGCGGGTATGGTCGATTTGCAGGATCAATGCGTGTATGGTCAATTTGCAGGATCAATGCGTGTATGGTCAATTTGCAGGATCAATGCGTGTATGGTCAATTAGCAGGATACATGCGGGTATGGTCAATTTGCAGGCTACATGCGGGTATCGTCAATTTGCAGGGTACATGCGTGTATGGTCAATTTGCAGGCTACATGCGGGTATGGTCAATTTACAGGCTACATGCGGGTATGGTTAATTTGCAGGATACATGCGGGTATGGTCAATTTGCAGGTTACATGCGTGTATTGTCAATTTGCAGGATCAATGCGTGTATTGTCAATTTGCAGGATCAATGTGTGTATGGTCAATTTGCAGGATCAATGCGTGTATGGTCAATTTGCAGGATACATGCGGGTATGGTCAATTTGCAGGATACATGCGTGTATGGTCAATTTGCAGGATCAATGCGTGTATGGTCAATTTGCAGGTTACATGCGGGTATGGTCAATTTGCATGATACATGCGTGTATGGTCAATTTGCAGGATCAATGCGTGTATGGTCAATTTGCAGGATACATGCGTGTATGGTCAATTTGCAGGAATCATGCGTGTATTGTCAATTTGCAGGACATGCGGGTATGGTCAATTTGCATGATACATGCGTGTATGGTCAATTTGCAGGAATCATGCGTGTATTGTCAATTTGCAGGTTACATGCGGGTATGGTCAATTTGCATGATACATGCGTGTATGGTCAATTTGCAGGAATCATGCGTGTATTGTCAATTTGCAGGACATGCGGGTATCGTCAATTTGCAGGGTACATGCGTGTATGGTCAATTTGCAGGATCCATGCGGGTATGGTCAATTTGCAGGTTACATGCGTGTATTGTCAATTTGCAGGTCATGTGGGTATCGTCAATTTGCAGGATACATGCGGTTATGGTCAATTTACAGGATACATGCGGGTATGGTCATTTGGCATCACTGATGCTGAAGAAATGTGCGAATATGTCCGCATGTATCATTCAGTGTAGCAGACATATTCGCTCCTGCGGGGACATATTCGTCATGAGCGAATATGTCCGCAGGAGCGAATATGTCCGCTACACTGAATGATACACTTCGATGATTCTGAATATTTCGTTTTCACAGTTATTAATTGTTTACATAAAGATTGAAGTATACTATTACTATTTGAATGTCTGATTCATATAAAGTTTAGTGCAATTAGGCTGTATGCATTTCATAGAGCCCCATCTTGATGATTGCGAAATTTGAAAGGTACATACTGTCTGTTCCACGTTTTGCTGCCGACGAATATTTGGCCATTAAACACATTGAATCTAAAAAATATTTAAAAGTAAGTACTTTTTCATCAACAACAAAAAAAGTCACCCTCCCCAAATTTGTTTATTAAATATTCATTTTATTGCGAAAAAACGATTTTCCTATGGGAATTTAAAAATAGATTTTTTTTCAATATTTTTTTATTTGAGGACCGATTTTCAAAATCTAACATTTGTTTTCTTAGTTACATCATTTTCAAGCTATCTCGCCAGGTTTCGGAGTCAATTTCCAAGTTTTGGAAATTGACTCCCCATGTTAAATTCCCATAGGAAGAACGTTTTTTCGCAATAAAATCAATATTTGATGGAATTTCATCGAACAAAAAAATTTGGGGAATGGTGAAATTTTTGTTATTGATGAAAAAGTACTTACATTTAAATATTTTTTAGATTTAATGTGTGTAATAGCCAACAGTTTGTCAGCAGAAAAACGTGGAACAGACAGTAGGTACATGCCCACTCAGTAGGCACACAATGTCACGTTATAATATAGTGAGACATATAGTTTTGTATATTCTGTAGATGTGACATTTTCTGGCAAGATAAATATTAATTTACCATTACCCCACGTATTGATTGGCGTTATTATACATTTTATATCAGACGAAAATTTCCACACTGATATCAGGGGCGATAACCGTGTTTCCTTAAAATGTTAACGGATATTACTATTTATGCTCTGTATTTATTTTTTGATGTGCAATGATCATACTTTATAATATATCGAAACTGTTATTTATTCAGGTGACGCATTTAAATAGTATAAATAATTAAAACAGATCATGCCTCATTTGCATAAATTATGAAAATAGCCTGCTACCACTGCGAGTCACTATCAGTAAAATAAGTATTACTAATTGATTATATCTGTATAGCGGGTACTCGTAATTGTTAGAACTGGCGGAATATTGACACAATCATACACTTATTTAATTATATAAAGAACAGTTTGTGCCTACTGAGTGTACATCAGAGAAAAGTGTGTGCCTACTGAGTGTACATCAGAGAACAGTTTGTGCCTACTGAGTGTACATCAGAGAACAGTTTGTGCCTACTGAGTGTACATCAGAGAACAGTGTGTGCCTACTGAGTGTACATCAGAGAACAGTGTGTGCCTACTGAGTGTACATCAGAGAACAGGAGAACAGTTTGTGCCTACTGAGTGTACATCAGAGAACAGTGTGTGCCTACTGAGTGTACATCAGAGAACAGTTTGTGCCTACTGAGTGTACATCACAGAACAGTTTGTGCCTACTGAGTGTACATCAAGTTTGTGCCTACTGAGTGTACATCAGAGAACAGTTTGTGCCTACTGAGTGTACATCAGAGAACAGTTTGTGCCTACTGAGTGTACATCAGAGAACAGTGTGTGCCTACTGAGTGTACATCAGAGAACAGTTTGTGCCTACTGAGTGTACATCAGAGAACAGTGTGTGCCTACTGAGTGTACATCAGAGAACAGTTTGTGCCTACTGAGTGTACATCAGAGAACAGTTTGTGCCTACTGAGTGTACATCAGAGAACAGTGTGTGCCTACTGAGTGTACATCAGAGAACAGTTTGTGCCTACTGAGTGTACATCAGAGAACAGTGTGTGCCTACTGAGTGTACATCAGAGAACAGTTTTGTGCCTACTGAGTGTACATCAGAGAACAGTGTGTGCCTACTGAGTGTACATCAGAGAACAGTTTGTGCCTACTGAGTGTACATCAGAGAACAGTTTGTGCCTACTGAGTGTACATCAGAGAACAGTTTGTGCCTACTGAGTGTACATCAGAGAACAGTTTACTGAGTGTACATCAGAGAACAGTTTGTGCCTACTGAGTGTACATCAGAGAACAGTTTACTGAGTGTACATCAGAGAACAGTTTGTGCCTACTGAGTGTACATCAGAGAACAGTGTGTGCCTACTGAGTGTACATCAGAGAACAGTTTTGCGCCTACTGATGTACATCAGAGAACAGTTTGTGCCTACTGAGTGTACATCAGAGAACAGTGTGTGCCTACTGAGTGTACATCAGAGAACAGTTTGTGCCTACTGAGTGTACATCAGAGAACAGTTTGTGCCTACTGAGTGTACATCAGAGAACAGTGTGTGCCTACTGAGTGTACATCAGAGAACAGTTTGTGCCTACTGAGTGTACATCAGAGAACAGTTTGTGCCTACTGAGTGTACATCACAGAACAGTTTGTGCCTACTGAGTGTACATCAGAGAACAGTTTGTGCCTACTGAGTGTACATCACAGAACAGTGTGTGCCTACGGGTGTACATCAGAGAACATTATTGGCCTAACCACACTAAATCAACCAGATATTCATGCGCGGTAGTGAAAAGTAATCCGTAAAAATAACCATATAACTTTAGGCCACAGAAACTGCTTGCTCGCAGATCCAGTAGCCGATTTCATCAAAATTGCAAAGTATACCTATCTAGCAAAGTATACTTTGAGGGAGTAATCATTTATTTTTCCCAAAATGCATTTTTTCATATAGAACTAACCACTGCATATATTTGATGATTAAAAGTATGCAGAATTATTATACTGAATTTATTACATTATCACAGCCATATTGGCTGTGACAATGTAATGAATTCAGTATAATAAACAAATAAATTTATCATGAAATTGAAAATTTCTCCTTCAAAGTATACTTTGCTAGATAAGTATACTTTACAATGTTAGTGAAATCGGCTACAGGTAAATTGGTGTGCTAATTTACTTCACAACCATGCTATAGTATACTTAACATCATTTTCAAGCACACATATGGCATTTTCAAAAACATTCTCTACATGTTTGTGATTAACCCGAATTTTCTAGCTGTGACAGCTAGAAAATTCGGGTTAATCACAAACATCACAAGCAGGGCGACTTACAGAACATTCGGGTTAGCTTGGAATATGACGTAGTTTCAAATGCAGCCGCTGACTTGTTGAGTTACCATCAGGGAGATAATACTTGAAGATTGAATTTACCAATAATTAAACCTATGCTTTAATTAGTTCAGATCCGGAGCAAAATGGTGCAGATTATGGATAAATATATCCTACAGCATTCATACAAGGAATATTTGAAAATACATGGTAATGGTTACTTTGTATCGCACAAATAAGTTTAAACTTTATTTATTTTACAACGATTACAAACAAGCACGAGAGCAGTTATACAAATGCTTTCGTTGGCACAGATGAAGGCGTAAGGGCGATCATTACCGGAATACCCGGAGGAAACCCACTTGTCCGATCTGGCGACCACCATACCATCTCACATACTGCCCAGGCCGAGGATCGAACCCGGTGCCGCATTAGTGAGAAGCGCGCTCGTTACCGATTGCGCTAACCGGACAACCGCACAAATAAATGGTGGTAGCTAAGTTTTATATTTCCAGGCTGGACCAACGCTGATCACAAATGCTCTTTTATCAGACATGGACCGGCTATTATTTATGGACAATCACGGTCTATAAATATAAATTATAACGCTTTACATAACTATAGGAATTCGTTAAAACCCGGTCCAATTTTGAGACTTGTTGTCTTTTCGTAAATAAGTTACCAAAAACCCACCAACCGCCCGACTAGCAGTGCGGAGATTATACTACTACCGTACAACCTTTGGCGTTTGTGTCATGAACTTGTACGTCAATTATATAATCTTCATAGTCTAGATGTCGTAGATATGTCAAATGTATTACACGGATGGGACTGTGGAAAAAATCTAGGCGTTTACCGGCTGACAACGGATTGGTTGATTTTTCCGTGACCAGAAATACGTCCATTTTCCCCGCCACGACAAAACGGGTTTATTGACGTTTTAACCAGTGCAGCTCTTGATCCGCTAACACACTCGTTCAACCGGACACCGTGTAAAATCCCTTAGATACATGAATAATTGTTCGCCAACGGTATAGCGAACAGTGTAGACCCTGATCAGACTGCGCGTCCAATACTGGTCGCAAACAGAAAAATACTATTTTACTCCGGGCCAGTTGAATATTTGACTTGATGTCTTTGTTCGTGTTTGCATTGTTTCCCCGATAGCTCCACATTATTTACTTAGCAAATCGTTCCAAATTGTCTGTAAGTGCTACTAACGGAGTTCCAATTGATTTAACGGGTCCTTCTATTCAACGACGTGGCGTGGCCCGCCGTTGTCAAAGCTTGCACAATTGATGCAGGTGGCGCCATAGCTGCACGATTTCCGTTTTATAGGCGGTAGTTTGAACTATATCGTTACACCACAGTCAACTGTGTAAATTTTCGGAAAAACGTTTCCATTTCGCACACTATAATATAGCAATATTCTGCAGGGTATTGACGTTCAATCTTCGCTATAGTCTTATCGAGAGAACATTCTACCATATGAGACAAAACTATTTATTATAAACTCAACTAATAAAGTGCGTATTAGCAAAACTATTAGGTCACGCTCCGCGAAGTAGAAAGTAAACAAAGAAAGCTTCAAACGCAAATTTGGAATACTACTCCGTCATAACGCTTATGTAATGCAATGTCATTAGAGCTATGTACTCAGAACTACTGTATGTTCCACGTTTTGCTGCCGACGAACTTTTGGCTATTAAACACATTAAATCTAAAAAATATTTAAAAGTAAGTACTTTTTTATCAATAACAAAAAAGTCACCCTCCCCAAAAAAAAATATTGATTTTATTGCGAAAAAAAGATTTTCCTATGGGAATTTAACATGGGGGCTAAAAATAGATTTATTTTAAATATTTTTTTATTTGTGGACCGATTTTTAAAATCTAACTTTTGTTTTCTTAGTTACATCATTTTCAAGCTATATCGTCAGGTTTCGGAGTCAATTTCCAAAATTTTTCGTTTTTTGATCCTTCAGGATCCTTCCAGTTTTGGAAATTGACTGCCCATGTTAAATTCCCACAGGAAAATAAAAAAATTTGGGGAGGGTTACTTTTTTGTTATTGATGAAAAAGTACTTACTTTTAAATATTTTTCAGATTTAACGTGTTTTAATGGCCAAATGTTCATCGGCAGCAAAACGTGGAACAGACAGTAGTGCAATGTATTCAAGTGGCGTCAGTGCCGAATCGACATAGATAGAGGAACCGCTCTAAATTTGATGTTCCCCTATTTAACGATGTGGCGTGACCCGCCGTTGTCAAAGCTTGCACAATTGATGCACGGTTTCAGCTTTATAGGCAATAGGACGTACAGTCGAACCTCCCCGAGCGGCCACCTCTCTACAACAACACCCTCTCTATAACAGTCACTATTTTATATCGTAAATGGATGATTTCCTCTGTATCTAACCCTTAGACAGCTGAACACGAAAATTGTCGTTTGCTGTTGCTTTGCCTTCTTTCTCAATACAAACATGTTTTGACAGCATTTTAGAATCATTTCCATTGGAAATGATTCTAAAATGTTGCCAAAGCATGTTTTTGATGAGAATTATCTAAGAAAATAAATAAACAGCGGACGAGAAAATATAGGTCAGCATTAACCTCCCTACAACAGCCACCTCTCTACAACAGCCAGTTTTGCGTCTTCCCATTGGTGGCTGTTGTAGAGAGGTTGCACTGTATTGTATCACTACACCACAGTCAGCGATATACATTTGCGGAATAACATTTCTGAAAGAAAAAATATTATCATAAACTAAAATGTGCATTAGATTACTTCGATCACTCTCCACGAAGTAGGACGCAAAAAGCGCAAATTTGGAAATACTACTGCATCATAACCAAGGTGTATGATCACGTTGTATACTAACAACAACAACAAGTACTGAAACTTCCAGAATTCATCTGATTCAAAGAACGTATTCTTGTATATTGTCCTTATTACGTAACGGATTTTGATGAAATATGGCGCACCATACGCGTCTTGTTAAGCTGCATTTGGTGGTCTCTGTATTTTCTCCCAAACTTGTGTCGTTTTTGCGAAGAATCGATTTCCGTGTCTACCGACACGGAAATCGATTCTTCACAAAAACGACACAAGTTTATGCCGAACTCCCGGGACCACCAAATGCAGCTCATGAAGACGCGTTTGCTGCGCCATATTTCATCAAAATCCGTTGCATATTAATGAAAAAATATCAAATAATACCTACTTTGGAGTGGGCGACGTTGTTGTTATTGTAACCACGTGATCATCCACCTTGATAACGCTTATGTAATGCAATGCAATTAGTGTTATGTACTCACAACTAGTGCAATTGATACAAGTGGCGTCAGTGCTGACTCGACATAATACAGTTATAGCGTGCTTGTGATCACCATCTGAATTGCACCTTGTCTGGAAACTCTCTAAGACGCTACGGCTCAGGCTCAGCCAATCAGACTACTTGATTGTGCGTTGAGATTGTCAATAGATGTTCAGAAATGTTAACATCTCGGCAAGATTACCACAGGTCGCTGTGTAGTAGGCAAACTATAGACATGGTACGGGTATGTGGGTGGGTGGGATAAATTGTCCGCATGTACGGAGTATAATCTCCTCGTACAGGCGGACGAACCCCACTTCACCCGTATTCCCGTGTTTGTCCCCGGTTTAGCAGGAAAATCAGAAATGGTACGGGTATGGGGTGGGATAAATACTTAGAGCACGGACAGTGTTCTAAGTATTACTTATCTCACTTCACCCATATTCCCGAATTTTGTCCTTCGGGTAATAGTAAAACCAGACATGATACGGATGGGGTGGGAGAACTTACTTAGAGCACGCTTGTCCGCATGTATACGATCGATTATCTCCTCGTACAAACGGACGAACCGTGTTCTAAGTATTACATATCTCACTTCACCCATATTGCCGAGTTTTGTCCCCGGATTATTAGGAAAACTAGTAGTCTATTTCACCAACATTGCAAAGTATACTTTTCTAGCAAAGTATACTTTGAGGGAGTAATCATTTATTTTCTCCAAAATGCATTATTTCATATAGAACTAACAACTGCATATATTTTATGATGAAAAGTATGCAGAATTATTATACTGAATGTATTACATTATCACAGCCAAAATGGCTGTGATAATGTAATAAATTCATTATAATAGTAATTAATACATTTATCCTTAAATTGAAAATTTCTCCCTCAAAGTATACTTTGCTAGAAAAGTATACTTTGCAATTTTGATGAAATCGGCTACAGACACGGTACGGACATTGGAATGGGGTGAATTACTTAGAACACGCACGGTTGTCCGCATGTACGATCGATAATCCGCTAATGCTCGCGGCGTACCTCCTCGTACATGCGGACGAACTCTGCTGTATGTATTACTTATTATAGGAATGAATGGCCTTTTTCTGGAATTTATCGGGGTATAAACTTGGAAAAGTCGCGGGAATACTGGACGAAGGCTTGGAAAAGTCGCGGGAATACTGGACGAAGGCCGGAAGGCCTCGTTCAGTATTCCCGCGACTTTTCCAAGTTTATATCCCCGATAAATTCAACAAAAAAGGCCATTCATTCCTTATAATTCCAGCATTTGAAATACATTCATCAAGAAAATGTGTTTCTTTTCCGTTTTCTTAATAAGTAGTTTAACTGCGCCTCACTGTTACGGAAAGTAGTTCGGCGTGGGAGTTTACTGGGATATAAACTTTGGACAGAGACTTGCTACGGACCAATCAAATGTTGGGGAATTGTGTAAATATTTTGCTGCTGGAATTATTTGCCCATATTGCCGAGTTTTGTCACCGGGTTAGTAGGTAAACCAGACACGGTACGGACATGGGGGTGGGGTGAATTACTTAGAGCACGTTTGTCCACATGTACTGTCGATAATCCGCTAAAGTTCGTTGCGTACTTCCCCGTACATGCGGACGAACCGTGCTCTTTTAAAGATAAGAAGAATAGTTTATTGCATCGAGGCAACTGCCTCATGAGCATACATACATGAATATGGTATACTATACGTACAATGCAAGATGGCGTACATTGGTAAACTACTACATATAATAAATGCAGAAACACGACAATCGTGGCAAATAGGCAAATAGATTTCAGACCATGCCGCGACCACTAATACATATATCTGTACTTGTATCATACACTCATGTACATCGCACATGTCTCCGCTTACTGATCATAGTGTGTACTAAGTGTTATAGCTCGTATTAATATTAACAATACATGAGAAATAGACATGCATATACATAGAAATACATATGTACACACACATGCATACATGCACATACATGTACACACATATACGCACATATCTTCTTTCTAAATGTGGTATAATATTACATGTCTACATACGTACATATAGACACATATACATATGTGTACATACACATACATAACACGCTGCAACAGTGGCAGCGTCATGGCATGAACGTTCTTTCCCTCAAACAGGAATACTTTGATCATACATTGTATTCCAATTGTCGTTTTAAAGTAATATTAAACAAATAATAAATGTATCTACTTTCCACACAAGTATATGATAATTTAACGAAGCAAAGCATACAAAGCTTACTTGTAGTTAAAGATTCTTTAAATTTCGGGAGTGTTTTTGTTTTTGGCAAATGCGCTTTAAATCAGCATCACAATAGCGTAAAACAACTAGTCACATGAATAATACAGTCATGTACATTCACATATAATACATGTAATACTGTAAACAAACGGTATATGATTGTCTGGTAGGAAATGACATAAATGCACATGTCGACTTGGCGATCAGCGTAGTCCCTGATCAGCCTGCGCATTCGCACAGCCTGTTCTGAGACTGTACTGAGCATTTTATATAAATATATCTATCAATAATTATACACAATTGATTTTCAGTTATTTCAAGAATAAATTACTACATATATCTGTTTAGCTGAGATATAAGTTCGTTACGTTTATCGAACGATCTGAAAACGAAATTACCAAGGTTTCTTATATAAGACGCTCTATCTGAGTGAAACAGTGTTACTCATTTTAACACGTTAGGTCTACTTATATAGTATCGGCCGATGTAGCGTATCCTCAACTCAAGTCATTGTAGACAGTACATATAAACAAGAAATGAAACACGTTACAGAATTTACATTTACGATCACAAAGGGTGTACTAATTGGTCTATGCCATCTGCCGGTTTCAACCTCCAGTCTGTGGGCAGATACACGCAGTCTGGTTAGAGCCACTCTAAACTTGTTTACACTGATGAAATCGAGATAGCATTGATATTCAAAAGATGAAATATTTTTATGAAATAAAGCTCTACTAGATTCTAAAGATAAAAACGTGTTTTCATCATGGCCCTGTGGAAAAGTGGTTTAATTGAAGATATATGACGGTACTAGGACCGCTGAAAAATTGTTCATGAAAAAATAATATAAAAAATAAAAATGATATGGCTCTTTAAGTATTACAAAGATACTTACATAATCAGTTATGTATTATTACATGGTTGTGCGATCTCGGACGGTAAACATGGGGACTTTCAATCACGATAGTTAATACTATCAACTTCAGATATTATTTCATATTCTCAATTAGTATTTTTTAATGCATGTACAGTCGAACCTCCCCGAACGGCCACCTCCCTACAACAATACCCTCTCTGTAACAGCCGCTATTTTATATCCTAAATGGATGATTTCCTCTATATCTAACCCTTAGACTGCTGAGCATGAACATTGTCGTTTGATGTTGCTTTTGCATTCTTTCTCAATAAAAACATGTTTTGACAGCACTTTAGAATCATTTCCATTGGAAATGATTCTAAAATGCTGTCAATACATGTATTTGATGAGATTTATCGAAGAAAATATATAAACATCCGACGATAAAATGTAATACAGCATTAACCTCCCTACAACAGCCACCTCTCTACAACAGCCATTTGTACGTCTTCCCACCAGTGGATGTTGTAAAGAGGTTGCACTATATGCGCTTTGGCAGGTTTTTTTGACAGATTCCTTTGGAAGTTGGCACACGAAATAATCACAATTCATATGAATGTATAGAGTATCCGTTCCTGCATTGGTTGATTTATAATGTATAGAATATCAATGTAGTCTGAAGATTGTTTACACAGTTTATTGTCTGGTTTAGGCACACTAAATTGTCCGTTTACTGAGTGACAAACGGCTTGTATTTGTTCCTGGCCTTCGGGTGCGAATTGGAGCAATGAACAGCGGATATACGAGTGGTGATTTAATATGAGTTTAATAAATGCCATATTAAATACATATGTTGAAGTAACGGACCAAGGTGTATCAATGAAATTAAATATATAAAAGTATCAATAAGTGAAAATAAATAAATTAATACACTTTGTTTTAAACGTACATGCCCACTCAGTAGGCACAAACTGTTCTTTATATCAGAGACATCATCTGAGACATTTTCTGGAAAAATAAACTTTAATTCACAAGTACCCCACGTATTGATTGGCATTATTATACATTTTACATCAGACGTAACTGTACACACTGATATCAGGGGCGATAACCGCGTTTCCTTAAAATGTTAACGGACATTACTATTTATACTTTGTATTTATTTTTTGAAGTGCACTCGTAATCTTTAGAACTGGTGGAGTAGTGACACAATTATATACTTATTGAATTCGTATGTTGAGCCTACTGAGTGGGCATGTACCTTTAAAGTCACTATTTTTATTAAATTTTCGACCACATGATCTTTATCAAATGCATGGCATTTGATAAAGACCATGTGGTCGAAAAATTAATAAAAAGAGTGACTTTAAAACAATGTGTATTAAATGTGCTTTCCTACGGAGATTATTGGAAATTACATAAATTAATAAATGTAGTATTACTCCCTGTCAAGGACAATACCGTATTGTTTTTAACAGGTAGTAAAACAAACATTCATTCACTTATTTGTTTTCACTTGATGATATTTTAGGTACAGTTAATGCATTTAAAGATCTGTGATTAAATCAAGACAATTGTTAAATTATATTTATTGCATAAGGACAACATCATCCATGGAAATGGCGTTGCGCACATTTTATGTAGCGGTTTAATTTACATATTTATTACACTGAACAATGTTTTTATTTCACTGCGAAAGTCAATTTTATGCAATAAATGGGATTTTAATACACATTTATGGTTGAAACTGGAGAAATGAGCCTTCCGCCTTTTGGCCTGTCTAGATCCACATTGAATTCGTGCATTTTTGAGTGGAAACCTAGTTCTTCAGATACATCCACATCGAAATTCAAACAACTACAGTGGAACCTCTCTAAACCGGACACCCTGGGGACACCCCAGGGTGTCCGGTTTAGAGAGGTTCCACTGTGAAACATGTATATAACTACTTTAAGACACGCGTGGGTGCTTTGCCATCATGAACAGACATTATATGCGGAGATAAATGGACACGGAATATATCAAAATTAAGCACAACTACCTTGTCTCTGTGTTCGGTTTAGAGGGGTTGGACTGTACTTCCAAATAATACTGGAAAGCAGTTAGAAACGTAGCTACAATAATTCGCATCCGATATGTTACCTCGCGAGAGGTATGGAGCGGAGTAGCAAGTTTGTTTCTATTAGAAACCTAACAAATTTTATAAACACAATGCTAGCATATATACAGTGAAACCTCTCTAAACCGGACACCCTGGGAGGTCCCCAGGGTGTCCGGCATAGAGAGGTTTCACTGTAAATCAGGCATTTGATCATTCTGGGCCATAGTTGTGTGCTATGCGATCACGAACAGACATTATCACCTGAGATAAATGACCAAAGAACTCATCAAAACTAAGATCACAGATGTTTTCTTGGTGCCAGGTTTAGAGAGGTTCCATCGCACATTCTCTTCGGAAACGTGGAACAGAATATAGAGAATAGTAGGTTAGTGCCGTGAATGGGAAAAAATATCCGGCAAGGCTCAAGAATTTCTTTATTTCTCATCAGAAGTATATGTTGTGACCATTCATTTGAACCGTCTCGCCGAGGCGGTTCAAATGAGTGGTCACAACATATATTTTGGTTCAGAAATAAGGAAAATAGATAGAGAATGGTATGTTAGTGCCGTGAATGGGAAAAAATATCTGGCAAGGCTCAGGAAACGGGATGGGTGAGGCTCTGCCGAGCACATCCCGTTTCCGTGCCGCGCCAGATATTTTTTCCCATTCACGGCACTAACCTACTATTCTATTTATCCCGTCAACACCTACAAATGGCTTTAAAATGCAAAAATAATATTGACTGGATATCAAAAATATTTCACGGCACCGTGTTTCACGGCACATACGCAGTGTGTTGACGGGATAAATACCGCATGCACGCCATCTGATCATATTTCCGGTGTTAACATCTGACACACGAACCGATTACTGTGATCGGCGCATTCGGCACATTATCGGGAACACCACAATTGGAACTTCAGCGCCAAAATTGACCGAACCACTTCCGGCCACTTACATGCGAATGTTCTGATGATAATTCTACGCTTTAGAAGTACATGTAGTGCTAGTTTGCGGAACCTGTCAGATTATTTAAGCCAGAGAAGTGTTAAGACTACCAATTTTAGTGGATAATTATTGTCGTGAAATTGAGGTTCGTGAGCATCGGTTAATACTTAGCTCGGGTCAATTAACCAACTTCCACTGGCTCAGATAATGACTTTGATATTCAATGTGTGGGTTTTCGCACAGCACAGCCAATGACCTACATGAACCAATTCCACCATTTCATTTAATACCAAAATACGTAATAAGTTCATTTAATAGTTGGTTCTGTATCTAATTGTACCTAATTGTACATATAAGTCGCCTGAAAAAACATCGGGGATTGGTAAAAATGTTTATAATACTGAAAAATAAGTTATTTTTCACTATGGTAAACATCTTTTTCAATCGATGGTTTACAACTAAATTATTTATTACTACAATTGGGTTCAGAAATATGATATGTATACTCTATGTACGTCACGTGACCAACAAGATGTTTTTAAAGGCACTGAGTCACAGATATGCATAGAAACTGATGAAAAGGAAACAAAGTTTCTTTTCATCAGTTTCTATGCATATCTGAGAGATGAAAAGGAAACACTTTGTTTCTTTTCATCAGTTTCTATGCATATCTGAGACGCAATGCGTTAAAAACCTGTTGTTTGTCACGTGACGTACATCGAGCTCCAACAGCTGATTTTCGTTTTATGCAAACATATGTGAGGTCAGTTAATGACGTCAAAAATATAAGGAAATATAATGTAACATGTAGGTTCGTCTACTCTCGCTTGTTTCATCTTGTTGTATTTCTCTTTGTTTGTATTATTTAATGTTTATTCACTTTTAAATACAACATGCACAATCATATATATTTCATAAACATGACACAGATATTTAAATTTCAAGAGGTACATTATGTATTAGAAAGTAATATTTTAGAGAAGTGTGGGAGGAAGATAGTAAAGTACAAATGAAGAATATGCCTCTCCCTGTAATAATCTACAGTAAGCAGTTGCATTTTATCTGACCCCAAGTATATCAAGTTCAAATGTGTTTTTCCAATGTAGAATACGTGATGTTTTAGTGCGCGAATGTGAAACCTTATTCCGCAAATCCATGCCGTTGACTGCAGTGCAACGCATTGCCTGCTATAAAGCGGAAAACGTGCAGTTAGGTCGCATAGGATGATGCTAATTGTCACCTAAATGCGTACCATCAACGGAAATTAAGATCGTTTGTATCTGTGCAAACGCTTTGAATAAACAACCATACACGCGCCCGGATTGAGAGATTATGATCACTGGCACTACACAAAGGAGCCGCGGGTGTCGTTATGTCGCGGTATCAATTGCACGTCTTGCGCACTAAGATATCAGACATCAGAGATCAGAGATCAGAAGCGCATATGTGTCTGTGACTGGAGAAAACTGGTTTGAGGCATTTGCGACCAGTGTAGACCCAGAGCAGTCTGCGCTTCCGACACTGTCTACACTGTCCGACAATCAGTCAGTGAAACACCCATCACGCTTCGAATAAACGGCATATACCCTTATCGGGCTACAATAGAGCGCCTAGGCGTTCTAAAGTTAGGCTTGCGATAAATCCCATAAGCCCCGTTTCTTCAGTCACAGCCGTATACGAGACACGCATTATGATGTTGTACCTAATAACATACGTCATTTTTCATGAAATATATTTACATAAACTGTGATATTTTCTGTAAATGATGACACATTTTTCATAGCAAATGCGGAATTCAATTCCGCATTTGCTATGAAACGTTTGTCAACTTTCAACCATATTTACAGAATCTATCGTACATTTTGTAAATATATTTCATAAGATATCGCGCATGCTCTTAGGTACAAAATCACATGGCGTGTCACATTTATCCCGTCAACACAGCGAGTATGTGCCGTGAAACACGGTGCCGTGAAACATTTTTGATATCCAGTCAATACAATGTTTGCATTTTGCAGCCGTTTGTAGGTGTTGACGGGATAAATAGAATAGTAGGTTAGTGCCGTGAATGGGAAAACATATCTGGCGCGGCACGGAAACGGGATGTGCTCGGCAGAGCCTCGCCCATCTTCGTTTCCTGAGCCTGGCCAGATATTTTTACCATTCACGGCACTAACCTACTATTCTCTATATCTGTGACGAACGGTAATAAAGCATTACTTAGATGCGTAACCGTATGCGATACGTTGTCACTATGGTTACGATTATGGGCGTTATATTACTGGAGCTAATACTGTTTTATGGGCGAATGTCGTAAGATCGGGGTAAGACGAACGCAACAAAAGGAAACTGGGTATTGGTAACAACAACAGATAATGACGTATGCAGTATGCCGTCTAGCAATGGGAATCAACAATATTAATGTCTAATATGCAAATACCTACATGATTTTATGCTTAACAATAATAAAGTACTTTGGTTCTCAGATATCGCCGCGTCTGAATAATCCCTGCGCGTCGAGCATTTTGTCGTCATGGAGAAAATTTCTCTATGACGACAAAATGCTCGACGCGCAGGGATTTTTGAAATAAAATTGGAAGTTGTTAATTCGCCACATGATCAATAAAAACACTACCAAGCAAACATATGTTAAATCCAATCATGTTTTATGACAATTACGTCTAAAGAGGTTATAGTACAGTGGAACCCCTCTAAACCGGACACCCTGGGGGACCCCAGGGTGTCCGGTTTAGAGAGGTTCCACTGTAAAACATACATATGAATACTTTAAGACACGCGTGGCTGCTTAGCGATCATGAACAGACATTATTATCGGAGGTAAATGGCAATGTAACATATCTAAATTAAGGTCAATTAACTTCCATCTGTGTCCGGTTTAGAAGGGTTCTACTGTATCTTTATAGAACACATATGCATCTGGTGACTTGAAAACAAATCAGAATCGAACATCTCAAACAAACAAAAATATATTTAAAAAATCGTAAAGTTGGTGTAAATGGTGCAATTTGACATACTCAACATCACTAGGAGTGTCAAGTTGGTGTATATGGTACAATTTTACATATTCAACATCACTAGGAATGTCAATTGGTGTAAATGGTGCAATTTGACATACTCAACATCACTAGGAGTGTCAAGTTGGTGTACATGGTGCAATTTGACATACTCAATATTACTAAGAGTGTCAAGTTGGTGTACATGATGCAATTTGACATTCTCAACATTACTATGAGCGTCAAGTTGGTGTACATGGTGCAATTTGACATACTCAAAATCACTATGAGTGTCAAGTCAAGGTAGTGTAAATAGTGCAATTTGGCATACTCAAAATCGCTAGTAGCGTCAAGTAGATGTAAATGGTGCAATTTTACATACTCAAAATCACTAGGAGCGCCAAGGTAGTGTAAATAATGCAATTTGGCATACTCAAAATCGATAGGAGCGTCAAGTTGGTGTAAATGGTGCAATTTTGCATACTCAAAATCACTAGGAACGTTAAGTTGGTGTAAATAGTGCATTTTGACATGCTCAACATTACTATGAGCGTCAAGTTGGTGTAAATGGTGCAATTTTACATACTCAAACTCAATAGGAGCGTCAAGTTGGTGTAAATAGTGCAATTCTACATACTCAAAATCACTTTTGTACAATATTATGATGACATTTAACATGTATATAGATGATTTTCGCGCAAATTCAAGATGGCCGCCAACATAACTACAAAATCGCCAAGAAAAATCTCTGAAACAGCAGTAGAAAACTACATTCACTGGAGAACTTGCAGTTGCATTAACAACTATTTCACTGTATCTGGATAAAAATCACCTATCTTAACTTGGTCACGGAGATTCCCCGATTTCTGCCAGTAAATCAGAGATAGTTTCGTTCCATCTCAATTAAGGTAGCCTAGACATGACAGACCTTAATCAATGTGACAGGAAGCTCCCTGTTACCTCGTGGGAGTCTGTTAAACAGCCAATTAAATGGGACAAATATTGGGGTCGCTGGCTGAGAAAATGCACCTTATGAAACTGCAATAAATAATTGAGACACGTCATGTGATTTTGTAACTTCGGACATCTGCGTAATTTCATGATATACGTTTACAAAATTACAATAGTTTCCGTAAATTGCGTCAAAAGTTGACAAACCTTCGGAATTATATTCCGCATGTACTCCGAAAGTTTTGTCAACTTCTGACTTTCAAACGTAAACGTAAACGTAAACGTAAACGTATTTAATGAAATTACGCAGATGTCCGAATGTACAAAATCACATGGCCTGTCTCATATGTGTATGAGACTGGATAAATGGGGCTTATGCGATTTGTGATCAATGTAGCTCCTGATCAAATAGCACACTCCGTTAGCCTAATACCGATCTATAGTGATTGTTAGAAGCTGCATTGATGGAATGACGAACAGTGCAGATCCTGATCAGCCTGTGCGAATGCACAGGCTGATCTGGATCTACACTGGTCGCAAAACGCATACGCCCCATTTCTCCAGTCACAGACACATATAAGACACGACATATGATTTTGTACTTAAGAACATGTGCGATATTTCGTGAAAATATTTACAAAATGTACGATAATTTCCGTAAATGACGTCGAAAGTTCAATTCCGCATTTGCTATGAAAACTTCGTCATCTCGCGACGTCATATACATAAAATATCACAGTTTCTGCATCCGCATCCGTAAAGTCTGATCATAATCTGCACTGTTCGCCATTCAATCAATAAAACACACGTGATGCACGCCAAGCTTCTACAAGCAATATATATCGTTATCAGGTTATAGGAGTGATATGTGATCAGTAGCCGATTTCATCAAAATTGCAAAGTATACTTATCTAGCAAAGTATACTTTGAGGGAGTAATCATTTATTTTTCCCGAAATGCATTATGTCACATAGAACTAACGACTGCATACATTTTATGATTCAAAGTATGCAGACTTATTATACTGAATGTATTACATTATCACAGCCAAAATGGCTGTGATAATGTAATACAGTCAGTGTAATAAAAAGTAATAAATTTATCCTTAAATTTAAAATTTCTCCCTCAAAGTATACTTTGCTAGATAAGTATACTTTGCAATGTTGGTTAAATAGGCCACAGGCGTCACTAGTCCCATAAGCCTCATTTCTACAGTAAAAGCCACATATGAGACATGCCATGCGATTTTGTACCGGACATCTGTGTAACTTCAGTAAACACGTTTACACAATTTACAATATTTTTCATAAATAAAGTCAAAAGTTTACAAAATATTCACAGTACATGCGTGTGTGCTCTGAAAATGTATCAACTTTTGGCGCCATTTACGGAACATATTGTAAATTTTGAAAACGTATTTTATGAAATATACGCAGATGTCCGAAGGTGCAAAATGACATGGCGTGTCTCATTATGTATATTGGACCAACACCTAAGAAATGGGACACTATGACTGGTACACCATCATCTGCGCTAATCTAGCCGGCATTTTTTGAATATATTTTTATTTTTAATCGAGAATTGTGCTTGAAATAAAGCAGCTGCATTGACCGAGCCTGAGCTGTGTTACAGCTCAGGTTCAGCCAATGAAACCGTTTGATTGCAAGTTGAGATCGCTAATAGATGTTCAAAAACGATGAAATTGTTGGCAAGATTAACGCCGGCGGTTGTATAGTATCAGATTTAGATCGTGTATCCGAATTCGACAAAATAGCTCAGTTCACTCATCTAGCTAAGTGCACATTGAGGTAAAAATGTATGTATACATGTACATTATTTTTTAATTTAATGAAATAAAATATTTTTCTAATCAGAATATGTCTGTGGTAATGTAATAATCATCAAAATTAAACGAGCGTTTGTTTTATATGATTAATGTGTTTCAGTGTAACTAAATAATTATTCCCTCGAAGTGCACAAGGGCAGAGTAAGTGCTTTAGAAAATTTGGTGCCGTTGGCTATTTGTCATTTAGCACATCTCTAAAACATATATGTAATTTGTTCAGACGTCAGTGTAGCCCCTGATCAAATAGCCTGACGATGATCTATGGAAGCATGACGGGCGTTTCATCGAATTAATGGCGAGCATTACAGATCCCGATCAGACTGTGCGTATGCACAGGCTGATCTGGATCTACACTGATCGCAAAACCGATAAGCCTTAGTTATCCAGTCGCAGCCACATTTATGTATAGATATAAGGTACATTATAGTCGATTTCCAATGTGTTGTTGTTCCTACTTGCCGCGTCTCGCCGCCATTTTTATGCGAACATTTTTGACTGGCTTGGCAGACTACGTCGGCCTCGTGGTGGCTGTCAATCTGACCAATCAGAAACTCGAGAAACCCATCCGCGGTATTACACAAGTCATTCCAAATGCAGACTGTTGTCGAATACTTCCCGCCAACTGCTAAACGAGCGGTCCGTGCTGTTGAAAATACAATGACGTCACAAAGCCAAATGACGTCACCTAACTGACGTCATAGCGTTCAAATATGTACCATTTCTGAAACACTGCTTATTGAAGAAGCTGGTTCTACAAACCATTCCATATTTGTAAGTGTTCGTTCTCTCCAGAAAATACAATCGTAACAATGGGCGGCGAGTCAAGTAAATACTCGATTATAAAAGAGAAAACGAATTCAAAGCCTACCAAGGTAAAGGCACACCCTGCTCAGAAGCAGAAACACACGAGACAGAGAGAACTTGAAGTGATTCGTCAGCTGGAAATAAGTGGATTTGATTCGTCTATCAGCTCAGGGGGCGTGTCCTTCTTTATGCCAATTGGTGATGGATATCACGTGACTTCGCCAAATCATTTACCAAAGCATGGTGGACCGGAGAAGAGGCAACTTCTTGCCAGCACAGCAAATGTAAGGTAAATGTGACTTTGACTGGAGAAATGGGGCTTATGTGATTTGTGACCAGTCTAGCTTTTGATCAAATAGCACACACCTGTATGGTCGTGACGCCAGTTTTCGGGGTAGTCGGAGTTTTCGGGGTATTCACATATTTTGTAATTTGTAGACATGTGTGCAACCGCGATGTGCTTTACGTCAGGTGATTAAAATAAGCATGACATTACCTATAGTAAGTTCTTAAAAATGCCACTAAATCCAGTGTTTGGACTAAATACTGATAGTTTTTGCCATTTAGGTCATTTTGTTCACGAACCTACTGTGAGTTTAGTGATTTTCTGCGTCCGCCATTAATCTGCTCTTTAATATTGTTAAAATCATAATCAATAGAAACGTTTCAAGTTTTCCTTCACTGTGCCTTATTCATCTGCGAGATGATCTTATAGCCAATGAAAACTCGGGACGAATTAGCAAATGTATTGACACTTTCGGAACATACACCGAAAACTCCAACCATAAGTCAAGATTAAAGATGGCTGACTCATGTGTTGCTAAACGCGCTAACGCGAATTTTAATCTAACAACAATCTTATTTTGAAGGCAAGAAACATTGAAAGAAATGTTTATCATTCTATTGAACTGACAATTTAGCTCATATGTTATGTTTTCTAAAAACCGCTAGTTGATGAACTTGTTAATACCCCGAAAACTAGACCCACCATCATACATAGCCTGATAACGATCTACTTTCTGTTCCACGTGCGAACGAAACATGATGACAATTATTAAAAAAAATGTTTCCGCCTGGGGCCGAGGTTAGGGCGCGGGCAACACCCGCGGGGAATTTATCTTTTTATACAAACGATTACAGTATACACTGTACACTGTATACATATTTCTCTATTTCCAGACTCTCTGATTTAAATCAAATATCTTATGTCAAATATCAAATGTCTTATTTCCGAGGACGGGAGCAGCGTTTTCCCCATCGAGAAAAAAAGCTGTGGACACCCCGTCTTTTAGGGCCATCTATTATCTATATCCTTCCACGGGTTTTTTTGGCTATACATTTTCCGCATTTAAAGTTAAAATCCCATTCTAATGCACTCTATAAATATCACGCAATCTGATTGGCTGATGGTCATACGTTACAGGTATATCATTGTTGATGAACGGTCGCAAATTATTTCAATATGTATTCCTACACCAATACTAAGTTTGAGGTCGGTCTATTTACTCTGCCACATAATGACCGACCAAAACATCGGGTAACTCATATAAAATGTCCCAAGTGGTATTCTGGTATTATTGTCAAAGACACAGCTGGCTTGCATATGAAACGTCCTGGTCCGAAACGTCCTGGTGACCTGGTCCGAAAGTTGCATGGTCCGAAGCGTATGGCGAAACAAAAATACAAATATCTCACCGTTGATCACGTTTCATATGTTTTGGCAGTAATAGATCGTTCACACAAAGAGAAAGTATGTATCATGTGTAATCTTGCATCTTAAATGGTAGTATATCACGAATGATTAGACGAGTTATCACAATAAGTATCAACATCCGAGTTATCACAATAAGTATCAACATCAGGGAAGTTTGACAGGTGGCCGCCATTGAAATATTGTTTCTAAGAGATCGCACTGGAGTGACATTAAATGCGCAAAGTAGTAAATAAGGCAATTATAATTCTAACGACGAATTGTTGCTTTTATTATTGAAAAATAATGAAATCAGCAACATAAACGTATATACATTCATGCAAAAATCGCTAATATCTTGTAATTGTGTTCGAACTATTTTCTTCGTAGAAAATATTATTTGTGTGATCCGTCCGGTATGACCTGCTCAACCAGCTTGCAATCCGGTACGATTTTCCAACGAGACTCAATAAAGTTTGCAAAACAGTAAATGAGTACATTAGAAATAGGTTAACGCATCGCAATTTTGAAATTTGCGGCGCCTTTAAACAGATTTTTCGACCTATCAATTTCTGATATACGCCGCAAATTTCGAAATTACAATACAGTTAACCCTATAGTGTAAGCACTAACAAAGCAGTCATAAGGCCCACGCACCATCTCGCCACACATCCCACCAGAGTATACTAGTAAATGTATCCTAAAATTCATAATTTCTCCCACAAAGTATACTTTTCTAGATAAGTATACTTTGCAATGCTGGTGAAATGATTAAATAAAAGTATGTATAATTATTATACTGAATGTATTACATTATCATAGCAGCTGTGTGAACAGAGAGAGGTTATTTATCATGTATTGTTCTGTATAAACACTTCATATTACCAAAACGGGAGCATATCATAACAATTGCAGTAATGTTAATGAGTCACATACGCTTCTAATGACGTTTAACCCTTTCAACCCTAAGGAACTGGAATGGACTGTGATATGTTAATGTTCCGACCAATTCAATGGTCACAAAATGATTTTCAAATTCGTCCATTTATGAAAAGGGGGTGTTTTTGTTCTAAGAAATATGAAAATTGCTTGCAAAAAGTGCAGATCCTGATGAGACGGCTCGTTACGCATAAACCGATATAGCGGGATTTCGGGTTCAAAGGGTTAAACCATTAAACCGTTCAACGTAAAAACATTAATGACGTCATTTGGAACGTCTCTATTATATTCATTTGACATAATGTTGACGCATAATACGAATACGTAATTAGGGTGATGCGGCCAACCAATCAAATTTGCTCCAGGTCTTATTACACGTCTGTCATATTGCATTTATGAAAAGGGTTAAAACACGGCATAACAATGTTTTCATGTGACAAATAATTTTCAACTTTATTATAATATTTTCACTACTCAATTTGAAATCAATGCGTATTTTCACATTGCTGTGAGTATTTTGTACTCCCACTGTTGATAATCAATGCGTATTCAGCTAAAATAAGTGCCAATACGCACCTTATCTGGAGCTCTGAAAAAGTCTTCAAATGTTGTGATAGTATTTTATCAATTGTGGAGAAAGAAAATACCTTTACGTGAATTTAATTTTGTCCAACTAGAAAGTCCTTTATGCCCACCAGGTCGTCAATGGAGGGAACAATACCCGTGGGCCACAAGAAGCCGGACTTGTTTTTGCCGGCCTACCTGGCAATGGAGCGACGCCTGCGGGCGGAGGAGAAGCAGACCCGGCGAGAACAGGAGATGAAGGTGCGGTACTTGCAACGCCTGGAAGAGTTTGAGCGGAGGAGGCAGGCCGCCGAGGACAAACACCGCCCGCCCTACACCCGGCTCAAGGGGCACACAAAACAGACCCGCCGCCGATAGCCACCAGTCGAACTCCTGTGTTTCATTAAACCCTTTGAACCCGAAAGCCCGCGGTTTATGCAAACAGTGCAGATCCAGATGAGCCGGCTCGTAGCGAGCCTTTTCATAAATGGGCTAGTCTGAAAATAATTTTGTGACGTTTGGATTGGTTGCAAAATTAACATATCAAAATCCATTCCAGTTACTTAGGGGTGAAAGGCTTACAATCCGACAATGTATGCTGTCCGGGTGTAGATGTAGCCAAGCCACGGGCCCTGGGGGCCGTTTCACTAAACTTCATACGACTAAAATGTTCGTAAGTGCAAATTTAGGATCGCCTGGAAATTTCAATTGATGGATTTACATTTATTGAGCATAGGCTGCATATGCAGCCTATGCTCAATAAATGTAAATCCAATAATTGTTTGCAAGAAAATAGTGTTAATGTGAAATTTACAGACTATCATAAGTTTACACTTACGAACATTTTAGTCGTACGAAGTTTAGTGAAACGGGCCCCTGATGAATAACGCGTGGCAGGAAAGGTAAAATGGCTAAAAATTAAACTATGTTTAGAAACCAGCAGTCAGAGACATAAAAAGTGCCATGAAAACAATCGCCTCTAATGAGAAATAAAAATTGCCATGAAAACATATTTGTTTTCTGTTTTCATGGCAATGTTTATTTCTCTGACTTTCGGCTGGTTTCTAGACATAATTAGGAAAATTTTAACAATTTTACCATGCATCTCTGCCACGTTTATCCAACTGTGGCCACTAGTCAAACTACTGTCTGTTTCAATTTAAATCCGCTGATGGGTGTTTGGAAAATTTAAGATAATAAATCTGGATATTATGAAAATTTAAATAGATTTATAAACATATTTTGAAACATAATGGTATTATATGTGGACTGAATTTCCAAGTATAACTGTTGTTTCATTGGATCATTTACGAGCTTATTAACCAGGGGGCCGTTTCACTAAACTTCGTACGACTAAAATGTTCGTAAGTACACAATTAGGATCGTCTGGAAATTTAAATTGATTTATTTACATTTATTGAACATAGGCTGCATAATTAGTTAGAAGAAAACACGGTTAATGAAAAGTATACGGACTGTCATATGTTTGCACTTACGAACATTTTAGTCGTACGAAGTTTAGTGAAATGGCCCCCTGGTGTCGGAGTGAATTGGCCCGATGTTTTCACCACTGGCAGTCACTCTCCTTCAGCGTTTCATCCATATTCCTATAGAAGAACATTGCCCAATAAATAGAGAATCTTACATGAGTGGTGATTTAATATGATATTCATTAAACGAGTTTACTGATTAAATCAGTCAACGAGTTTAATAAGTACCATGTTTAATCAACACAAATGTTACATTCTGTTTATTGCATAAGCAAACATCATACATTGAAACTCTACAGATCACCTAGCATGTTTTCTGTAGCGAGCTCATTTGTATATTTATTACACTAGTGTATTATGATTTTTATTGCACTGTGTTTGTGCTGCGGAAACCTATGTTATGCAATAAAGCAGTATAAGTGTGGCGGAATTTGGTCAAATAAAACGAAAGTCAACATTTTTATTACTTACTTAACAAATATGTGAAGTTGAATATTTTTAAATTTTAATATAAGACATAGCCATCGGCTGATTTTCAGTGGAAGAGAGAGTGACCCGAATCTTCTGACTGTCACGCAGGGTGCACGTGACAATGTCGCCATGCGTGACTGCCAGAACATTCAGATTACCCTGTGTGCAAACGCGAATATGACTTATATATAACGATACAGTGTTTTCTTGTAAATGCATTTGTTGTCCATATTTCGATTGTATAGTCGATTCATGATATAAACAATGCAGTACCGATTTAAAATGATTACATGACATTACAATTGACCTATTTTTAAAATGCCGTATCGCGTGTTGTATCAGTTAAATGATTCCCAGGCTACATGTAAATAACCAGATATTAGAGTAATTTTCTAATTTCCAAATAAAATCGATTTTATACTCCTCCCGTTTCTTCAGATGCCTAGAGAATAGTAGGTTAGTGCTGTGAATGGGAAAACATATCTGACAAGGCTTAGGAAACGGGATAGGCGAGGCTTTGCGATAGGCGAGGCTCTGCCGAGCACATCCCGTTTCCGTGCCGCGTTAAATATGTTTTCCCATTCACAGCACTAACCTACTATTCTATTTATCCCGTCAACACATACAAATGGCTTTAAAATGCAAAAAAAACCCAAAGAACCCCAGCCACCGCACATGTTTATACGCAGTGATTAGGTCGTATTGACAGGATATCAAAAATGTTTCACGGCACCGTGTTTCACGGCACATACGCACTGTGTTGACGGGATAAATATATTAATATACTATATATATACTGTCATGTGATTTTTCCCCGTCACCTGTGTAAGTAAACACTAGTTTAGTTATAGATTTCTGAAGCTAACCTTGCACATGAGATACCTGAACAAAATAGCAAAAACAAGTTTTTAATGCTGAAAAGTAACTAGCCTAAAAATGGAATTAGAAAAAAACAAACTACTTTTGATACTGAAAAATAACTAGCGTTGCAAATGTTAGTTTGTTTCCGCAATCGATGATTTACTAATTTAGTTTTATTCATATTGTTTTATATATTAATTATTAAACTTGTGTCGCTAATGAAACATTATTTCTAAATGTGGTATTGTAGACCTATAGTATGATCAATTCACAAAATTAAATTCATAACGTTTCCTGACTGAAACAGTACGTGTATAGCGAAAATGCACAGTCAAATCATCTCCCTTGTTTATTACAATATCTGCGAGTATATATAGAGGATATTCATATTTTTGCAACGAATATGACATATATGTTCATCGAGTGGTGTGAAATGTCCATATTTCACGAGTGCCTAACCGGCACTCGTGAAATATGGACATTTCACACCACTCGATGAACATATATGTCATATTCGTTGCAAAAATATGAATATTCTATTTATTATATACCGCTCCATGGAAATTAGAAGTTTTTTTTAGACTGTATACGGTAATGAATGTGTATTTGCAGCCTATTTGCGCTGTTTTCTTTCAGGTACGCGTTATGAATATAGATAGCGGAAGTAGTCGTATTTTCACCGGAAGTTGTTTATTTCATCGATGAGAACATACGACTTTTATTTACATCGTATAACTATGTATTTCATGGGTAGGTATATAATAAACTTGAATATTTACACCTTTTATAACATCATAATGGAAACGCACATTCAACTTATTGCGTTTATATCTCAATGCATTACATTAGCCCCACGTCGGATATATACCAAACGATTTTCATACTGCAGTAAACGCAACAATCCATGTTTTTATTACTTAACCCTTTCAACCACACATACGCCTGTAAAGTGGTATTGGCAAACAGTGTAAATCCAGATAAGCCGGCTCGTGACGAGCCGTCTCATCTGGATCTGCACTTCTTTCAAGTAATTTTTATATCTTTGAGAGCAAAACACCCATTTTCATAAATGGACTAGTCTGAAAATCATTTTGTGACGATTGAATTGGTTGCAAAATTAACAAAATCCATACCAGTTACTTAGGGGTGAAAGGGTTAAATATAACTGAAATTCGATCTCACGAAATCGTGCGACTGGCTGATATGTACGGAGCCCGGCAGTACGAAATAACAATTCGTTCCCTCAATTTAACAATTCGTTCCCTAGAATTAACGATTCGTTCCCTCGATATAACAATTCGTTCCCACGGGAACATATTGTTAATTCGTGGGAACTGATTGTTAAATTGAGGGGACGAATTGTTATTTCGTGGGAACGAATTAATAAAACAAATAATTCTACGTCCCATGCGGTGCTCCGTAGATATGCGGGTGATTCAGTGCATGCAACGAAAAGCCACGGACAGGATATCTGAGACATCATCTGAGGCACACTGCCTTTAATGTGTACATGAACATCAGTACGTTGTGTAAATCTATAGTTATGTACTTACATCACCCATTTTTTATTTGCAGTTTACGACACGGAATATTAAAGGTGCATTTATCCTGTCAACACAGTGCATATGTGCCGTGAAACACAGTGCCGTGAAACATTTTTGATATCCAGTCAATACTATTTTTGCATTTTACAGCCATTTTTAGGTGTTGACGGGATAAATAGAATAGTATGTTAGTGCCGTGAATGTGAAAAAATATCTGGCGCGGCACGGAAACGGGATGTGCTCGGCAGAGCCTCGCCCATCCCGTTTCCTGAGCCTTGCCAGATATGTTTTCCATTCACGGCACTAACCTACTATTCTCTATCTATTTTCCTTATTTCTGAACCAAAATATATGTTGTGACCACTCATTTGAACCGTCTCGGCGAGACGGTTCAAATGAGTGGTCACAACATATACTTCTGATGAGAAATAAAGAAATTCCTGAGCCTTGCCGGATATTTTTTCCCATTCACGGCACTAACCTACTATTCTCTATATCCACTCAGTAGGCACAAAATTTTCTTTCTATCGGAGACATCATCTGAGATATATTCTGGCAAAATAAACATTCATTCACCATTGCCCTATGTACTGATTGGCACTATTATGCATATTATATCAGACGTAAATTGCCACACTGATATCAGGGGCGATAACCGTGTTCCCTTAAAATGTTAACGGACATTACTATTTATTCTCTGTATTTATATTTTGATGTGCAATGATCATACCTTATAAGCTGTCGTAAATATTATTTCTTCAGGTGACGCATTTAATTAGTATAAATAATTAAAAGATATCATGCCTCATTTGCATATGAAAATAGCATGATACCACCGCGAGTCACTATTAGTAAAATAAATATTAGTAAATGATTATATCTACGGAAGCCCATTAGGGCCACTTCACTTTTGTTTTATCTTTTCTTGAATTTTCGAGATGTTTTCTTGAATTTTCAAGATGTTTTCTTGAATTTTCAAGTTCTTTTCTTGAATTTTCAAGATCTTTTCTTGAAAATTCAAGAAAAAATCTTGAAAATTCAAGAAAAGATTTTAACATTCAAGAAAAGATCTTGAAAATTCAAGAAAAGAAAAGATCTTGAAAATTCAAGAAAAGAAAAGATCTTGAAAATTCAAGAAAAGAACTTTCCACCAGTTCTAAAAATTACGAGTGCCCGCTATACAGATATATACGGAAGCCCACTTCACTCTTTTTTAATTTCCATTTATCCAAGATGTTTTCTTGAATTTTCAAGTTCTTTCCTTGAATTTTCAAGATATTTTCTTGAATTTAAGATCTTGAAAATTCAAGAAAAGATCTTGAAAAAAAGGTGTTTTCTTGAATTTTCAAGATCTTTATATTTCAAGAAAAGAACTTTAAAATTCAAGAAAACATCTTGAATAAATGGAAATTAAAAAAAAGTGAAGTGGCCCTAATGGGCTTCCGTATATATCTGTATAGCGGGCACTCGTAATTTTTAGAACTGGTGGAATAGTGACACAGTTGTTGTGCCTACTGAGTGGGCATGTACCTTTAAATGCACTGGGTCTCAGATGTGCCTAGAAAGCGATGAAACAGTACAGGAATAACAGTTAAATTGTAGATTTGTATCGTATTTCTGAACCTAATTATACATATCCAAGGTGTATGATCACGTGGTATTAACAACAACAAGTACTGAAACTTTCAGAATCCATATGATTCAAAGTACGTATTTTGTTATATTGTTCTTATTACGTAACGGATTTTGATGAAATATGGCACATCAAACGCGTCGGATTTACAGTGGAACATCTCTAAACCGGACACCCTGGGGTCCCCCCAGGGTGTCCGGTTTAGAGAGGTTCCACTGTACTACTGAGAAATTACTTCTCATTTTTCAGTATTATAAACATCTTTTTCAATCGACAGTTACTAGTTTATTTTATTTAAATTGATTTCACTAGCGTCTATAATTGAAATGCCTTTCTATCTGTGGCACAGTATGATCCTTTCACAACAACAAGTTAAAAAATATCACAGTTTTTCCTTACCAACATGTGCAACGAAAATGACAAAGTATGCATGTATTTGAATATGAGGCATGTTTTGAGAAATATGATCAAATAAAATGATGCGATTCATTGATATATGTCATTTTCTGTGTATGAAGCGAAAACAAACAACAACACATATTGTATATCTGTAGCCGATTTCATCAAAATTGCTAGTATACTTTGAGGGTGTAATCATTTATTTTTCCCGAAATTCATTATTTCATATAGAACTAACCGTTGCATATATTTGATGATTAAAAGTATGCATAGTTATTATACTGAATGTATTACATTATCACAGCCAAAATGGCTGTGATAGTGTAATAAATTCAGTATAATAAACAATAATAAATGTATCCTTAAATTGAAAATGTCTCCCTGAAAGTATACATTGCTAGATAAGTATACTTTGCCGTGTTGGTGAAATAGACTACAGAGACATCATCTGAGACACAGTCCTTTTAAAGGATTAGCAGTAGCTCTGGCTAATCCATCTCACTCGGTGCAGAAAAATCACAGCCCGATGTTAGCAACAAGTGCAAATCCCTATATATCAGGATGGTGTCAAATTTGACCGTGGCTGGATAAATGGGTCTTATATGATCTGCGACCAGTGTAGCTCCTATCAAATAGCACACCTCTGTAGTCTGCTATATACTGTTTGATAGAACCATGCCGTGTTTTGTGATGGAATGGTGAACAGTGCAGATCCTGATCAGACTGTGCGTATGCACAGGCTGATCTGGACCTACACTGTTGGCACAACCCATTGGCATAATGTGTCATTTTCGCTATACATAGAAGAAGAGAGAGAAGAAAAAGTGTATTGCATTGAGCCAACTGGCCCCTCAGCACACACGACGTCGCGTACAGTGTTGGGGAACGAATTGTAACGTCATGTAACGTCATAATTATGGCGTTATTGGCGTCAAAACAGCCGTAAAACATTTAGCATTTTGTAACAGAGCATGCTCATCGTAATGTGTTTATGATCTATTTACGTTTGTCACTATATCGTCTTCGTTCTTCAGTATTGTAATTGGCGCTGTATGTTCTGCCATGTCTTATTTGGTGATGGTCACGTATGTGTACCAAACTGTCGTACCATACACACTACATGTATTGTAAGATGGCGTACATGAATATAAATTCACATATGAGACGCGCCATGCGAGTCTGTACCTTCGAACAACTGAATAATTTCATTAAATAAGTTTACAAAATTTACAATATTTTCCGTGTATATTATTCCGCATGTGCTCTGACAATTTTGTCAACTTTTGACGCCATTTACGGAAAATATTGTAAATTTTGTAAACGTATTTAATGAAATTACGCAGATGTCCGAAGGCACAAAATCGCATGGCGTGTCTCATATAATAAACATCGCTCCATGCAGCTAACCTATAGTATACTACTAGAAAAAAAAAGGTGAATTTCTTTATTTTTTGTTGTGAAATGCTACTACTACAGTGTAACCTCTCTACAACAGCCACTCATGGGAAGACTCAAAAACTGGCTGTTGTAGAGAGGTGGCTGTTGTAGGGAGGTTAACGCTGAATTAAATTCTGTCGTCTGCTGTTTATTTATTTTCTTCGATAATTCTCATCAAATACATGTTTTGACAGCATTTTAGAATCATTTCCGATGGAAATGATTCTAAAGTGCTGTCAAAACATGTTTTTTATTGAGAAAGAAGGCAAAAGCAATAGCAGACGACAATTTTCGTGGTCAGCAGTCTAATGGTCAGATATAGAGGAAATCATACATTTGGGATATAAAATAGCGGCTGTTACAGAGAGGGTGTTGCTGTAGAGAGGTAGCCGTTCGAGTAGGTTTGACTGTATAGCACATTTAGAAAGAGGTTCCCATTATAGACGCCAGGGCATTAATTTAAATAAAATAATTTAGTAACCATCGATTGAAAAACATGTTTATATTAATTAATGAAAAATAACTAGCGTGGCAAACGCTAGTTATTTTTCAATATTAAACATTTTTGTGTTGCCAATCCTCCAATTTGTTCAGGTACAATTGGGTTTAGAAGTACGGTACAACTCCTCAATTAAATAGAGGATATTCCATCGTACATTTTGAATAGCGGGAAATAATACACGAGTTTGCGTCAGTTTCCGCGACGGTAAGCAACGAGTGAGCGTAGCGAACGAGTTGCTTGCACGGACGCCGACGGACACGAGTGTATTATTTCCGCTATTCAAACATGTATGTTGGAATATCTTATTTATTGCACTTCCACGGCGGATATATATGCACATTTAGTCTAGTTTTGAGATTATAATAAATGAATTGTGATGTGCGCATGAATAGTTATACAATGACGTGTTTTTTGACGTTACGTTATGTGACGTCAAATATGACGTCATGTAAAGTTTTTGAAATCCAAATTACTCAGCTGTTTCTAAGATCCAGATATACATGAGTGCATGTTTGGAATGTGTTCAATCACATTAACATTCTAGATTAGTCGAAACCCTTTCCAAATTTTCAAATAGCTTTATTTTGAGTGTAATAAAAATTAAACATTTTGCATGGTAGCAGCTCGTGGTTTCCAAGAAAACAGGCGCGCAATTATGGGTGTTCTATTCACGGTGTATTATTTGTAAGGAGTTGATTTTCTCTCACAGCGAAACCCGTGCAAATAATTTGCAAGTGTGTAATAAAAATAGTTTTTCTAATCTGTTTCATCAGTTTCTATGCATATCTGAGGCTCATTGCCTTAACGCCCCAGTTCTCATTATGAGCATATTATTATTTGAGTTACATGTATGTGTATTTGAAACTATAGGCTCTCTAGCAGATTTATGGCTTTGACTGAAGAACTGGGTATTGTGACTTTTGGGAACAGTGTAGGCCCAGATCTGACTGCGCGTCCGCGCAGTCTGATCTGGGTCTACACGGTTCGCCATTATGTCAGTGAAACACCCTTCATTTGAATATAGTAGGTTGTAAGAGTACGCTAGCCAATCAGGAACTAGACTGGTCACAAATGTCGTAAGCCTCATTTCTCCAGTCGCAGCCATATTTATCCTCCAATGGGATTATACCAACCAAACTGAATGAATGTCAGTTCAAATTCCAAGCAAATACTCGGATCAACTTTAGACTTCCATCATCGGCCAAGAACCTGGTCTACTCTACGCTGCTCTCAGCTCCAAGTTATACCATTTCCCGGGCAGCACCGTTTCCTTTGCGAAGTTTCAATGAAACTAACTTTTTTTCCATCTTTTATTCTCATTTCCTTAATCCATAAAAGTGTACCATAAAACACGATGGTGCTCTTAATTATTAGTGCTGGTGCATTCATACAAATGAGCACACGTCCTGGGAAATACGGTATTATTGTCTTTAATTGTAGACCCAGCTCCACGCATCGTATGCAACAAACATTACTTAGGTTTGAACTGTTTTACTTCAATATTCAATCCTTACAAATGTGAATTAAATTCTATCGGCTGCTGTTTAGATTTTAACTACAATTTGTATCAGTATAAACATGGTTTGAGAGCATTTCAGAATCAAAAGTGCTGACAAACCATGTATTTGTTGAGAAAAAATACAAATGTGAAACAACAGCAGACGATAAATTTCGTTTCCAGAATTCAAGGGTTAAATCTTTTAATAACTTTTAATATTTGATAGTCTCATGCTCAAAGGGGTAGGGTCGTATTACACGAAAATCGGCCCTGTGTCAGAATTTGCTCAAACTGTGCGAACATCTTTTGGTCGCCTGATTTGTTGCACTAAATGTGGAATCCAAACATATCAGATATATTAAATTCAATACTAGTCGACATCAGTAGCCCATTTCATCAACATTGCAAAGTATACTTTTCTAGCAAAGTATACTTTGAGGGAGTAATCATTTATTTTTCCTGAAATGCATTATTTCATATAGAACTAACGACGGCATATATTTCATGATTAAAAGTATGCAGAATTATTATACTGAATTTATTACATTATCACAGCCAAAATGGCTGTGATAATGTAATAAATTCAGTATAATAAAAATTAATAAATTTATCCTAAAATTGAAAATTTCTCCCTCAAAGTATACACTGTACTTTGCTAGATCAGTATACTTTGCAATGTTGGTGAAATCGGCTACTGATTTCAGTATGAGAGCTGTTGTCTTGCAATTGTGGGCATATTTTTGACGAATCGAAACCTACTCCTTTACAGGATCATTGTGGATGGTCATTTTATATCACGTAAACTGATATGAAACTTTTCTATCCGCAAATATCTTCACTATGGAAGTTTTAAATATCAAATAATTCTTAATTTTCAAGAATGTAGATCAATGTTCATGAGATTGAATGTCTCTTTCATAATAATAATTAAACCTATATTTTAATTAGTGAATATCCAGAGCAGGATGGGTGCAGGTTATGAGAAAATAGGTCGCACAACATACATACTAAAATTGCTAGTAGCAGAGAGTAGCCAAATGTGTGGGAAATATGGTTATATAGGAAAAATCAATGGTGGCGGCCCACCTTAAAGTTTTCAAGTACAGTCAAGGACGTAATATACAAGAGGATGTGAAGCAATGCGAAATCACGCGAAAAGCGGTTTAACCCTTTCACTCTAAGTAACTGGAATACATTTTGATATGTTAATTATGCAACCAATCCAACCGTCAAAAAATGGTTTTCAGACTAGTCCTTTTATGAAAAGGGGGTATTTTTTGTTCTCAAAAATATGAAGATTACTTTCAAAAAGTGCAGATCCTGATGAGACGGCTCGTTACGAGCCGGCTCATCTGGATATGAACTGTTTGCATAAACCGCTATAGCGGGCTTTCGGGTTCAAATACACTAACCAGTGTATGTGAATGGCTATACCATCCTGACTAAAGATCTCAATATCGTAAGAAATATTCACAATATAAAAGTATTTAATAGTGTCACTCATTCAGCTTTGATTTTCTATAATTGCGTGCTGATGTAAGAAGGTAAACTTTTACCAATGAGTAGTATAGTTAGATTTGAACGTTATGGTGCACCGGCTGTTTCTAGTTGATTCATGGTTCATATAGAGAGGCATGTGGCTGGAGAAATAGCTCTTGATCAACTAGCACACACATGTAGCCCGATAACGACCTATATTGCGTGTTTGCCCAGCTGGTATTTATTTGGTATGATAAATGGGGTTTATGAGTTTTGTGACCAGTGTAGCTCCTGATCAAATAGCTCACTCCTCTAGTCTGGTAACAATCATGTATTGCGTATTAGAAGCATGACGGGTGTTTCATTAATGGAGTGGCGAACAGTGTAGATCCTGATCAGACTGTGCGGATGCACAGGCTGATCAGGATCTACGCTGGTCTCAAAACTCAGAAGCCCCATTTCTCCAGTCACAGCTACGTATAGGTCTATGCAGGAGTAAAATGTATCAAGTGCGAGTAACATGTATGAATATGTGGCGCAGTTCTGCTAGGGCTCTCTTGCATCCTGCAAGAGTTATATGTTAGAAACATGATATGAGACACGCCATGTAGATCTAATTTTGTATTTACGAACATGTTTCGATTTTTCATGAAATATATTTACTGAAACTGGGACATTTTCTGTAAATGACTTCGAAAGATGACGAAATTTTCATAGCAAATACAGAATTCAATTCCGCAATTGCTTTGAAAATTAGTAAATTTTGCAAACATTGTTTTCTGTATTATCGCACATGTTCTTAGGTACAAAATCACATGGCGTGTCTCATTATTATGTGGCTGTGACTGGAGAGATGGGGCGTATGCGTTGTACGACCAGTGTAGATCCAGATCAACCTGTGCATTCGCACAGTCTGATCATGATCTGCAATGTTCGTCATTCCATCAATGAAGCAATATAAATCGTTATCAGGCTACAGAAGTGTGCTATTTGATCAGGAGCTACACTGGTCGTACCTATTTCTCCAGTTACAGCCACATATTAGATATACTATGAGAAAACCTGGCTTATTTCGGGTCGATGACCACCTGTACTGTAGGGACTCTCACAGCGGTTGCGGCCAGTATGGCCCGAATTGGGCAAGAATATACCCACTCTCCCTCCTCCTCCCAATCGGTCGAACCAATCAGGTCCATTTGAAACAACCCAACCGGATTAATTCCGGATACCGCGCAACGATACGCAACAGCGGAGTGATGCGGCCACGACCCAGGTGGCAGCATTAAACCAGTGCTGCCACCTGGGCCGTGACCGTGTCACTCCGCACTCGCAGACGACAAACCTTGCCCTGAAATCGCTCATCTGTCACCGGGTGCGAACAAAATAGTCCGTAGTTCCTCCACCTACACCAACACAGTTTCCCCGTTGGTACGCGCAGAAACAACACGTCAACACATGTAAAGGTATTTGGTCTCATATATAAACAGAAAGTGATGAAATAGATGAATACAAATAATTCCATTGGGGAATTGTATCGTATTTTTTAACTCCATTCTGAAGTATATTTGATTTATCGGCGCTTAACGACCTATCAACAACTACGGCCATTTAAGGCCGGGCCAACGGGTTCGATCCCGCATTTAACCTGCTGCATTGGAGTTGAATATCCCAAAATCAGAACTGAATATTTACATCGAAAAGAATATATATTCAGCCCGGAAATTAGAATAACCTAACCTGGTGCCAGGTCCATACCACACCAAAGAAACTTGGCCCCTTCCCCTAAAAGTAATAGGATTAGGAATAATCAAATCTCATAGGCATATATAAATATACCAAAGAAGTACCTGAGGGCCAAACCAGTAGCCTATTTCACCAACATTGCAAAGTATACTTATCTAGCAAAGTATACTTTGAGGGGGAAACTTTCAATTTTAGGATAAATTTATTAATTTTTATTATACTGAATGTATTACATTATCACAGCCAAAATAAAACAGTATAATAATTCTGCATACTTTTAATCATCAACTATCTTCAGTGTTTAGTTCTATATGAAATAAAGCATTTTGGGAAAAATAAATGATTTCTCCCTCAAAGTATACTTTGCTAGAAAAGTATACTTTGCAATGTTGGTGAAATAGGCTACAGGTCTCCGATCGGGATACCGGTAAGGATGAATACCGATCGTTAGATTACCCATCGCATGTTCCCACCACGTCCCAATAGTCGAACATGTTTATGATACTGAAAATATAACTAGTGATGTTATCGATGGATTTGCGTTTTACCCACATCTGTTCTTCAGGGTTATATACAGACAAGAATACATCACAGAGTCTTTTTCGGTTAGTAATGAAGACATATTTCACAGCATGGAGACTGCCCGATGATAATTATAGATCCGAATCTGCGTTCACGTTTAACCCTTTTGAACCCGACAACCCGCTATGGGTGTTTGCAAACAATGCAGATCCAGATGAGCCGGCTCGTAACGAGCCGTCTCATCAGTATCTGCACTTTTTGCAAGTACAGTCGAACCTCCGTGAACAGCCACCTCTCTACAACAACACCCTCTCTGTAACAGCCGCTATGTTATATCCCAAATGGATGGTTTCCTCTACATCTAACCCTTAGACTGCTGAGCATGAAGTGTCGTCTGCTGTTGCTTTTGCCTTATTTCTCAATAAAGCATGTTTTGACAGCACTTTAGAATCATTTCCAATGGAAATGATTCTAAAATGCTGTCAATACATGTATTTGATGAGAATTGTCGAAGAAAATAAGTAAACAGCAGACAACAAAAGTTAATTCAGTGTTAACCTCCCTACAACAGCCACCTCTCTACAACAGCCAGTTTTGCGTCTTCCCATGGGTGGCTGTTGTAGAGAGGTTGCACTGTATTGTTTTATACGTTCATATCCCATTTGTATAAATGGACTTGTCTTAACATCAGTGTGTGACGGTTGGATTGGTTTTCAAAATTAATATGTCAAAATCCAATCCAGTTACTTAGGGGTGAACTAGTAACAATTGATTTAGTATGGTAATGCTAGTACAGCGACTGAATGGCGAACAGCATACAATAACAAGTACCGATTCAAAGTACGTATTATTTTATAGTATCCTCATTACGTAACGCATTTTGATGAAATATGGCGCATCAAACGCGTCTTGTTAAGTTGCATGTTGTGGTCTCTGTATTTTCGCCCAAACTTCTGTCGTTTTTGCGAAGAAACGATTTCCGTACTCCGAACATTTTATCAACTTTTGACTTTATTGATGAAAAATATTGTAAATTTTGTAAACGTATTTAATGAAATTACGCCATGTCCGAAGGTACAAAATCACACGGCGTGTCTCATATAAGGCTGTGACTGGAGAAATGGGGTATATGGGACCAGTGTAGCTTCTGATCAAATAGCACACTTGTGTAGCCTGATAACGATCTACATGTGTAATGCTCGTTAGAAGCAAGGCGGGCGTTTCATAGATCAAATGGCGAACAGTGCAGATCATGATCAGACTGTGCGGATGCACAGGCTGATCTGGATCTACACTGTTCGTAATGCCCATTATACCGATTCGTCAGCCACATATGTTGAATGCAAGGGTGAGCATGGGTGGGGCGGCGAATTAAAATATGGATGATGACAAACAAGCACATGAAGTTTCAAGCAAATCGCTCATATGGTAAAGAAATTAGAGTAGAATGAATCTAATGAATTGGAAATTTCAAACCTACTTAAAGGTACAAGACCACTCAGTAGGCACAAACTGTTCTTTATAGGAATTAAATAAGTGTATAATTGTATAATTGTGAGCTTTAAATAAACAAAATTCTAAGTCATTTGACCTTGGGCTCCTGGGCAGCACAGGTAGGGTATACAATGAACATATGGATGATGATCAATGCGTATATGAAGTTTCAAGTTGATATCGCAAGCGGTCACAGAGATATAGCTAATGTAAAACTTTAACAAACAGTTTAAAGTCATTTGACCTTGGGCTCCTGTGCAGCATGGGTAGGGTATACAATGAAACTATGGATGGTGATCAATGTGTATATGAAGTTTCAAGTTGATACCCCAAGCAGTCACAGAGATATAGCAATTTGAAAAACATAACATTGTAAAACTTTAATAACAAAAAGTTAAGTCATTTGACCTTGGGCAGCATAGGGTAGGGTATAAATGAAAATATGGATGGTGATCAATGCCATAAAAATGTTATAGCAGAATGAATCTACAGAACGGAAATGTAAAATATATGTAACCGGAAATATGGATGATGATAAACATGCATACCAAGTTTCAAGGGAATCGATCATATGGAAAAGACGTCATAGCATAATGGAAAACGTGACGGAGAGACAGACTATATCCATTTTCGTGCTACGAGATGAAACAGATTCGAAGATAGTCTCTTAGATAGTGACACTTAGGTTGCTTCAGGGAATGAATGGCGAACACTACACTGCTCGCAACTGTCAGTGTATTATTCATTTATTTAATGGTGTTAACAGTGTGTCAACAGCTAACGTCATTTTAGGCGTCAATTCCATATTTCACCTCCTGGGGTGGGAGGGTATAATGAAGAATCCCACTGTTAAATGTACCCATCGCCTGCTCCCAACCAACCGCCCAAATTTTACAGTGTAAAACTAGATTGGTCAGTAAGCGAGGCTTACGGAATACCCCCCGCGTGGGCCCAGGTACCCCTAAAATATGTACAAATTTCCAAGTGTGTGGGCTTGTGACCTTGACTCTGGGATTAGCGCGAGCGGCATGAACGTGAATTTGTCACAGGGTGGTAGAGGTCCATTGGAGCAATGAGTGTGTGAAATGTGAAGCAGATCCGAGCAAGGAAATAGAAGTTATAACCGATTTCTCTGATGTTAAGTTTTGTAAAGAGACTACCGTATAACCTCGAATTAACGCCCCCGGAGGCGTTACATTTTACAAAAGAGGGGGGGGGGGGGCGTTTATTTGTCACAGGGTGGTAGAGGTCCATTGGAGCAATGAGTGTGTGAAATGTGAAGCAGATCCGAGCAAGGAAATAGAAGTTATAACCGATTTCTCTGATGTTAAGTTTTGTAAAGAGACACCGTATAACCTCGAATTAACACCCCCGGAGGGGAGGGGGGGTGGGGAGGGCGGGGGGAGGGCGTTTATTAGCCAGTAAAAAAAAGAAAAAAAGAACAAACAAAATTACCAAGGACCGCCAATTTCAAACACAAATAAGTCCCCCCCCCAAATAAAAAAAAAATAATAATAAAAAATATACGGTATGTATGTGACGTTGACCTCGAGATCAGAGATCAGCGGGGATTTGTCACAGCATATAAAATATTAAGTATTTTCAATGAAAGAAATAGAAGTTATAACATATTTCTCTGATGTTAAGTTTTGTAGAGACTAAGTATGTGACCTTGACCTTGGGATCAGCGGGGGTTGGACAGTCGTAGATTTGTCACAGCATGATAGTACAACCTTAGAGGAATGCACAAGTGAAATAATAAGAATTTTCAATGAAGGAAATAGAAGTTATAACTTATTTCTGTGATGTTAAGTTTTGTAAAGAGACTAAGTATTTGACCTTGACATTGGGATCAGTGGGGGTTGGACGGTCATGGATTTGGCACAGCATGTATTAGAGCCTTACAGGAATGCATGTGTGAAATATTAAGAATTTTAGATGAAGGAAATAGAAGTTAGAACAATATTTCTCCGATACATATGTATTAAGTTTTGTAAAGAGACTAAGTATTTGACCTTGACCTTGGGATCAGCGGGGGTTGGACGGTCGTGGATTTGGCACAGCATGGTAGTAGAGCCTTACAGGAATGCATGTGTGAAATATTAAGCATTTTAGATGAAGGAAATAGAAGTTAGAACAATATTTCTCTGATGTTAAGTTTTGTAAAGAGACTAAGTATTTGACCTTGACCTTGGGATCAGCGGGGGTTGGATGGTCGAGGATTTGGCACAGCATGGTAGTAGAGCCTTACAGGAATGCATGTGTGAAATATTAAGCATTTTAGATGAAGGAAATAGAAGTTATAACAATATTTCTCTGATGTTAAGTTTTGTAAAGAGACTAAGTATTTGACCTTGACCTTGGGATCTGCGGGGGTTGGATGGTCGTGGATTTGGCACAGCATGGTAGTAGAGCCTTACAGGAATGCATGTGTGAAATATTAAGAATTTTAGATGAAGGAAATAGAAGTTATAACAATATTTCTCTGATGTTAAGTCTACGGACTAAGTATTTGACCTTGACCTTGGGATCTGCGGGGGTTGGACGGTCGTGGATTTGGCACAGCATGGTAGTAGAGCCTTACAGGAATGCATGTGTGAAATATCAAGCATTTTAGATGAAGGTAATAGAAGTTATAACAATATTTCTCTGATGTTAAGTTTACGCGGACGGACGGACGGACGTTCTGACGGACTGACGGACGGACGGACGGACAACCTGACTCCAGTATACCCTCCCACAACTCGTTGGGGGGGGGGGTATAATAAGTAAAATATCATGGGGTCAAATCAATAACACAACATACAAAATATCAATCACATTTATTCTCATTAAGTTAGTTAACATATACAGCGTACAAGAGTTTGATATAATGCTGCCAACAAATAAATAGTGCAAACAGGGCCAGTAATTCTAAAACCTTTCCTCGGCTGGTACTCGTACATCACAAAAGTGAGACTCGGATCTATGGCCCAAACTGGAAAATGTGTTCAAAGAACATAGATGCCCAACCTACACACCTACAGTTTTGACAATAACAGATTGTTTTTAATGGTAAAATGGTAAAAAGTTCCAAGAAAACAGGAGATATTTCTATGACCTGATGGTCAAATAATAAATCTACAAAGCATTAAGCTTGCCGTAGTTATTGAGGTTTAAGTTATAGAGAATAGTAGGTTAGTGCCGTAAATGGGAAAAAATATCTGGCAAGGCTTTTTATTTTGAAGCAAACTATTCAATAATTGCTGTCTGTTGATGTGTAAACAGTAGTGTTTGTTTATTTTACCCAATTAAAATACTGAAATACCCAATTGCTTCAGAAATGATGGAGTGACAATACTCAATTACTAATTCCTTATCTGGAGCCCTGTAGATCATAGGTCCGAGCATTTCACCAGTGCAATCTGATGCTTGAAATCAAGCCGTCTGATTAGTCAAGTCTGAGCTCAGCAGCTAATCAAATTGCTTCATTTCAAACTAATTTCAAGTACATTTTCAGAGAGGTTAAATTATTATCTTTACAGACAAAGACATAATGTTTGAGATTATAACCAAATGTCGAGATTCATCGACATTTTATGTACGGTCAATAATATGGTTAATTAGAGATGACATTGAATGATTGAATGATTGATTTATTGATTGATTGAATACGGCGGTGACTGAAGAAATGGAAATTATGTTCTTTGTGACTTTCCGATTAGGGTCTGCACTGTCCACCATTCAGGCAATGAAACACCTGTTTGTTTGTTTATTAGTGTTTAACAGCCTATCAACAGCTAAGGTCATGTAAGGCCGGGCAAATGGGTTTGATCCCATTTTAACCTGCTGCATTGGGGGGGGGGGGGGGGGGGATCCCAAAATCAGAACGGAATATTTTATTTACATCGAGAACAAATATATTCAGCCCTGAAATTAGAATAACCTGACTGGTGCCAGGTCCATACCACACCAGTCACTTGGCCCTTTCCCCTAAAATAGGATTACGAATATCGTAATACTCACAAAAGGGGTATACATGTAACCAGATTCAACAGTCACATACAAAATGCCAAATATGTATGTGAGGGCCATACCAGTAGCCGATTTCATCAAAATTGCAAAGTATACTTATCTAGCAAAGTATATTTTGAGGGAGAAATCATTTATTTTTCCCCGAAATGCATTATTTCATATAGAACTACCGACTGCATATATTTGATGATTTCAAGTATGCAGAATTATTATACTGAATTTATTACATTATCACAGCCAAAATGGCTGTGATAATGTAATAATTTCAGTATAATAAAAATTAATAAATTTATCCTTAAATTGAAAATTTCTCCCTCAAAGTATACTTTGCTAGATAAGTATACTTTGCAATGTTGATGAAATCGGCTGGTCTCCAGTCGGGATTCCGGCAAGGATGAACCCCGATCGTTATTAAATTACCCATCGTGTGCTCCCACCTGCCACCCACTGAAACACCTGTATTACTTCTAACAAACAGTATACATGTAGATCTGAACGAGGCTGTACGAATGGGCTATAAAAGTAGGAGCTAGACTACTATCCGTTCCACGTTTTTCTGCCGACAAACTTTTGGCTATTAAACATATTAAATCTTAAAAATATTTAAAAGTAAGTACTTTTTTATCAATAACAAAAAAGTCACCCTCCCCAAAAAATGTTGTTTCATGTTGTTTGATGAAATTCCATCAAATATTGATTTTATTGCGAAAAAACGATTTTCCTATGGGAATTTAACATGGGGAGTCAATTTCCAAAACTTTTCAAAGGATAAAAAAACGATTTTTTTGGGAAATTTGACTCCTAAACCTGGCGAGATAGCTTGAAAATGATGTATGTAATTAAGAAAACAAGTTAGATTTTGAAAATCGGTTGACAAATAAAAAAATATTTTTAAAAAATCTATTTTTAGCCCCCATGTTAAATTCCCATAGGAAAATCATTTTTTTCACAATAAAATCAATATTTGATGGAATTTCATGGGAATACACCAGTATGGCGGAGAATGGCAAATTCCAAACTGAAAGAACAATATCACACAGAAAAAACCATATCAGATATCCTAATCTGGTATCAGGTGCCCATATCACGTCAGTAGCCGAATTCACCAAATTCTTTAAGTACATGTATACTTATCTAGCCTATAGTCTGTTTCACGAAAGCTGCCCAAATTTTACGGCTATATAGACAATTCAAAAACAATATTAATTTCGATAATATTAAATTTAAGAATGAGCCTTCTATTTATTTCGTGAAATTCGGTCAAATATTGGTTTTACATGTATTACGAAAAATTGATTTGTCTATGGGAATTTAACATGGGGGAAAAAGTGGTAAGGAAGTGTGGGAGGAGTCAAAAAACGAAAAAATTTGGAAATTGACTCCGAAACCCGACTAGATAGCTAGCTAACTAAGAAAACAAAAGTTAAATTTTAAAACTCGGTCCAGTATTTCCAAAATTCAAAAAACTTTCCCCATGTTAAATCCCCATAGACATCTTCACTCCGTGAAGATGTCTATGGGGATTTAACATGGGGAAATTGTTTTTTCGCAATAAAATCAATATTTGACCAAATTTCACGAAATAAAAAGGCTCATTCTTAATTTTTCCTTTAATTTAATATTATCAAAAGAAATCTTATTTTTGAATTGTTTATATAGCCGTAAAATTTGGGCAGCTTTCGTAAAACAGACAGTAGTATACTTTGGGGGAGCAATTTTCAATTTATGCATAAATTCATTTAATAAAATATTTTCCAATAACAACAATGGTTGTGGTAATGTAATAAATTAAGCATATGAAAGCTGCATAATTTTAATCATCAAATATAAACAGCATTTCCATAAAACCTAATAACTCCCTATACTTGGCTAGATAAGTATACTTAGCAATTTGGTGAAATCTTTAGCCTATTTCACCAACATTGCAAAGTAAATTTTCAATTTCAAGATTAATTTATTAATGTTTATTATACTGAATTTATTACATTATCACAGCCATTTTTGGCTGTGATAATGTAATAAATTCAGTATAATAATTCTGCATACTTTTAATCATCAAATATATGCAGTCGTTAGTTCTATATGAAATAATGCATTTCGGCAAAAATAAATGATTACTCCCTCAAAGTATACTTTGCTAGATAAGTATACCGGTACTTTGCAATTTTGATGAAATCGGCTACAGCTACAGATCGCTTAATTCCAACAGGGATTAGATTATATAAAGGATTCGCCATTGATATATGAATACCATTATAGTTTAATAGTACATTTTAATGATATTGGTGAAAAATATAACATTATTACTGACGAGAATGACAAACCTCATTTCTTATGAAATCGGTAAACGAGAATAATAAATAAATATGTTGATTTAACTTGTTGACCGATTTCATAAGACACTCGGTATAGCCGAGTGTCTTATGAAATAGGTCAACAATTTTATAAATATCATGTTAAATCATCGCTCATGAAATATCCTATATAGATACAGGAACTACCCCTGAGTGGTGATCTTCCCTGTATATGAAAACTGATTACGTTGAAGCACTAGATGTAGATGTATATATAAATCTGGGCCAAGACAAGAAAAGAGACCTTAGTATATTGATCTCCAGTTTAGATCCTGATCACCATGCGTATTCATACAACCGGACCAAAATCTATTTTAAGTTAAAATGTCATTATTTTTTTTATTTTGTTGTTGTTGGGGTTTAACGGCCTATCAACAGCTAAGGTCATTTAAGGCCGGGTCAATGGGTTTAGTACTAAATCCCATATATTACCTGTACAAGTACATGTACATGTTCAAGTACATGTACAAATGGGGGGAAAATCCCAAAATCAGAACTGAATATTTACAATAACAAAACTATATATTCAGCCCTGAAATCAGAATAATCCTGATCTGATGCCAGGTCCACGCCACACCAGAATCACTTGGCCCCCTCCCAGAAGCAGTAGGATCTGTACTAATCTTACTACGTTTATAATGAGCAATAACCCAATTCAACTCCCAGGTAACTAAAGAGCCACAGATAAAAACATACCTGAGGGCCAAACCAGGCAAATCGTGATTCCTATAAGGAGGAACCCATACCGTTAATTTACGCCGTCTCAATCGCTCGACCACCACCCACACGAGTCATTAGTGCTTCGTACAACTGGGTCCAGAAGTATAAATTCATTGTCCCTATGCAGATTGTACGGATGCACAAGCTTATCGGAGGCTATGTCTGCCAATATGCCGTAAGATCCCTTTTCTCAACAGGGGTCCCATCAATTAATGTACCAGCCATACAGTCTACACTCGTTACCCCAAACTCTCTTATTTCAAACTACTGTTAACTCTTGGTTCCAAGTACATGTTTCCTGTATATTTACAAATTTTTGTTAATTTTCCAGTCCTTGAGTAACGAGTGTAGACTAGTTTACAAAAGGTCATGTGACACCAAATGAAAATTCCCATTCAAAAAGCTTTAGTTTCAAATACTAACAGTTTGTATATGGTCTCAATATAGACCATTTAACCCTTAGACCGCTATCTTATTTTTTTTGTCGTCTGCTGTTCATTTTCTATTTTCCATTTTTATCATCAAAAACATGCTTTGACAGCACTTTAGAATAATTTACTACATGCTTTGACAGCACTTCAGAATCATTTCCATTGGAAATGATTCTTAAGTGCTGTCAAACCATGTTTTTATTGAGAAATAAGGCAAGATATAAAAGCAACAGCAGACGACAACGCCACAGGGAATAGCCAGGGAATAGCCAATCGTGACACAATTTATTTACACGAGTATAGATACAGTTTATATTTCTGATTAATGCAAGGTTATAATGTACAACGACAGAATATGAATCTGGATGTATGTATACTTATCCACAGGTTGAAGTAACGGACCGAGGTCTATAAATATATTAAATATGCCTAAAAGCATCAATGAATAAAGAATTTTTTTTTTTTTGTTTACACCCTCCATATACCGTATGGAGTACATGATATATGGAGGGTGTAAAAAAAATCTATTTTTTTCTTTATTCATTGATACTTTTAGGCATATGTAATGTATTTATAGACCTCGGTCCGTTACTTCAACCTGTGCACTGATCTAATGTCTGTTCCATGTTTTGCTGCTGACAAACTTTTGGCTATTACACACATCAAATCTAAAAAATATTTAAATGTAAGTACTTTTTCATCAAAAATAAAAAAGTGACCCTCCCCAAAAAAAATTATTTGATGAAATTTCATCAAATAACGATTTTATTGCGATCATGAAAAAATGGGATTATGAAAAATCGCACATGTTCTTAGGTACAAAATCACATGGCGCGTCTCATATATGTTCTAAATAAAGACTCTCGGGTTCACAAAAAAAAGATGTACCAACTCATTATAGGAATAGGAGTAACATTTTCCTTTTCAATGGCAAGACAAAAGGCTGTATAGTGTAATTGCTAGTTCGGTTAAATTACTACTGAATACAAGCTCTATTGTTACTAACTAAATACTGATTGGTTGAATGAAGTTCCATAAATGAGACCCGCCATGTGATTTTGTACCGTCGGACATCTGCGTAATTTCATTAAATACGTTTACAAAATTTACAATATTTTTCATATATAAAGTCAAAAGTTGACCAAATTTTCAGAGTACATGTGGAATATAATTCTGCATGTACTTTGAAAATGTTGTCAACTTTTGATATCATTTAATACGAAAATATTGTAAATTTTGTAAACGTATTTCATGAAATTAATCAGATGTCGTGTCTCATATGTGGCTTATAAGTTTTGCGACCAGTGTAGATCCAGATCAGACTGTGCATCCGCACAGTCTGATCAGGATCTGCACTGTTCGCCATTCCATCAATGAAACATCTGTCATGCTTCTAACAAGCAACATACAGTCAAACCTGTGATAAAGACCACCTCCGAATAGCAATCACCTGGCTGTAAAGGCCACTCTTCTGTTGTCCCAATAACTATATAAATGAACAAAAGCCACATTTTTCACTTCCCATGGCTGGCCTTTATTCACAGGTTTTACTGTAGATCACTATAATCCTAGTCACTGTGGGCATGTATAGTGGAATAACTAACTATGTTGTGTTTCCAGGTTTGACCTTTTCTTGTTAAGACATTATTACAATAACAAGAGAGATGACGGAAGTGACGTCTCCGGAAGCGCGGGACGTCACGTTACAAATGGCGCTATTTACGCTACGTTACAAATAGCCGACAACACGAGTGCGCCATTTGATCAGGAGCTATACTGGTCACAAATCCCATAAGCCACATTTCTCCAGTCACACCCACAAATAATATTTCTATCCACACAGCCAAATGTACTGAAGATGTCATGCCAGATTTAATCTGTACCTGTTTATTAAATAATTCATTCGTTAGTCGCAATTATCTCATAAAAGAAACAATCTTAGAGGACTAAAATTGTATAAAAGGCAGGTTGAATTTGTTATTAATCAAAACCTAACTACTAATCTACAGTACAATAAAAAAAATGAGCAGATCTCCAGTGGAAACAATAGTTAGGCAATTATCACAAAACCAGTTAATGAAATAAAGTTAAGCATTTCACAAATGTCAGAGTTAGGTTATTCAAAATCGTAACAGTTAATGCAACAAGAATTTCAGCTTGAATAGCCACATATAGGACATAATGACAGAACTAAGATACAGATCTATCTTTCAAAGTGAAACAACATGTAAATTAGAGAATGTGTTCATAGAACACGGATGCCCAATCCACCGCTTTGAGTGTAAAACAAGACAAAATCGTGAAATTCTAAGTCCAAACAGGGGAGATAATCCATGACCCAGGAGTCAGATCAAAAATCGAAATTCACTTTGCTGCATACCGAGTATCAAGCCTCCACCTATTACCGATTAAAAGTTTTACGAATTACAGTAAAACGTTCGAAATTCTAAGTAAAAAAAAAGGTGAGATAATCCATGACCCAGGGATCGAAAAAAAAGTGAAAATTAACTTTACATGTTACAAGGCTTGTGACAGATGAGATGGGATGGATGGATGGACAAGGGTAACACTAAATGCACCCTCCATTATCCGTGGTGGTTCATACAAATGGCCACCAGCTGAGAAAATGGCCCTGGTGACATATGTACGGTAGATCCTGATTATTATCGTATTCCGATAACAGATAGAATGATTATAAACTGCTAGTGATGACCATAAACAACGTCTCAGTCCAACAGAATGGCGACCAGCGTAGCCCCAGATCAGACTGCGCGGATGCGCAGGCTGATCTGGGGCTATGCTGGTCGGAAACGTCGTCAAGTCCTTTTTCTCAGCCGACACCGAAACTAAAGTACAAATGTATAAAGAAATGTTAGTATGGACATAAAATAAAGCACATCAGATCACAGACAAAAGTTTTTCCCCATAGCGGCGCATAATCTATTCGAATCCCCAATAATGAACTCAAAAACAAACTATTCAAAATCATTCGTTCTAATGCACTTTATAAATATCATGCAATCTGGTTGGTTGATGGTCATGCATTACAGGTATATCATTGTTGATGAACGGTCGCAAATTATTTCAATATGTATTCCTACGCCAGTAGTAAAGGAGTGCATTAGAAATAGGTTAAACGCATTGTAATTTTGAAATTTGCGGCGTGTATCAGAAAATGATAGGTCGTAAAACATGTTTAATGGCTCCGCTTGCGCGTCGCCATTAAACAGATTTTCCGACCTATTATTTTCTGATATACGCCCCAAATTTGAAAATTACAATACAGTTAACCCTATACATTTTATTTTCTTCCACTGTTTGCAGGTGGTCATTGTTTATGAACTACTTATGGTGTCCTGTTAGGGCGATGTTTCTATCTCCACCTATATACCAACACATGAGATCGTGAAAACGCAGGGCGAGATCACAAGTTCGCGAGGCGAAATCGTGAGATCGTGCGAGAATGCAAGATTGAAAGGCAAAAACGCAAGATTCAATACTATTTCTCGCATTTTCACAATCCGACAGTTTCACCTAGAGATCTCGTGTTTTCGTTTGCATATGCGTGTTTAGATGCATGTGTAGACAAGAGCAGTTGGCCTCGGAGGCTGTGGAACGTACTTTCTACACACGCATGCGCAAAACGTATTTCCAGAAACAGAAGGCGAGAAGAGGAGGCGAAAACGTGATATAAAGTTGTCACTAGACACGAGGCTGTCATTCATACTTTAAATACACAAACATGTCACAAAGGGTGTCAGAATGGATCACACAAACTTTATCCAGATGTGTCTACAGTGCATAATTTGTTACGATATGCAGATGATAAACGCATAGGGTTGATGCATGTAGTGGGTGCATGTAGAGAATACCAGGCTAGTGTCTTTTGATATAAAGTTTTACAGGCAAGGCCAGGAAACATATAGGAATTAATTCCGAGGCTTGCCGAGAAATTCCTACAGTTTCCGAGCCGAGTCTGGTGGATATAGAGAATAGCAAGTTGGTGACTTTTAACATGTTTATCAGGCAAGGCTAGGAAATGTGTAGGAATTCCGAGGCTTGCCTACCGTTTCCGAGCCGAGCCTGATAAACTTGATATCAGAAGACACTAGTATTGTATTCTATTTAACAGGTAATGATTTATGCTACTAAATGAGCAAATATCACAAGGTTTTCTTTGAACAGGAAACAGACTTGTTGACATTGTGTCATTACACTGGCGTCGTTCGACCAATGAAACATCATTTGTTAATTCGTTGAAACCCGGATATGCTTCAATGCAGGATATGACAATTTGTTATCATGTTTATTCAGCCAATAATCCTTTATATCTGATAAATGGATGTAGAAAATCTGCTATAACGAAACAGGCCCATCGACTTAGAGACCAGCGTAGCACCAGATTAGCTAGAAACAAAATTGTTACCCCGCTCAATACCTCTCACGAGGGTAGCAATTTAACCCCATCTCTTTAATGTAACACATGTAAGAGTGATTTTTGCAATCGGTTATCCGGCGTGTTTGATATGTTATTGACATAAAACTGTCAAAGCTGTATTCACTACATTATTAATAAAGAACAGACACATGCAGAAATTGGTTATTTTACCGTGTCTAGGTGTTCATCTGACATTAACATGTATATTATTGTAAAATTGAAAGCTTCATTTCGTTAAATGTTGAATGTTGAGCAACAAGAAGAGAAAATATGCCTTCCATGGGAAAATGATTTCCCTGTTCTATTATTTACTAGTTCTACATCAAAGATTGTTTGTTTAAAGGTATAAAATATACAGTTTACTAAATTTGACCTACGTGCAACAGGTTTGGGTATGCACTTCGGTTGCTCACATTTTTTGAATGGGTCAAATTGTAGCCGTAGATAACATATCGTAGGCGAATTATTGTATTAATTACAGATTAGCCTGCGCTACACACATAAAAATATTTGAGGGACATAAAAAAATTGTTCTAGGGGCGGTTGTGAGAATCAACGAAATAATATTCGCTGGTCTTACAGGCTTAACAGTTTAACAACTTTAGAGGACATGTTATTTTTAGAGTAGATTCAGAGCAAATGATTTTCAATGTGAATTGCAAGCGACATTTTGCGTAAATGACGTCGAACATCATTAAGCATTTGCAGTGAAAATTTTGTCATCTTTTCACATCATTTAAATATCACAGTTTCTGTAAATACATTTCATGAAAACACACATTTCAGGTACAACATCCAATTCATGTCTCATTCCAGAGAGAAGTTTACAATCGTTCGCCGTGCACTGAGCTTGTTATCTCGTTGTTTGAGCACGAATATTAGCTTCATCTACAATAGGCTAGCTATCCGGACGTTTTAAGAACATTACAACGTTTCAGTGACATCCGCAGTGATCCCAGCTCCTTCTCCACGACATCCAACCGGTCCTCCATTTGTTCCTTCTGTTGCCGTTTGTTGCGATCCACGCGCCCTTGGAGCGGGATCTTTGTTATACCCGACTCCAGCTGAGGATTAGGGAAAATGTGAATGGTTTAACTCTTGCCATGCTGAATTAAATTTTGTCGTCTGATGTTTATTTTTTTATTTTCAATTTTTCTCCTTCAAAACATGGTTCGACAGCAGTTTAGGAATAATTTTCAATGGAAATCATTCTGAAGTGTTGCCAAACCATGTTTTTATTGAGAAAGAAGACAAAATATAAAACAACATCCGACAGACCAGTGGGATAGAAATACTATGTAAGTATTTTTCACGTCTAGGGTGAGGATTGAACTCACAACCTCCAGCATTGAAGTCTAATGCCACATCAGCTAGACCACGGCCCATCCCATGTGGAATAGGGAGTGAGATTGTCCATTGAACCTGCCCCCTTTAATCCCTAAATGACTGGAATGGACTCTGTCAATGCTAAAATGTTAAATTACCATAAGAAAATATTTTTTTCACAATAAAATAAATATTTGATGGAATTTCATCAATTCAATTTTGTTTGCTTGTTGGGGTTTAACGGCCTATCAACAGGTAAGGTCAGTTAAGGCCGGGTCAATGAAATTTCATCACATAAAATAATTCTGGGAGGGTTAATTTTTTGTTAGTGATGAAAAAATACTTACATTTAAATATTTTTTAGATTTAATGTTTTTAATAGCCAAAAGTTTGTCGGCTGCAAACTGTGGAACAGACAGTAGGCTGGTTTTCTATTTATGCTGCTACCCAATTGTCAAATATAAAATAGTTTTTGTTGAAAAGAATGCTGACTTGTTTATGTTGTGTCATTACACCAACATGATTAGGTAACATCATGTGACGCCGTTCGACCAATGAAACGTCAGTTTTCAATATCGTTGTAACCCGGATATTTGCATCAGTTACTGGGAGAACAGGGGGCCGTTTCACTAAACTTCGTACCACTAAAATGTTCGTAAGTGCAAAATTATGATAGTCTGTAAATTTCACATTAACAATGTTTTCTTGTAAACAATTATTGGATTTACATTTATTGAGCATAGGCTGCATATGCAGCCTATGCTTAATAAGTGTAAATCCATTAATTGAAATTTCCAGATGATCCCAAATTTGCACTTACGAACATTTTAGTCATACAAAGTGTAGTGAAACGGCCCCCTGGTGCACAAAGTATTTACAATTTACAAGATACTGCGGTTGTGAACATCCACCAACTAGACAGTCTGTAAAACACATATATGCTCCCTATGATTCAAACGTACATAAACATTTAACATTGAGGCAAGCTCAGCCAAGCAGAAAAATCAAAGGGTAATAACTTTGAAACTGGTCATGTGACATAAAATGTTTAAAAATGAATCGGAGATATCGGTAGTCTAAGCATGTTGACATGTTTGATGTTTCAGACATAAATTTTCTCTCAGTTATCATGGTCACGAGGATAGTGCGGATGTCGGATGCGGGAAATATTTTGTAAAAAAATTACCAATACTAGCATAGTAAAGCTATTTCCAGCATACCTACCTGTCGTTTCTCCGCCTGCAAGCCATCGTATTTATGCTCCATGTCCGATATGCTGCGTAACCTCTCCTTGATCTTATCTTCCATCGACTACAAGCACGTTATCATTTTATAACGTCACAGGGCAACATAAATGTGCACACAGCCTGGGACTCGAACCCAGGACCTCCCACTTATAAAACAGGTGCTCACCGACTGAACAAACATTGTGAGAATAAATTAATGTGCACCCAACCCGGGACTCGAGAGGGTTCGAGTCCCGGGTTGGGTAAAAAGGTGGTTGCTCTACCGAGTGGGCTAACGGAGCACAGGGGGCCGTTTCACTAAACTTTGTATGTACGACTAAATGTTTGTAAGTGCAAAAATATGAAGTCTGTAAATTTCACATGAACACCGTTTTCTTGTAAACGATTATTGGATTTACATTTATTGAGCATGAGCATAGGCTGCATATGCAGCCTATGCTCAATAAATGTAAATCCATCAATTAAAATTTCCAGACGATCCTAAATTTGCACTTACGAACATATAAGTCGTACGAAGTTTAGTGAACATGCATACCATGATAGTAATACACATCCGCCTGTGTTAATCTTGCCAAGATGTTAATGTTTCTAAGCATCTATTGGTACTATCAACTCGCTATCAAGCAGTTTGATTGGCTGAACCTGAGCAGTAGCACAGCTCAGGCTCAGCCACTCAAGCTGCTCGCTTTCAAGCACAATATTCATATATTTTGTAATAAATACATTGAGAAATATTGTCAAGATTCTCGCAGCTGGTGGCATAATGCAAAACATCTACGTATCTCGAGAGTGTCAAAGGTCGACATACATATTTTTGCGCCCAGTTTCCGAGCGGAGCCCGATAAACTTGATATCCAATTACACCACCATGATATTCTATTTACATGTATTGGTTTTATGCTACAGAATGATCACATGGTTTTCATTGAAAATAACACAAAACTTGATTACGTTCTGCCATTACAGACGTCGTTCGTTAACATCATGTAACATCATGTGACGCCATTCAACCAATGGAATATCAACAAAATTAATTGCGTTCTAGACAATGCAGCATACAGAAATTTGTTATCAGTCTGCGTGTATTAGGTAAATGCGTAGTGAGATGCCATATAAACTTCGACGACAACTCACCATGGGCTGAACCTTGGGTTGTTTGTCGGGGGCAGGTTTCGCCATCGAGGTATAGACGTCCTCCCACTGTGGACGAGTCAAGTATCCCCCCGACCGCACCCTCTCCATCGTCGCTTCAACCGTCTCTGTACCTATACACGTAGAGGGAGTTGTCAAATTATCACTCGCGCAGATCGCAAATTCACTCCCAATACACGTGGTTTTGTCGAGGTCTGACAGAGGTATTTGTCTACAAAAGTTTTGAGCATATACACATCTTTATTTTGTGTACTATTTGTGTGTACTGTTTTTCAAAACTATTTTTACAGTAACGCAGAGCTCCAGATAACGCGAGTATTGGCATATTTTACTCACTTATTTTAGCAGAATGCGCATCGATAATCAAAAGAGTGAGTACAAAATAATCACAGCCATGTGAAAATACGCATTGATTTTCAAATTTAGTAGTGAAAATACTGTAATAAAGTTGAAAATTTACTTCCTTGAGCCGCAAAAAGCAGCTCAATAAGTGAATTTTTTAAATTTGTTTAAATTCTTTTTATCAGTTGTTCCCTATTTAATAAGGAAGAAAATCAATAATACATTTGTAAAATACGCATTGAATTTGAGATATGGGGGTATAATACTCTTCAGATACAAAACTTATCTGGAGCCCTGCAGTAGTGTTTGCGTTTCCATTAGAAACCCGAAGTGAACGTCATCCAAACACCCGTTTCCTGTATTCCTATTAGCCGGCAAATCAAATGTCTGACACCGGGGTTTCCAGTTTGTTAGCACGTTCAAACAGTTTTCTGGTTTTCTGATCCAATGAAAATACCGTTTTTTTGTGACGTAGCATTTCCGTAAAAAAAAAAAATGTGCCTGTCCATTGAAACAAAAACGCAAAACGGGTTTTCCCGAAACAGTGCAGATGAGACAACAACGGATAAACATTTCCGATGAAAACTCTGCCAGGGATTCTGCTGGCGATCGCCACTTTCGCAATTGGCGATAAAAATAAACAATTTTCTGAAGAAAAAAATCAATTTTTTTTTTATCGCCAATTGTTTATTTTCATCGCCAATTGTAATTGTTTTATTTTTTTTGAAGTGGCGATTTTTTTATTTTCCCCAGCGGAATCCCTGCGCTGCGCGTTTCCATCGAAAACGTTTCACCGTTTTTTGTATCACTGAGCATGCGCTGGTTTTCTGGCAACCGTAGCGCAAACGTAAGTCAAACCAAAACCCCATGTGTAAACTCAGTCGCTACTGTATCTGATAGTTCATATAAAGCATAAATAGGATAATAGTAATTTTATAATTCCTACCCAACAGTAATTATACACAAAACGAACAGAGAAAGTATTACCTTGGTCATGAGTCCTTACAGGTTGGTCATGTGACTTGGAGTGTTGGTCATGAGTCCTTACAGGTTGGTTGGAGTGTTGGTCATGTGACTTGGAATGTTGGTCATGTGGCCGAGAATGCTGATCATGTGACCTGGAATGTTGATCATGTGACCTGGAATACTGATCATATGACCTGGAATACTGGTCATGTGATGGATATTCAGACTGCTTCTCAATCTCGGAAGGGAAACTGTCCTTTAGTTTCGCAGACTGTGTAGCAGACTTCTGTGTCACAATCAGCGTTTTAGACTTTGAGTCTGCGCTGATACTGATGTCGAACCTTGTGGGACTATTGTACTCGTCTGGATTCACAGAGGAAAACTTCTGATCATCTTTATTATCAGTCCGTGTCGGTGTGCGGTCTCTATCGCTGCGTGACGGCGTCCGGTCGCGGTGTCGGCTACCGTCTCTGTGCCTCCTGCTATCTGTATCCTTGTCTCTCTCTCTCCCCTTGTCTCTATTTCTGTATTTTTCTCCATCTTTGTCCTTATCACGATCCCGTCTGTCTGTGCCAGCCTTATCTTTGGATTTCGAACTGCGGTCGGATTTACTACTCGGCTTCCTACCGGATTTCTCCTGGTTCCTGTCCGATTTTGATTGACTGGTTTTCGTTTTCGCCACACTGGCGTGACCACTTGGCGTCGGCTTTTCACGTTTGCCACGCGACGGCCCGAGATCAGGCGTGTAGTCATCTTTACACGACGGACGTTCGCTACCGTAGAACTTCGTCTGGAGTTTCGGTTCATGCGGGGGCGAGGTAGCAGGCTTCACGGCGACGGCCTGGCGCATCATGTCGCGGAGCTTGTACAGCTCACGCTCAGCCTTGATCAGCGGGGAGTAGTCGGCCGAGTCCGGACCCGGGGGACTGTCGCTGGGCGGGGGGCGTGGCGGAGTCACGTCTCGTGTCGATGCTCGCTCATGTGATGTAGACCGCTCCGAATGCTGTGACCTTGACCTGTAGTGAGACAATTGAGATTTATAACAACAAGATTAGAATTGAATTGGAATCTCACAAAAAAAATATTGTAATGCCAATGTAATCTCAATATCATAGCATTGCAAAAATATTAAATATACAGTGAAACCTCTCTAAATCGGACACCATGGGGACATCTCAGGGTGTCCGGTTTAGAGAGGTTCCACAGTGAAACTTGCATATAACTACTTCAAGACACAAGTAGGTGCTTTGTGATCATGAACAGACATGATCCTCGGAGATAAATAGCAACGAAGCATATCAAAATTAAGCACAACTTGTCTCTCTGTCCGGTTCGACTGTACCAGTCTACTGTCTGTTCCACGTTTTTCTGCCGATGAACTTTTAGCTATTAAACACATTCAATCTAAAAAAATATTTCAATTTAAGTATGTCACCCTCCCCCAAAATTTTTATTTGATGAAATCCAATCAAATATTGATTTTATTGCGAAAATGCGATTTTAACATGGGGGCTAAAAATAGATTTTTTTTAAAGATTTTCTTTATTTGTGGACCGATTTTCAAAATCTAACTTTCGTTTTCTTAGTTACATTATTTTCAAACTATCTCGCCAGGTTTTGTTTTTTCGCAATAAAATCAATATTTGATGGAATTTCATTAAATAATTTGTTTTGGGGAGGGTGACTTTTGTTATTGATGAAAAAGTACTTACTTTTAAATATCTTTTACATTTAATGTGTTTAATGGCCAAATGTGCGTCGGCAGCAAAACGTGGAACAGACAGTAGTTATGAGGCTAGGACACATACAAGGAATTCCTATTGTTTCCAAACCGATCCAAATAAACATCATATCAAAAACATCGTAAGGTACCTTTCTCAGCTGTGGGCATTTTCTGTTATGAACTGAGGAATGCAGACTTGCTAAAATTCCGTCATTACACCGACATCATTTGCTGATGTCATAGGAATTGGTTGAACATAGTTCTTGAATCCAGAGAGACCATGTTATATTGTGCCAGGTCATCTATTAATTTATTTAATGGTGTTTTAGCTAATGTCATTTTAGGCCAGGTTAACGGGGTTGAATCCCATATTTCAACTGTTGTGATGGGGAGAAAATCCCACAGAACTGCATATTTACAGGAAAAAATATAGACCCCCCCCCCCGACTTAAAATAAGAGGTCCTCACCCCACCAGGGGGCCATTTCACTAAACTTTGTAAGACTAAAATGTTCAGAAGTGCAAATTTAGGATCGTCTGGAAATTGTAATTGATGGATTTACATTTATTGAACATGCAGCCTATGTTCAATAAATGTAAATCCATTAATTGTTTACACAAAAAAAGGTTAATGTGAAATTTACAGACTATCATAATTTTGCACCTACGAATATTTTAGTCGTAGGAAGTTTAGTGAAACGGCCCCCAGAGTCACTTAGCCCCACCAGCTCATCTAAGTTTATATGGTTAGCAAGAAGCCGTATGCCCATATGCTCCATTCAAAGCCACAAATGTGGTTGTGACTGGAGAAATGGGGCTTATGGGATTTGTGACCAGTGTAAAAGAGCACATCTCCTTCTTCAATCTTCTAAGCCTTCTAAGCCAGTAAATGTTTACCAATTAGATCACTCACGATAACATGGGGTGCGCTTATATTTTAAAATTAACATATATCACATTACTTGACATACACAGCTTGATAATGATCTATATTTGTTGCTAGAAAGCATGATCTAAAAGCCGTTTCATTGATGAAATGGCGAACAATGCAGATCACCAGTCTGATCAGGATCTACATTGGTCGCAAAACCTATAAGCCCCATTTCTCCAGTCATAGCCACAAATTACCTTTGGGATGCCGTCTCCCTTGTATTAACCGTATTAACCGTATCTCTACTCGACTGACGACCTCTTGACGAGTCTCTAGGTTCGGAAAACTTCTTAGATTTCGTCTCTTTCCTCTCCTTGGGAGCGGACGTTGACTTGGCGGCCGATGTTTTACTTCTACCAGCCTGCGAGAGATCTGTGCCGGTGCTTCGCGAATGTCTAGTGGGGGCGGGGCCGTGGTCTTTGGAGGGTGGCGGGTCACGCGGGGCTGACGAGGTGAAGCTGGCTATGCGAGTGTCAGGCATGGGGGCCACAAGTGGGGGGACAGCGACGGGGGATGCGGGGCGAACTCCGCGTCTCTCCACGGGGCCCCGCGGTGACGACGGACTGCCGAATGATTCGTGGAGGGATGACAAACTGGAAACAGAAGATTTCATATGGTATTTATTGTACAAGTTTACTGATTTCATAAGAAACTAAGCTATGACGATTTATGTAGAGATGATGATCGAGTGAGTGGATAATTTAATGATATGTATTAAACAAGTTTTCTGATAAGAAACGAGACTAAGCCGAGTTTCTTATGAAATCAGTCAATGAGTTCATAAATATCATATCAAACCATCACAAATGTTAGGTTCTATTTATTGCATAGGCACATCATCATAATTTTAAGCTGTATTGATTACGTATTTTCTGTAGCGGGATAATTTTTTGCATAGGTATTTATTACACTACTGTCTGTTTCACAAAAGCTGCCCGCATCTTACGGCCATATAAACAATTCAAAAACACTATTTTTTTGGATAATATTAAATTAAAGGAAAATTTAAGAATGAGCCTTTTTATTTCATGAAATTTGGTCAAATATTGATTTTATTGCGAAAAAACAATGTGAAGATGTCTATGGGGATTTAACATGAGGAAATTTTTTTGAATTTCAGAAATACTGGACCGATTTTCAAAATTTAACTTTTGTCAATTTCCAAAAAAAAATTGTTTTCTGACTCCTCCCACAGCTGCTCCACCTCCTTTTCCCCTCATGTTAAATTCCCATAGACAAATCAATTTTTAGTAATAAAATCAATATTTGACCATTTTCACGAAATAAAAAAGCTCATTTAAATTTTGATAAAATTTAATATTTTCCAAAAAAATACTGTTTTTGAATTGTTTATATGGCTGTAAAATTTGGGCAGCTTTCGTGAAACAGACAGTAGTGTACTGTTTTATTGAACTGTGAACACCCATTTAATGCAATAATACAATTGATTGTATAAAATAATTGTTCACAGTGTAATAACATTGTGTATTATGGGTGTTAATATAAGGTTTGATCATGTCCAGCCGTGTGCAAACGTTTGCACACGGCTGGACATGATCAAACGTTATTGTTACATTTCCAACAAAAAACTGATGTAATTTGAGCATTATATTCAGTATTTTCAGTGCTTTTATAAATCGTCCCATTCACGTAGATAATTTTCGGTATTCATATTCCGGGGCCGCGTCATGAACGTCATGAACGTCATGAAGTAGTGACGTCATGAAGGCACTTCAGCGTAGTGACGTCATGAAGGCACTTGGTCTACGCGTGGCCCCGGAATGAGCATTGACTAAAGCCATATGCAAACAGCACGCGCTACATATGTGCAAACAACGGAAACCATGTAACAATGTCTGTTAACCTAAACAGGCTGGATACAATTACAGTTGTGTGCAAATTTTGAGAAAAAAATATCTTCTTCATTTCAAATCGAACGTACATTTGTATATGTTGTCACCACTGATTTGAACCTGTTCGATGAGATGGTTCAAATGAGTGGTGACAACATATACTTTTGTGGAGAAATAATCAAGATTTTTTTACCAAAATAGGTTGTATCCTTTTGACTGCAATTGATTCAACTGCGAGACCACATACAGATTGTGGCTGGGTAGAACCAGTCTACATGTGTGTCTGTGAGAATGGTAAATTCAGCACTCTATGAACACAATATCTTGATCTGGTGCCCGGTACCCTTCTCACACGCAAAAGATCATTTAACTGAATACACTTTTAGTTTATGTCACTTTTTATTACAAGAATCGATATTGCTGGACACAGGGTGTCTGATTCCGAGAAGTCCCTTTGTAGTTCAACCACAAACGTTTTGTTTGCTTTGTAATCATGAACATACACTGTCGTTAACCAATTTCATGCCAGGTACTGAGTCACAAATTTACCAACATTTTTTCTCTATTTTCATTACTTCTAAAAAAAAGTATATGTTGTTACCACTCATTTGAACCGTCTCGATGAAAGTATATGTTGTTACCACTCATTTGAACCGTCTCAACGAGACGGTTCAACTGAGTGGTAACAACAAATATTTTTGGTGAGAATTAAGAAAAATATTATTTTTTCATGAGAAAACAAGAATATCTTCAGCATGAAATGTGCGAGATAAATGAAAGTGAAACCAGAATTAAACAAGGTGAGATTTTCTGGACGTCTTGTTGACAGAGATTCCATTGTCTTATAAATCAGAGAAGATGCCATGCCAATAGTTATATGTGACTGGAGGAATGACGCTTATGGGGTTTACGGCCAGTCTAGCTCCGAATCTTCAAGATAACATATTCTTGTAGCATGATAAGGATCTACATTGTTTATTAGAATCAGGACATGATTCCCCGACTGAATGGAGATCTGTGTAGATCCTGATCAGACTGCGCGCATGCGCAGGCTGATCTGGATCTACACAGGTCGCCAATGTCATAAGCCCCATTTCTCCAGCCACAGCCACATAATGGTTATCTCAGTAGCACCAAAATTTGGTTAGTAAGCAACATAGTTTCACATTACAAAATTAACCATGTTATTAACATCGATGAAGGGGTTAAGCATTATTGAGAGAATTTTTGTTTAATATAAAACACGTTTGCCTTACATCTTACAAACAAGGTGAACATAAGTTCAGAGTGACCTTGACCGTGGGTGTGCAGTGTGGGGTGTATGCGAAACAAAGCACCACCCATAGACAAACATTATGGCCAAATATTATCAATAAGTGGTTCATAAGTTATTAAAGAAATGACAGGTGTTACTAATGCATGTACGCACATAATAATGCTTGTACTTGGACCACAGATGATGGGGGAAAAATCTTTCTTTCATTGTATAATAATATAGTATAATACCGGTATGTGATATTTTTTTCCGTCACCTCTGACTTGGACTATTATTTGTTTGTTTGTTTGTTGTTATGGTTTAACTGCCTATCAACAGCTACAGTCATTTAAGGCCCGGTCAATGGGTTTTAGTACTAAATCCCATATATTACCTGTACAAGTACATGTACAAATGGGGGGGGGGGGGGGGGGGGGGGGAAATCACAAATAAGAACCAAATACTTTAATAAAAAGATATATATTTGACACTGAAATATCAGAATAATCCTGATCTGATGCCAGGTCCTCACCACACCAGAATCACTTGGCCCCTCCCCCAGCCAGTAGGATCAGTAATAAATCTTACCACTTTTTATAATGGGCAATAAGCCTTAATCAACTCCAGGTAACAAAAGAGCCAAAGATAAAAACGTACCTGAGGGCCAAACCGGGCAAATCGTGATTCCTATGAGGAACCCCTATCGTTAATTTACGCCGTCGTGTTCACCCGACCACCACCCACATTAACTTGGACTAATGCTATATCCCCTCCTGCCTAGCAATGAGTGAGAGGTTAATTAATTAACCTACAATGGTTCACTATGCATGTTCTAAAACAACGTTAATTTGTTAATTAATTAACCTACAAAGGCTCACTATGCATGTTCTAAAACAATGTTAATTTGTTACCAATCAGCAGAAACAAAGTTAAAGTTATTTCTTAAACAACCATGTTTCAAACAGTTTATCAAAGAGTGTTACCAAAACACATTTAGGCCACTGCATTTATTTTAAAAAGCACCCAAACAAACAGATAGTATGCCGTCTGATTCTGCATTGATCATGAATTTGAACTTTTTGAAAGATAATATCCCCTCCTGCCCATCAGCTAGATGATAATCAATTAGCCTTAATTAGCCTTAATAGGCTCACTATGCATGTTCTAAAACAATGTTAATTTGTTACCAGTCAGCAGAAATAACAGTTTAACCAAGGTTGTTACCAAAACACATTTAAGCCACTGTACTTGTTTTAAAACTACCCGACCAAATAGATATTATGCCTTCTGATCTGCATTGATAATGAATTTAAACGTTTTAAAAGACAAATTTTTATGATTTTTTTTTTAGAGAATTAATCAATAAATTTGAATTTAAAAATAATTTTTGGAAGAATTAGCAAGTTAGCAGAGGTCCATGGACACCACTGGGTCTGTGCTTATAACACCTGTTTTTTTTCATGCTCGAAATCATGCAGTTTGTTTGGCCGAGCCTGAGCTCAGGCTCGGCCAACCAAACTGCGTGATTTCCAGTATGAATTTAGTGAACAGTCTCCCATAGTTTCATAAGCACAAACACAGGCAGCCACCTGGACTGACAAACCAAAACTGTAACACAAATCCACAACTGTAACACAATTAATGCAAGTCACTGAACCTTGACCTTGGGCATAGAGTCCTCATTGATGGGCTATAGATAGAAAATATGGACGACAATAAAAAAGGGACATAAGGGTTCAGGTGAATCCGACTTGCTGAGATGTAAGGTTTCTAGGTTTTCAAAACGTAATACAAATATCAAAATCATTTGACCTTGAACTTGGGCATAAAGCTGTGAGGCATTAGTGGGCTATGGCATCACATTAAGGATGACGATAAACAAACATATAAAGTTTAAAGCACATGCAGAAGTAATAGGTACACGGAAACACATAATAGGCGTGTGGACCGACACACATGGAATACAAAAACTTTTTACCCCTTGCCATAACATTTACAAGCACATAATGCAGGATGGGTGATGAAAAATTGCAGATGCACCAAGGCACATTATTATATGAATCGACTCATATTTAACCCTTTTCATGGTTAAGAGATATTTCTTTCTGGTTGAAAATTTTAAATATATTTTTTTTCTGCACAGAGGTATATGTTGTTACCACTCATTTGAACCGTCTCACATAGACGATTCAAGTGAATGGTAACTACATATACTTTCATTGAGAAATGAAGAATTTTTTATTTATTTTTGTAAATTTAGATACCACTGAAAACGATATCAGGCATGAACAGCGCGTTATATCAACACCACTCATTTGCACACACATATTAATATTACTTGTCCATAAAACATGCACCAACTTACACACTGTCAACATGAAAAGAAAGATGAACATTTGATTAAACTCACAACATAGTCAATATGGTGGGTAAGCAATTCTATAATAACCACTTCAACTATTTAATGTTGAATTGGTCCAATGGTAACATTTTTCATGAAATATTTACAATTTCTGTAAATGACGTGGAAAGATGACAACATTTTCATAGCAAATGCGGAATTGAATTCCGCATTTGCTATGCAAATTTTGTCAACTTTCCATGTCATTTACAGAAACCATCTTAAATTTTGTAAATATTTTTAATGAAATTTACATGTTCGTAGGTATGTATAAAATCACATGGCATGCGTCATATTAGTTAAGTGCAACTGCGTTTGTTTGTAATCGTCCTAGGTTTAAGGTTTAACTGATACTTACTTGAGTGACTGTGTGACCTTGTGGTGAAGGTTATCATTTTCTCGTCCAAGTCGCTTGTTTTCCAGCTCCAGTTTGGACACCGTGCGGGTCATCTCTACCACCTCACTCCGCGTGTCATACAGCTTATTCTCTGTCGAGTCCATCGTGTTCTGTCACATGACAAACCATACGTACCAGTGTTTTGAAATCTACATAGATACCTATATCAATCTCAAAAAAACTGGTCCGTATTGTTAATCTTGCATTAATCTTGCCCAGATACCAACATTTATGAACATCTAGTGGCAATGCCAACTTGCTGCTTTACGTAAATACACAACCGCCTGTGTTAATCTTGCCCTGATGCCAACATTTCTGAACATCTATTGACAAACTGAACTCGCAATCAAGCAGTAATTACAAATATTAATTATAATGCCATACTTGGTTATTCACATTTTTGAAACTGTCAGAAAATGCAATTTAAATTTAAGCAATAAAATGAAATGAATGTGGTTTTAATGTCTGCCAGCAACAGCTAAGGTCATATAGGGACGGATTATAAGCAATAAAACCATGATCTGTTACGTTTACTGTGGATAGTGAAAGGTTTGGTTTGTTTAAAGTTTACAAGGCGTCCTTCACTAAAATTCAGTTACATTTTTTTGCTATTCAGCCATTAACATTCCAATCCCAGCAAACATGCAAACAACACACAAAATTACAACCTATTTCACTTGCTGAGCCTCACTGAACCTGGGATTATGGAACGCTTGTCACGGAAAAGCTAGCGATGGCATGTCGATTGCACGAGCGACCCGAGACTGAAAACGTACGAATCCAAAAAGCACGGGATATCATGGGTGATAAGACAAGTGTATATTCACCATTCCGCGAGATGTAAATTTATTTGGAATACACTGTAATGTAGAGATTGCCTACTAACCTGCAGGAGTTTATGCTCTCGCTCCATTGATTCATACTTGTCAATTATCTGTAACAGAAACATGTATAACTAGTTGATGGTATGGTGGCCTTGCAAAACTTTGTCGAGACGTAATTTCTAAATGTTACATTGATAGAAACTAGGAAATATGTTCATAGACCATGGATGCCCAACCTACAACTTTAAATTTAACCCTTTCAACACCAGACCTGTATTGTGGTTTTGGCAAAAAGTGTAGATCCAGATGAGCCGGCTCGCGACGAGCCGTCTCATCAGGATCTGCACTTCTTGCAAGTAATTTTCATATTTTTGAGAACAAAAACACCCCCTTTTCATAAATGGACTAGTCTGAAAATCATTTTGCGACCATTGGATTGGTTGCAAAATTACCATATCAAATTCCATTCCAGTTACTTAAGAGTGAAAATTAATTAATGAAGTTAATTATTCAGTGAAAAAATGCAATATTTCTTTAAAATACGTTGACTGACGACACAAAATTCAGAACTCCTGTAGAATTTAAGATTCCTTTTGAGACTGATTGGCAAACAGCGTAGGCCCTGATCAGACTATGCGGATGCGCAGGCTGATCTGGGGCTATGCCGTTTGCAAACACTGTAAGGAAAAGTGAAAAGTGAAAGGGTTTAACGTCCCACCTACAGCTAAGGTCATATAGAGACGGGACACTGTAAGGAACATTTTGTTAGCTGTCAGCCTGAATATAATATCATAGTCGCAGGTAAATAAATATTCACTTACTCGTTGTAGGGAGATCTTGTCGTGTCGGTGAAGTTCCATTTCTTCATCAAGACTCTAGAAACAACACAATTTATGCATGTACAAAACTATGATACACAGTCGAACCTGTCATAAAGGCCACACTCGAATAGCAATTACCTGTTTATAGCAGCCATGCTTTTGTTTTCCCATTTATTCAATTACGACATTAATGAACCTGTGAACAAAGACCACCTGTGAATAAAGGCCAGTTTTCTCTCCCCATGACTGCTGGCCTTTAGTCACAGATTTGACTGTACTCTCAAGGCATCGAGTCTCTGATGTTTCGATATTTATATTTTTTTGCTTTATAGAATGCAAATGGCCCATATCAACCGAACGGACCATTTTATTTGAGCAAATTCCAAGTTAGTGATTTATTCTACTATAATTCCAGCACAAAAATATTTACACAATTCCCTAACATTTGATTGGTCCGTTGCAAGTCTCCGTCCAAAATTTATATCCCAGTAAACTCCATGCCGAACTACTTTCCGTAACCGTCAGGCGCAGTTAAAATAATTCTTAAGAAAACGGAAAATAAACACATTTTCTAGATGAATTTATTTCAAATGCTGGAATTATAAGGAATGAATGGCCTTTTTGTGGAATTTATCGGGGATATAAACTTGGAAAAGTCGCGGGAATACTGGACGAAGGCCGGAAGGCCTCGTCCAGTATTCCCGCGACTTTTCCAAGTTTATACCCCGATAAATTCCACAAAAAGGCCATTCATTCCTATAATATACCATCATAAAGTATGATAAACAAGCGAGACAATTTGGTAAACATGTCCACTACTACATTACTACAGGCTACAGATAAGGTGTGTATTGGCGTATTTTACGCACATATTTTTGCACAATACGCATTGATTATCAAAAGTGGGAGTACAAAATACTCACAACAATGTGAAAATACGCATTCATTTGAATAGTGAAAATAGTAGTTAAAATACTGTAATAAAGTTGAAAATTTACTTACTTGACCTGCAAAAAAGCAAACAGTGCAGCTCAAATAAGTGATTTTTTAAAATATTTCATCATTTGTTCCCTATTTAATTTAAAGGAAAAGAAATCAATAACATATTTGTAAAAGTAAAATACGAATTGAATTTGAAATCTGGGGGTATGATACTCTTTAAACACACAACTTATCTGGAGCCCTGTTACTATACGCGGAAGCACAATTTGTGAAACATCAGCACTTTTAGTTGTGAAATTAAGATACTATATCACCTTTACAACTATGCTTCAGTTCTAGATCTGTGTTAAATTAATTTGAATTAATTAAATTAGTAACCACCGACTGCAGAAAAACTATTAACATTCACAATGCTATTAATTACTTTTCAATATTATCATTATTTTGTAAATAATGTTATTCACTTTCTGTATCACTTCTGTATTGTATAACTTTCTGCCCATATCTAAGACCCAGTGCCTTTAAAAAAACATTTTGAAATGTGAAAAGTTTATGCAACAAAAGAATTAGTTGCAAGCAGTAAGTCTGCAAAACTCCCGTACCGTCACCCTTCCGCTTCTGGAACCGTAACTATGCTATGGACGGTATGGGAGTAATGCAGAGTTAATGCCCACAAAGAATGTAATAACGATTATTAGTAACTACAGTAACTCAGTAACTACATTGACGCTAAGATCCCCACATTTGGCACTAGCCTACACAAAGCAAGATACCTTCTTGTAGATCTTGGCGTTATCCTGCTGGGTGAGAAGTTTGGCCTCGAGGTCGTTGACAAGGTCGTCACGTTCCCGGAGGCAGCGCTGTAACTCGTCTATGTGGGCACGGTTCTGGATACCCAAAGCCTGCGACTCCGCGAACGCCGCCGAGTACTCACTCTGAAGTAGGTGTACACACATGTAACTAGAGCAAGTGAGCAGATCACGGATACCCCTGCCAAGGTCATCAAAAATTGTACTTTGAGGGAGTAATAATTTATTTTTCCTGAAATGCATTACCGGTAGGTCATATAGAACCAACGACTGCATATATTTGAGGATTATTATACTGTATATACAAGAAACGAGGCAAAGCCACGAAGGCCAGGTTTTTTCCAAGCATAGACACTTGGATAACATAATTATACCCACTTTCTGTAGACTAGATGGCCGTGGCCTGCATGTCGCGCCTTGGGGCGAGGCATGGACACTAAAAAAATAGATATAGTAGATGCAAAAACTTTAACGAAAAAACTTTAACCGGACACACGGACGTACGGACGGACGGACGGACAGACGTATGCCAAAATGCCGACGATATTGCGCTTTCCGCAAGCGGATGCGACAATGATGATAAACACCCATGTGAAGTATCAAGGTAATGGGTGAAGCAGTTGCAGAGATATAGTACACGAAAAACTTAACCAAAAAACTTACCAAAAAGCTTAACCAAAAACTTTAACCAAAAAACTTAACCAAAAAACTAAACCAAAAACTTTAACCGGGTACGTACGTACGTACGCCAAAGTGCCGACTATATCGCTTTCTTTCCGCAAGCGGGCGCGACAAAAACTTTAACAACAAAAAAATTCAAAGTAATTTGACCTTGACATTGGGCACAGGGGCCGCACGGTTGGGGGTTAGAATGAAAATATGGATGATGATAAACACCCATGTGAAGTTTCAAGGTAATGGGCGAAGCAGTTGCAGAGATATAGTATAACGAAAAAGTTTTAAGCAAAAAATTTAACCAGACGTACGTTAAAAAGTTAACGTTAAAAAGGGCTAAGTCAATTACGTAGAAATAATAGGTGAAGGTAAAAAAATGGTCACATGTTGGATAGTTGTATGTGGTAGGCACCCCTTGGTTATGAAGCTGTGAAAACTTAACATTGTAAACGCGAAAACTTAACATTGAAAATTGCTAAGTCGACTGCGCTGAAAAAATGGGTCAAGCTAAAAAAAAAAGTAACATGTTGGAGTGATATGTGGTGGGCACCCCTTGATTATGAAGCTGTGAAAGTTCTGTGGTCCTAGGTGGTACAGTACCAAAGAAATGGACTTAAACACGAAAACTTAACATTGTAAACGCGAAAACTTAACATTGAAAATGGCTAAGTCGATTGCGCGGAAAAAATGGGTCAAGTTAAAAAAAAAAGTAACATGTTGGATAGTGATATGTGGTGGGCACCCCTTGATTATGAAACTGTGAAAGTTTGGTGGTCCTAGGTGGTACAGTAACAAAGAAATGGACTCAACCACGAAAACTTAACATTGATTGTGGACGCCGCCCACCCACCCGCCGCCCGCCCACTGGCTTTCGCCAATCCAATAGCCTGGATTTTTTTTCAAAAAACCTGGCTAAAAATGGCTGTGATAATGTGATAAATTCAGTATAATAAAAAATAATAAATTTATCCTTAAATATAAATTTTGTTTTGTCCCTCACAGTTTAGTTTGCAATGTTGGTGAAATAGGCTACTGGACTGACAAACCAAAACTTTAACGCGAAAGTAATGTTTATTGTGTTACAGATGGATGCACAGACTTTTTAATGCTAGGGGTATAATAAATATAGACAAATCTTAAATATAGGTTACAGGACATGGAAAATCATGAGAGCTGATAACTTGTCTTAGAACATCATTAACAAAAGAATTAGTGGAAATTGTCAGTTTAACATCATGTTGCTTAATTTAAACTAAGCAAAATGACGTCCCCACTGTCAGATAAACTCAGCCAATTCTAACAATTAACTTCACTGAGAACTACTTCCTTGGGATCCTTGATCTTTCAATAGGCAGAATCTGTTGGTTTAACATCACGTAGTTAAAGACAAAATCGACAAACTCTGCCAATCTTAACGCCGATGATGCCTCTGAAGTAGTTCCAAGTTACTCACGATTTTCCATGTTCGGAAATATATTTATAAGACTGTTCTATAGAGGATCTTACATGAGTGTTGGTTTAATATGATATTTATTAACCCATTCATCACTATCGACCATTTTCCCAATGTTTGCAAACAGTGTAGATCCAGATGATCTGGCTTGTAACAAACATCAGGATCTGCACTTTTTGTGGATATTTTGTAATTTTTGGAATACTTCAAGAGTCGACATGGAATAGTCCATAAGAAGTACATGGTTAGGACAAATTTATATTTCATTAAATAGAGCATTTTACAAGAGTGTTGGTTTAATGTGATATTTATTACATCAGTTTCATTAGATTCTATTTATTGGAAAAAATATTTCAACTTACCGCCCGTTTCTCGATGCCGACATTCTTTTGTTCCAACTCCTGGATCCTCCTGCAAATATCGGTGAGACAATGTTAACCGATTACAGGCTGAATACAATTACATGTTTTTAGCCATTTTCTTTATTTCTTCTCGAAAGTATGTTTTCACCACTCATCTGAACCGTCTCGATGAGACGGTTCAGATGAATGGTAATAACATATATTTCTATGGAGAGATAAACAAAATTATCACATTTTTTAAATAAAAACCGTTGACTGCAAGCCGTATTTGCTAATGAAAAAATGTGGCTTAACACATCACACAGAACCATCAGAGGAATGCACGTGTGAAATAGGAGGCAGCTAAATGACAAGAAATTTACCGGAGCGGGACGTACGGGATGTGACGTACAGATGCCAGTAACACTATATGCCCTACACACCATTCTGTGGCGGGGACATAAAAATATAAGATGATAATAAGTTTATAAATAGATATCAATTGGGAATGTATGTACAAAATTCAATGTTATCTCGCTCTAATTGGCGAGATACGCACTGGTATTGATCCTCGACTTCGTCCTCCATCGCGGTACATTTCTCCCCCAGGTGTCGATTCTCCGCCTCCAGTAGCGGCGTCTCCACCGCCGACCGTGCCCCGGGGCTTGTCTCGCCCCGCCCTCCCACCGCCTCCCCCCGCCCGCCCACCGACCCAACGCCCAGCGAGTCGGACAAGGCTGTACGGAGCTCTCGAAGTTCTTCCTCGTAATACGAGCGCAGGTCAGCGAGATGCTTCGCGTGTTTCTCCCTCAGGCTGACCCTTAAACTGGGAACAATGTTGATATTTGAAAAAGCTGAATTAGGCCACAATTAATAGAATGTTTGTTTCCCATCTCCCGACCATGCATTTTCAAGTTGGGTAGATAAATTCTTTTTTATCATAGATCGCGCTAGTCAAAATGCTGACCATGTTAGACACCAGGATCGTATTTCATCAACATTGCAAAGTATACTTTACTAGCAAAGTATACTTTGAGGGAGTAATCATTTATTTTTCCTGAAATGCATTATTTCATATAGAACTAACAAATGCATATATTTCATGATTAAAAGTATGCAGAATTATTATACTGAATTTATTACATTATCACAGCCATTAAATGGCTGTGATAATGTAATAAATTCAGTATAATAAAAATTAATAAATTTAAAAAAAAAATGAAAATTTCTCCCTCAAAGTATACTTTGCTACTAAAGTATACTTTGCAATGTTGATGAAATAGGCTACAGGACAAACCAAAAATAAAAATAATTTAAAACTATAAAATGTGTTCATAGAACACGGAGGCCCCCACCTGCAGCCTTCATAGTAAAAGGACATTGTTATTATGAAGCTAATCCCTAGACAGACATTGTGGGCAAATATTATTGAAATTGGTGAGAGCTATTGAGAAAAACGTAAACACATTTGCCTTAATACAAACAAGGTGAACACAAGTCCCCCAGTGACCTTGGGTGTCCGGGCATGGGTCATATGCGAAACAAAGCAACATCCCTAGACAGACATTGTGGGCAAATACATAATGCATAATGAAATTGGTGAAGGAGTTAAGAAGTTACTGAAAACTTAATCACATTTGTCTTGAGGACAGACGGACACACAAACAGGGGGTAAAACATAATGCTCCCTCCCCACAATAAATTGGTGGGGGCATAAACAAAATTGGCAATATAATTATTTGAGTCTGTCTAATAATGAGTCTGTCTAATAATGAGTGTTTGCAGTTACGTAGGAAGTATAAAGAATCTACGTATTAAAGTTTAAAAGTGCTATGAGTTACAATGTACATGATGGACTGGCAGATGTAAAGACAGGACAGACAGACAAGAGTAACACTAAATACCCCACCCACCATCGTGGAGCATATCACAAAATTTAACCCTTTCACAACTCCACAGGCCTGTATAGTGGTATTGGCAAATAGTGTAGATCCAGATGAGCCGGCTCGTGACGAGCCGTCTCACCAGGACCTGCACTTTTTGCAAGTAATTTTCACATTTTTTAGAACAAAAACACCCCCTTTTCATAAATGGACTAGTCTGAAAATCATTTTGTGACGATTGGATTGGTCCGGAAATTAACATATAAAAATCCATTCCAGTTACTTAGAGGTGAAAGGGTTTATCCAGAGAATTATCACCAACCTGGCGGACAAGTCACTATTATCGTGTCTGTGGGAATCGCGGGACCGCCTCTCACTACTTCGGTGCCGCCTCCTACGATCCTGGGACACCGATAGGCCACTGTGGTCTGTGTAGGAGGAGTCAAATTGGCGCTTCGAATCATGCTGATTGGTTGAGGTGTCGTAGTGAAGTGTCGACTCTAGCTGACTGGTTGAGGTGTCATACTGACGTGTCGACTCTAGCTGGGTTGTTGAGGTGTCATACAGACGTGTTGACTCTTGTCCAATCGTAGATGTGTCGTCATAGTGACGCGTTGACTCTTGTCGAGTCGTAGATGTGTCGTCATAGTGACGCGTTGAGTCATGACTAGTGGATAGGTCCAGGGATCGCTTACTTGTCTTGTCGGGCTGTAAAGGTCAATTATGAAGATAAAAAAACTGAAGGGGTTTAACATCCCAGCAACAGCTAAGGTCATTTAGGGATGGGACCTCACTTTCAAGACAATTGAGATGGAAATACTAAGACGGGGATTGAACCCACAACCTCTGGTATTGAAGTCCAGTTCTCTAACCTCTCGTCCATTTGTTTTCGGAAACCCATATAAAATATGGACAAAGTACAACCATACTAACCCTAAATATTTGGACATTATTTGCTGTACGACACCATATAGTAATTGGCATTTGCCAGAATAAATTGTGTCCAAATATTTAGGGTTATTATGGTACTGTTCACCCATGACAGACGAAATGGATCTTATGACATGTGTAACAAGATGGATCGATGTCTTATGCATGCATGTTGAACAACATAAGTGACTTATTGCTGATTAACCCTTAGAATGCGGGAAATGTAAATTGTTGTCTGCTGTTGTTTCATATATTGTCTCATTTCTCTATAAAAAACATGGTTTGACAGCACTTTAGACTCATTTCCCTCAGTGTTGTCAAACCATATGTTGGATGAGACAAATGAAAATAACAAGAAATGCGTTCTTACAGTACTATACTTATGTGGCTTATCACATGTTAAATATTAGCCACATAAAACGATTTTTAGCCACATAAAAGGATTTTTTAGGTGGCTAATTGTAACCAACCCTATCCTTTACTAAGTCCATAACTCTGTGGGGCTAGCCACATAAGTACCCTAATGTGTGCCCGGACAGACGGACGGACGGACAGTCCAAACACTATATGCCACCCGTTTCTTCGAAACCCGGTGGCATAAAAAAATAAACAGCAGAGGACTAAATTGAATTGACTGTTGTAAGGGTTTACGTAGCCCTTGATATGAGATTGTGAATGGGGGGAAGGATTGCACTATGATGTACGACTGCCATAGAAATAGAGGTGTAAAATTCATTTAGTAATACGACTGAGTTTTCTTGAGTACTCCGGATTCCTCCCACATTAAGTACCAAACAACCTCCATTTGTGCCAACAAAAGCATGTATCTCATGCTCACTTGAATTAATTGTAAAGTGTTAAACCCTTTCACCCCTAAGTAACTGGAATGGATTTTGATATGTCAATTTTGCAACCAATCCAACCGTCACAAAATGATTTTCAGACTAATCCATTTATGAAAAGGGACTTAAGGGTGCGTTTTTGTTCTCAAAAATATGAAAATTACTTGCAAAAAGTGCAGATCCTGGTGAGACGGCTCGTCACGAGCCGGTTCATCTGAATATACACTGTTTGCCAATACCACTATACAGGCATGTGGTGTTGAAAGGGTTAATTTATTATCTTTGACCCTTTCCAATTATTTTTTTACCATTTTCCTCGAAGCATCTGCGGGGGTTGGATGGTCGTGGATTTGGCACAGCATGGTAGTAGAGCCTTACAGGAATGCATGTGTGAAATATTAAGCATTTTAGATGAAGGAAATAGAAGTTATAACAATATTTCTCTGATGTTAAGTTTATGGACTAAGTATTTGACCTTGACCTTGGGATCTGCTGGGGTTGGACGGTCGTGGATTTGGCACAGCATGGTAGTAGAGCCTTACAGGAATGCATGTGTGAAATATCAAGCATTTTAGATGAAGGAAATAGAAGTTATAACAATATTTCTCTGATGTTAAGTTTACGAACGCACAGACGCACGCACGGACGGACGGACGGACGGACGGACAACCTGACTCCAGTATACCCCCCCACAACTCGTTGCGGGGGGCATAACAATATGTTATCAGTCTGTACGTATTCAGTTAATACAGGGCAGGTTACCTGATAAAATACACTCACCTTTGACCCTTTCCCTCGGCATGTGACTATGTATATGCTAGTTTTGACGAGAGAGGAAGCAGTAGCAATATTTTTTAGAATTAGTCCTCAAACTTTCTGGTACCCCCTCGTACACTCACCTTTGACCCTTTCCCTTTCCCTCGAAGCATCGGCATGGGACTGCTGTACACCCCAGCACGGGGCATGTCGGGCCTGACCGTACCCTCAGACTGCGGGCCCTGGGCGTGAATCCCACGCAGGCTGGAACGGCCCTCCTGTAGCGTGTCCAGGAGTTCCTGCACGTGCGGGGACACCGTGTCCGACGTCGGTACCAGCTCCACGGATGACGGCGTCACATCATCTGGAAGGTTCAGCGACACGATTACAAGGAAGATACTCATGATTTTCCATGTTCAGTAATCTATTTATAAAACTATTGTACCGCTATGATGAGAACCGTACATTGTTGAGCAAGCAGGTCAGTTTTTATGCTTCACAATTGTGTAGACTTGCTATTTTGACAAGACAAGCCCAGAGCTCCAGATAAGCTACGTATTTGATTAAATACGCAATTAAAATTGTCAAAAACCCAATTGAAATCAGAAGTAGCGAGTATCAAAAGCAATAACAAATTTATTGTACATTTATCATGCTGTAGAAAACAAACAGACCACAAATATAGCATATTTTTCTTATGTTCCATGAAAAAACATCTTGGTATGTCATTAGAATTGTCTCCAAGGAGACAATTCTAATGGATTGCCAAGACATGTTTTCATTTTGAAGCAAACTATTCAATAATTGCTGTCTGTGGATGTGTAAACAGTATTGCGATTTCATTTTACCGAACTAAAATTTTGAAATACCCAATTGCTTCAGAAATTAGGGAGTGACAATACTCAATTACTAATTCCTTATCTGGAGCCCTGCAAACCCATCTGCTGAAGGATGAATAATAAGCAGCTGGCTTCCCAAACAAGGCGAGTCCGTCTGATCCTGAGATCAGCGGCTGTTTTATTAAACTTAGAACACAGGTTGGTGGGGTAATGGGATTTTTTCAATGGGCATTTCCTTTTTAGCGTAACAGGTTTAGAGTCTTACCCCCTAGAAGTTCAGTAGCCTATTTCATCAACATTGCAAAGTATACTTTACTAGCAAAGTATACTTTGAGGGAGTAATCATTTATTTTTCCTGAAATGCATTATTTCATATAGAACTAACAAATGCATATATTTCATGATTAAAAGTATGCAAAATTATTATACTGAATTTATTACATTATCACAGCCAAATTGGCTGTGACAATGTAATAAATTCAGTATAATAAAACATAATAAATTTATCATAAAATTGAAAATTTCTCCCTCAAAGTATACTTTGCTAGTAAAGTATACTTTGCAATGTTGATGAAATAGGCTACAGGTCTATGAAAGTTTCTGAACATTTTCTCGAACTCTGTACTAAAGAAACTTGCCTAATTGTGAGTGTAAGATTCAACTAAGTGTATGTCATCAGAAAGTTTTATAATTGTTTTTATTTCCAAAAGCCAAGTTACAAGGAGGTTCATCTGTACTACATACTGATGTGTGGCTGTGATTGGAGAAATGGGACTTATGGGATTTGTGACCAGTGTAGCTCCTGTAATGTTAAAACTACCTATATTGCTTGTTAGACGCACTACGGGGGGGGTTTCATTGATGAAACGGCCAACAATGCAGATCCTAATCCTAAACCGGATCTACACTGGTAGAACCTGTAAATCCCATTATCTATAGTCTGTTTCACGAAAGCTGCCGAAATTTTGCGGTCATATAAACAATTCAAAAACAATATTTGTTTCGATAATATTAAATTAAGGGAAAATTTAAGAATGAGCCTTCTTTTTATTTCGTTAAATTTGGTCAAATATTGATTTTATTACGAAAAATTGATTTGTCTATGGGAATTTAACATGGGGGGAAAGAGGTAGACGAGTGTGGGAGGAGTCAAAAAAAGAAAAATTTTGGAAATTGACTCAGAAACCTAGCTAGATAGCTTGGAAATGATCTACCGGTAACTAAGAAAACAAAAGTTAAATTTTAAAAATCAGTCCAGTATGTCTGAAATTCTAAAATATTTCCCCATGTTAAATCCCCAGACATCTTCACTCCTTCACTCCGTGAAGATGTCTATGGGGATTTAACATGGGGAAATTTTGTTTTCGCAATAAAATCAATATTTGACCAAATTTCACGAAATAAAAAGAAGGCTCATTCTTAAATCTTCCTTTAATTTAATATTATCAAAAAAAATATTGTTTTTGAATTGTTTATATGGCCGTAAAATTTGGGCAGCTTTCGTGAAACAGACTATAGTTACAGCCACAAATACAAATACACTGATATACCTCCCAGGTGTAAAGGTGACACAGGTCGATGTGACGACCTTGACTGCCTGTCATCTCTCATTGCAACCGTGTCGTCAATGGCAACTGGGGAATGTTGTAAGTCACGTCTCGAGATGGGCGACTGATGTGGACGAGATCTGTATAATACCCGGTTTTTTTTTGTCACGACACATACCGTAATAACTCTAAAGATTCGAACACCATTTGTTTTGGAAAACACCCATGAAAAAGGGGTTTCCCAAAACAAATTGCATCCAAATAATTACAATAGCCAATAACCAGTACAACGATACTAACCCTAAACATTAGGACACTAATTGCTGTGTGAAACCTGATATTTATATGTGTTTCCTAGAAAATAATGTTCAACAATGTCCAGCCGTGGGTAAACGTTTGCATTGGCACTAGAGAACTGTTTGAACTCCCAAGGCCGCAGGCCGCGGGTTCAAACAGTTCCCGAGTGCCACGGCAAACGTTTACCCACGGCTGGACATGGTCAAACGTTATTGTTACAGTTTGGTCGGAAATATCATGCAATTTGAGCATATATGCAATACTTTCGGTACCCGTTCCATTGAAACACATTTGATTTACACATACATATTCCGGGGCAGCAGTACACGTCGCGTGATGCAGATGGCCCATCCTACGCATCAACATCCCATGCTGAATCATTCAGTATTTTTCTGCAATTATCAGGAACCTACAACCCCGATTTCAGGATCCTGAAGATTCCCACCCCTGATGATATTCAAAATGAAATGAATGGGGTGTAATGTCCCAGAAACGGCTAAGGTCATATAGGGACCGGACCACATTTAAAGTTTCATTCGACAGACAAGTGATGGTAGAGCGTCAGACTGCGGATCGGGAGACCCCGGGTTCGCTTCCCACCTCCACCCGCTGTGAATGGCCGATTCGGCGTGTCCTTGGGACAACTTCATGCTAGCCTATCGGATGCAGACTTAAATAGTCGGTCCCGACATGCAAGGTCATCGAGCCAGTGCTGCCGTTAAATCAAAGCAATTTTTACCAGTGGTGTATTTTTCATGCGTATGGTAGGTTTTGAACTCACAACCTTCAGTATTGAAGTCCTATATCCAGGGGTGTGAGCAGCTTATTGTGAGAAAAGAGGAAATTGGTTAAAAATGTAACAAAGAAGAGGAAACCCATTCAACCCCTCGACAAAAGTGTGATTTTTGGGCAGTTTCAACAAAATCACACATTCTTTTTTTTATTAAAGAAGAGGAAATCCGCTGAACGAGGAAAATTTACACCCCTGCAAATTCTACCCCTGAGCCACAGCCCATCCATCTGATCTGACCTTTCAAAGTCAGCCAGGTCATCGTCCAGGGGCGGGGCTTTGGGCGTGTCCTTTTCATCCTCCTCCGCCCTCACTTCCTGATAGATCTCCCGCCACGACTTGGACTCGGTAAACGGCAGACTGACCGGGGCACCAGTGGGCTCCGAGTCTCTCGTTGTCACTGTGATATATGTGGTTGTGACTGGAGACAGGTTTGTTTGTTTATTGGTGTTTAACCCTTACAATGCTGAATTAATTTGTGTCGTCTGTAGAATATTTTTTATTTTCCATTTTTCTCATCAAAAACTTGGTTTGGCAGCACTTTAGAATCATTTCCAATGGAAATGATTCTAAAATGCTGCCAAACCATGTTTTTACTGAGAGAAAAACCAAAATATGAATTAACAGCAGACAAATATTTTCGGTTCCCGCAATCTAAGGGTTAACAGCCTATCAACAGTTAAGGCTGGGCCAACGGGTTCGTTCCCGCATTTAATCGGCTGATTTGGGGGGGAAATCACAAAATTGGAATACTCACATCAAAATATATATGTATATTCAGCCCCGAATAATGCAATAACCTGACCTGGTGCCAGGTCCATACCACACCAAAGTCACTTGGCCCCTTCCCCTAAAAGTAATAGGATTACAAATAATTGTAATACTCACAAAAGGGGTATAACCAGATTCAACTGTCACACACAAGAATGCCAACAACAAAACCAGGTCTCCGGTAAACATGAACCCCGATCATTAAATTACCCATCGCATGCTCCCACCTGCCACCCACTACCGGAGAAATTGGGCTTATGGAATTCATGAATTTACAATCTATATTGCTTGTTAGAAAAATGACGGGTGTCTCATTGATGGAATGGCGAACAGTGCAGATCCTGATCAGACTGTGCGGATGCACAGGCTGATCTGGATCTACACCAGTCACGAAACCCATAAGTTCCATTTCTTCAGTATGTCACATATCAGTCTATGAGAATTTCTGTTATACCCAATTTGTAAATTTCTTGTATGTGGCTGTTACTGACTTGAGAAATTACCTTATGAGTTTTGCGACAAGTGTAGATCCAGATCAGCCTGTGCATTCGCACAGTCTGAGCAGAATCTGCACTGTTCGCCATTTCATTAATGAAACCACAGTCATGCTTCTAAAGAGCAATGAATATCTTTATCGGTCTAAAGGAACGTGCTATTTGATCAGGAGCTACACTTGTCACAAATCCCATAAGCACCATTTCTCCAGTCTCGGCCACATATGGAAAATTTATGAATTATAAACTTGGAAAAGTCGCGGGAATACTGGACGAAGGCCGGAAGGCCTCGTCCAGTATTCCCGCGACTTTTCCAAGTTTATATCCCCGATAAATTCCACAAAAAGGCCATTCATTCCTTATAATTCCAGCATTTGAAATAAATTCATCAAGAAAATGTGTTTATTTTCCGTTTTCTTAAGAATTATTTTAACTGCGCCTGATGGTTACGGAAAGTAGTTCGGCATTGGAGTTTACTGGGATATAAATTCTGGACAGAGAATTGCTACGGACCAATCAAATGTTAGGGAATTGTGTAAATATTTTTGTGCTGGAATTATAAAGAGTTACAAACTCATTTGTGGCTGTAACTGGACAAGTGTAGCTCCTGATCAAATAGCACACTCTTGTAGCCTGATAGCGATCTACATTGCTTGTTAGAAGCATGGCACATGTTTCATTGCCGGAATGGCGAAAACAGTGCAGATCCTGATCAGACTGCGGAAGGCCTCGTCCAGTATTCCCGCGACTTTTCCAAGTTTGTCAAAAATTTGCAGTATTTAGCTTTATGATCTGTAAAGTTGAAAAGGTTGCAGCATTAAAAATCTACAAAATTCACAGCATACCACTTATTTCTGATGATCTGCGCCTCCCGTGATACGACCTTTCATTAGACCTTTCCCGCAGACTCTGTGACCTTTCAGATGACCTTGACCTGTCCGGTGTTCTGTGACCTCTGGCTGGCGACCGAATGTCTGGAGAAGCGTAGATTCTATCCAAGGATGGTTCACTCCTGCCATCAGGTGAAACGAACCTCCTGTATTTAAACAAGGGCATCGTTATCATTAAGCTATAATCCCCTTGTAGACTGGCCACAAATGTCATAAGTCCCATTTAACATGAAATGAGAATAAATATACACAGAGCTCCAGATAAGGTGCATATTGTCGTATTTTACGCACTTAAATTTTGCAGAATACACATTGTCATGATCGATTATCAAAAATGGGAGTACAAAATACTCACAGTAATGTGAAAATACGCATTGATTTTCAAATTGAGTAGTGGAAATACTGTTCATAATAAAGTTGAAAATGTACTTAGTTGAGCTGCAAAAAGCAAACAGTGTTTGCTTATTGCAGCTCAAACAAGTGAATTTTTAAATTTGGTTTTATTTTTTTATCATTTGTTCCCTATTTCAGAAAAAAGATACGCATTAAAATTTAACTCTTGGGGTTTGATACTCTTTTGATACAAAACTTATCAGGAATTCTGTATAGAGCAAGTTACCCACCTCATGTTCGTGGTATCACGCTCTGGTGACATCCGTTCGCGACGTGCACCATCGCGTTCCGGATGTAAATTAACGACATCTCGCTCAGGAGTCTCCATTCCCTGATGTGCATGATCACGTGCCTGCGACAACGTACCATCGTGTGTACTACCACTCCGACGTTCTGCCCTATCGAGGCGCTCCGGAGGCACTCTTGTAGTATCATGTTCCGGCGACAACAATTTGTCGCGTTTCCCACTCCCTGTCAGACGTTCAGGTGATACCCTATATGGCAGCCCACCATCTCGCTCCATAGACCCCCTTGCAGTATCGCGTTCGGGTGGCACCCTATCTCGAAGACCACCATCTCGCTCCATAGACCCCCTTGCAGTATCGCGTTCGGGTGGCACCCTATCTCGAAGACCACCATCTCGCTCCATCGACCCCCTTGCAGTATCGCGTTCGGGTGGCACCCTATCGCTAAACCTGGCATCTCGGTCCAAACTCCCCCTGTCAGTATCGCGTTGGAGTGGCACCCTGTCGCTAATCCCAGCATCTCGGTCCAAACTTCCCCGCGCAGTATCGCGTTCGGGCAACCCGCCAGCGAGCGCGCCCTTGTGGATGTCGATTTTGCGGCGGATCGAGAGGTGCTGTTTCTGCAGTTCCTGCTCCATCTGCTGCTGCATGTGCTGGATGTTCGTCTGGTGTTTCTCATACTGCGAGCGCAGTTCCCGCCGGTGTTGATCCTCCAGCATGTCGAAGGTCGACGACCACCGCGCCTGCGGTATACAGAATACCAGGCTAGTGTCTTTTGATATCAAGTTTATCAGGCAATGCTAGGAAACAAATTCCTACTGTTTCCGAGCCGAGTCTGATAAACTTGATATTTCTTACATAGAGAATACAAGGCTAGTGTCTTTCGATATCAAGTTTTATCAGGCAAGGCTAGGAAACGAGTAGGAATTCCGAGGCTCGCCGTTTCCGAGCCGAGTCAGATAAACTGGATATTTCTTACATCGAGAATACGAGACTAGTGTCTTTCGATATCAAGTTTTATCAGGCAAGGCTAGGAAACGTGTAGGAATTCCGAGGCTCAGGGAAATTATCAGTGAAATATTTATATAGGAAAAATGATACTTACAACAGTTACAACTAACAGTTAACAAAACATACTTTGCCTTGGCATTTGATAGTCATGTTGCAAAACCGTTACAGCAAATTTGTAGGACATTTGAACTTGAGCAATAGAATGAAAATATGGATGATAATAAATGAACATATACAGTTTCAAGTCAATACAACTTAAGATTGCAGGAACATGTATGTCGTTTCACAAACCAATAACAAAGAGTTCCAATGGATGCATGGAAGGATATCATTGTGATAACAATAGAGGTATAAATTCCGTATAATATACTATTTTAGACAAGTACATGTACATATAGGATACATGTTTAAAACAGTGTATTATACTGTCCTATCACCAAGCTGAGTGCCTGTGTTTCGGGAAACCATAATTCAAGTTTTGCATCTCCATATTTCCATATTTAGTAAGCCCGTATTCAGTCAACAAGGCCCTAGTTACCCGTCACAAAATGCGACTGTGATTGAAGAAATGCGACTTTTGGGATTTGTGACCAGTCCTGATCACATAGCACACTTATGTAGCCTTGTTAGACGCATGGCCTATGTTTCATTGATAGAATGGCGAACAGTGCAAATCCTGCAGATCCTGGATCTACACTGGTCACAAAACCTGTATGCCTCGTCATTTCTCCAGTCACAGCCATAAATGAGACATGGCCATGTGATTTTGCACCTTCCTTAAATACGTTTACAAAATTTACAATATTTTTAATAAATAAAGTCAAAAGTTGACAAAATGTTCAGAGTACATACGGAATATAATTACGCGTGTACTCTGAAAATTGTGTCAACGGAATGTTCTAAACGTATTTAATGAAATTACGCAGATATCCGAAGGTATAAAATCGCATGGCGTGTCTCAAATGTGTAACAAACCTGCTGTTCTTGTAGCGTCTTATAACCGGGGATTGGTCCAGTGTCATGAGACCTTGTATCAGACGAACGCCCGGCGCCCGGCATATCTCCTGTACCAGTTGAATGGGCTACCCCATTGTTGCGCCGAGAATCCAAGGACTGACTGGCTCCGGGAATGGGCACCGAGTCATACGATCTTGACCGTCCCGTGATTGGCATGGAGTCATGCGACCGGGAACCAGTACTTCTGGTTAGCCGGGGAACCAGCTGACCCTTTTGTTGGTAGACCCGATCATAGGCGCTTCGTATCAACTCGTCTTCGTAGGCCGACGGCAGCAACCCAGACACCTCATGCTCCATGTTTTGTAGGCTCCGGCCAAGTCGCTCCGTCCTGTAACTCAGCTCTCGGACAGGCTGTTCCAGGGATAATGGATTGGGAAGCGAGAATGGTGCTGGACCCGTTCTCCTACTCTCATGCCCGTTATTATCGGTCACCAAATACTTTATTGGCATATCAGAACTGTGTTGATCGACAGGTGACGACCGTAATTCTGAAAGGCTTAGTTTCTGTGGCATGTTTTCCTGATGTGGTTGCGATGGTTGTGAATATGTTTCTTCCTGTTCTACGTATCCATTAATGTACTGTTCAGATGATTGTCTGGAGTTGAGAGATTCATCCAGCCTTGGTACACAGTCTGCTTCACTGTCTCGGTTTGCATAACTAACTTCCATATTGACATCATATCTTCCAGTATTAGCATTGTAGATATGATCAGTATGCTTCACGTCACCTGTCAAACATTCCATTTCTGGTAATTCAGCACCATTTTTATCTAAATTTTTAGCTCCCAAATCTCCCATATTTCCAGTTCCATCCCAATCTACTTCTTCCTTAGCAACATGACCACCTCCCCCATTCACAGCAACTTCACTAACGTTCATGTCTACAGAGCCAGCCCTGTCCTCATCTTTCCCACAGTCCTTTACCTCACTGCCACTACCTACGGACGTACTTCCATTTCCCCCTGACCCATTGTGACCCCTGTTCTCGTGGAGATTCCTGCTGTGGCGACTGTTCACCTCCGACCCGTATTGTGGTGTATGTCGACCCACCACCCTCAACTGGAATTTTAACGATCCTGAATTTCCCATTCTCCTTCACAGAGCCGTACTGCATAAGTGCAGGGCTTTTGTCTACAGACACGGCCGGCCACACATCATATCCTCATCATCAGCTAAACCATCAGCATGGCCCAGCCCGGAAATTGTCATCGGTTGTCCATCATCATCTACACGATCTGGCCAATTCTTATCTGCAGGATCAGGCGTTTCCACCGTTGTATGATACTGGTCTACTGGACTGAGATGCTGATGGTCTGAAGGAGTCATTACGTAGTCCACGCGCGGACTAGACTCAGCCGAGCTCAGATCTCGGGTGACAGAGAACAGCCGAGTTTGTGGCAGATACACGTCTCTCTGAATGTCCAGAACCATTTCTTCATCTTCACCTTTGCGAGCATTCAATGAATTGTTATCCGAGTCAGATGATGAATCTTTCCTCTGACGTTCAGGCTCCAAAATCACGACATCTTCACTCAGCCCATATAACTGTAGGATGTTCTCTCGCTCGCTGTCTGTTATGGACTCAACCTGGTCTTCGACAACATCATTCTCAATTTCATCATCAAGTTCCGTAACCTCTGGGCTGTCTCTGCCCATCTCTATTGTGTCATCGTAGTACTGAAACAATCCCACCTTAACATCACCTTCTGCTGATTCAGTTGTCGGACTTTCAATATCGGTCACGAGTAACTCCGTATCTGTGCGATTCGACACAGTTTCTACATCATTTTGACTATTCTTGTCCAGAGACCCACCCATATCTGTATCACCCTTCTGTGCAATTTCTTCAGAATTTTGACTATCCTTGTCCAGGAAACCACCCATATCTGTATCACCCATCTGTGCGTTTTCTTCGAAATTTCGACTATACTTACCCAGAGAACCAGCCGTATCAGATTCCGCCTTTTGTGAACTATCCAACTTATTACCGTCACCCTCCGCTCCATTGTCATCTTCAACTGCATTATCATCACTCTGGATTGGCATCATCAGTGCCACCTTATGTATCACATGTTCCACGACTTTCTGAGCTAGCACACTGCTGTCGGACGTACTGGTGAACGATCTTTCGGAGCCATCAGGGATTTCTAGCCTCTGGGCACCTCTCTCAGGCTCTGGTGCCGTGAAGTCAAATGAATCTATCGGATGGGCGATAACGTCGTGTTCCTGAAATAAGTAAACGCACAGTACAACTTCTCTAAACTGAATATACAGACAGGTTAAGCGTGCTCACAAGTTACTCAACCCTACCTTTTCCAGTCGACCCAAAACCTTTTTAGTAAAAAATAATAATAATAAAGTAGAAATCGTCCCATAAAAAGTGTTTGTGTCAACATAGTTGTTTAGCATACACTATATAAAGTTAAATAGTTAGCCATGACATGTACTACTCTAAATTGGGTGTGGACCTGATGTCGATAGAAGACAAAAATAACTTTTTCTTACCTACCTATTTTTTTTAGCGTAATAGGAAACCAAAAAAAAAATTTGTTGGCCTTAATCTGAGGGTTTTCACTATAATTTATCTATAATTAACCCTTTCAAAACTACAGACATGTATAATGGTATTGGCAAATAGTGTAGATCCAGATGAGCCGGCTCGTGACGAGCCGTCTCAACAGGATCTGCACGTTTTGCAAGTACATTTAATTTTCATATTTTTTAGAAAATAACCTCCTTTTTATAAATGGACTAGTCTGTGACATTTTGTGACAATTTAAATGGACTAGTCTGTGACATTTTGTGACAATTTAAATGGACTAGTCTGTGACATTTTGTGACAATTTAAATTAACATATGACAGTTTATTCCAGGGCTCCAGATAAGGAACTAGTACAGTCGAGCACCAGTATCTCGAAGTCGAAGGGAGATCGTCCATATAGTCGAGATAGGACTAGGTTCGAGATAACGATGAAGTAACATGGTCGAATATTGTCGCGAACAATATGAAATCATGTTACCCATTACACTTCGAGTAAACAAACACCAATTAACTAATGACCAAAGGTAGTAAGCTAATCAACATTACAAGGTGGTGTCACGACTCTCAGTGAATTGCTTAAATGACCAGCGTGATATGCTTAGTGAATTGTGTCAAATATATCCAGGTGGACCAATTAAGAAAACAACTGAGGTAGGAGTAAATTTATTTTGTTTTCTTTGATAATTTGTTTTGAAAATTAGTGTCAACCAGATTGATCTTGGCAGCCCGGCGATTTATCCAAGCGTTTATGTGATCAAGATAGCGAAGAGATTTTTAACATATTTTTATATGGAGGGAACAGAATGAACAGTCGAGATCGAGAACATATATGAGATAGGGCATGGTCGAGATAGACAAGGAAATTTATATTAAACAAATAACAATATAATTCGGGACTTGAAAGAATCATCGAGATAGAGGATATCATCGAGCTACTGATATTCGAGAACCTGGTGCTCGACTGTAATTGAGAATTGTCACTCCATCATTTCTGAAGCAATTGAGTATTTCAAAATTTTAATTGGGTAAAATAAAATCACACTACTGTTTACACATCAACAGACAGCAATTATTGAATATGAAAACATGTCTTGGCATGAAATACCAAGATGTCTTTTCATGGAAAATAAAGGTACCACAAATGTTTTATTGCTTTTTGATACTCGCTACTTCCGACTTAAATTGGGCTTTGGATATTTTAATTGGGTATTTAAGCAAATACGCAGCTTATCTGGAGCGCCGCATTCCAGTTAGTCAGGGTTGAAACCCATTTCTCCAGTCACAGATCAGTAGTTAGCATATCCATAAATACCATATACCACATCTTAAATTGGCTACAGATGCCATAAACCACATCTTTATACACACAGGTCATGAGATAAATTGGCTACAAATGCCATGAACCACATCTTTATAGACACAGGTCATGAGATAAATTGGCTACAAATGCCATGAACCACATCTTTATAGACACAGATCACGAGATAAATTGGCTACAAATACCATATACCACATCTTTATAGACACAGGTCATGAGCTAAATTGGCTACAAATGCCATAAACCACATCTTTATAGACACAGGTCATGAGATAAATTGGCTACAACTGCCATAAACCACATCTTTATAGACACAGGTCATGAGATAAATTGGCTACAAATGCCATAAACCACATCTTTATAGACACAGATCACGAGATAAATTGGCTACAAATGCCATTAACCACATCTTTTATACACACAGGTCATGAGATAAATTGGCTACAAATACCATATACCACATCTTTATAGACACAGGTCATGAGATAAATTGGCTACAAATGCCATAAACCACATCTTTATAGACACAGGTCATGAGATAAATTGGCTACAAATACCATAAACCACATCTTTATAGACACCTAGGTCATGTGATAAATTGGCTAAAAATACCATAAACCACATCTTTATAGACACAGGTCACGAGATAAATTGGCTAATGCCATAAACCAGATTGTAACTAGATTAGTCAGTAAGCGAGGCTTACGGAATACCCCCCGCGTGGGCCCAGGTACCCCTAAAATATGTACAAATTTCCAAGTGTGTGGGCTTGTGACCTTGACTCTGGGATTAGCGCGAGCGGCATGAACGTGAATTTGTCACAGGGTGGTAGAGGTCCATTGGAGCAATGAGTGTGTGAAATGTGAAGCAGATCCGAGCAAGGAAATAGAAGTTATAACCGATTTCTCTGATGTTAAGTTTTGTAAAGAGACTACCGTATAACCTCGAATTAACGCTCCCGGAGGCGTTACATTTTAGGGGGGGGGGGGGGGGGGGGGGGGGGGGGGGGGGGGGGGGGGGAAAAGGTGTTTGTTGTTTATTTGTCACAGGGTGGTAGAGGTCCATTGGAGCAATATGAGTGTGTGAAATGTGAAGCAGATCCGAGCAAGGAAATAGAAGTTATAACCGATTTCTCTGATGTTAAGTATTGTAAAGAGACTACCGTATAATAACCTCGAATTAACGCCCCCGGAAGCGTTACATTTTACAAAAGGGGGGGGGGGGGGGGGGGGGTGGGGGCGTTTATTAGCCAGTAAAAAAGAAAAAAGAAAATTACCAAGGACCGCCAATTTCAAACACAAATAAGGATTTTTTAAGGATTATTTGTGTTTGTTTGAAATTGGTGGTCATTGGTAAAAAAAAATTATTTTTTATATTTGGGGGGATGGGGGGGGGGGGGGGGGGGGGGAGGGGGGAGGGGGGAGGGGGGGGGGGGGGGGGGGGGTTTGGGGGGGGGGGGGTTATTAGGATTTAAGGATTATTTGTATTTGAAATTGGCGGTCATTGGTAAATTCTTTTATTTTTTTTTTTTATTATGGGGGGGGGGGGGGGGGGGGGGGCGGGGGGCGGGGTGGGGGGGGGGGGGGGGGCGTTTATTAGCCAGTAAAAAAAAAAAAAAAAAAGAGGCAAAGCCACGAAGGCCAGGTTTTTTCCAAGCATGGACACTTGGATAACATAATTATACCCACTTTTTGTAGACTAGATGGCCGTGGCCTGCATGCAGAGATATAGTACACAAAAAAACTTTAACAAATAAATTCAAAGTAATTTGACCTTGACATTCGAACAGGGGCCGCACGGTTGGGGGTTAGAGTGAAAATATGGACGATGATAAACACCCATGTGAAGTTTCAAGGTAATGGGCGAAGCAGTTGCAGAGATATAGTATAACAAAAAAGTTTTAACCAAAAAATTTAACCAGACGTACATTAAAAAGTTAATGTTGAAAATGGCTAAGTCAATTACGTAGAAATAATAGGTGAAGGTAAAAAAAAAGTAACATGTTGGATAGTGATATGTGGTGGGCACCCCTTCATTATGAAGCTGTGAAAGTTTGGTGGTCCTAGGTGGTACAGTACCAAAGAAATGGACTTAAACACGAAAACTTAACATTGAAAACGCGAAAACTTAACATTGAAAATGGCTAAGTTGATTGCGAAAACGGAAAAAATGGGTCAAGTTAAAAACAAGAAACGAGGCAAAGCCACGAAGGCCAGGTTTTTTCCAAGCATAGACACTTGGATAACATAATTATACCCACTTTTTGTAGACTAGATGGCCGTGGCCTGCATGTCGCGCCTTGGGGCGAGGCATGGACACTAAAAAAATAGATATAGTAGATGGAAAAACTTTAACCAAAAAACTTTAACCGGACACACGGACGAACAGACGGACGTATGCCAAAATGCTGACGATATCGCGCTTTCCGCAAGCAGGTGTGACAATGATGATAAACACTAGTGCTGTAACGATATACCGGTATACCGATAAACTGCGGTGCGATGGAGACGATACGATACGTACTGATACGTCCGTCCCGTACCGGTTTTTTTCGATATTATGTCATATATTAAGTCCCATTAATATTATTCGGGCCGCGAAGTAGCGCGTCTCATCTTTCCCTGTGGACGCTTATTGGACATTTCGCGTTAAGTACAGCGTCTAGAAGATCGGATTCGGTTCTTGACTGGTTTCCAATTTATTACTGCTTATTGTACTGGCAGTCTAGCTAAAACATTTGCACAGTCTGCTGCTATGGCGAACGACGCGAGTGAAGAATTCGATTTGGTTACAAACAGAAAAGGCAAAAGCTGCTATGGAAGCATTTTAAACTCATTAAATATAAGAACAGGCAAGAGTTTTATTTTTTTGTTTCTCAGACATGCCACTAGATACTAGATTTGGTCAATTAACAGAAATATATAAACCAGTGTTTGGAAAGTTATAAAAACCATTGTCCGACGTGTACCAATAGTCGAACAAATGTAAACTAATCTACATGGAGAATTGTTATTGGTCCATAACTGTGTTTATTAATTTATTTTTGCATAACATTTGCAATTTTGCACAAGGGTGTCCCTGCTAAGGGCAACCAATGTTTCATTTTTTTTTATTGCAGCATTTATGTTAAAGTTTCTTGTTCACTTATATTTCTGTAATGCATCAGACAATGTAAATCCCCCCCACCCCCCCCCCCCCCCCTCCCCCCCCCCCCCCACCCCCCCCCCCCCCACCCCCCGCCCTCTGGGGCGAGTAGCAGGGCTTGGCCCGGGAATACCCCAGGGCTTTAAACCTTTCATGATGCCCCGCAGGGTTTTAACCTTTTGCAATCCCCCGCAGTGTCGGGACTACGCCAGGGTTTTAACTTAGCCAAAATAAAAAAGTGCCGGGACGTAACCCCGGGGGAATTAACCTTCAGAATACGGGGCCTTTTACCGAGCTTTAACCCTTTCAATATACCTCTATAGTGCCAACGTTTGCAAAACAGTGCAGATCCAGATCAGCTGGCTTATAGCAAGCCATTTTTGATCAGGATCATCCACTGTTTGTCAATAATTTTCAAATTGAACATACGCCCTATCTCAATAATGGACAAGTCTTGACAAATTTAATAAGGACCAATGAAATTATTAATAGCTCCAAACATTAGCATGGATTAATTCATTAAAAGTTACTTAGGGGTGAAATAGTTAACCAGCCAGATTCCCCCGCACTGCAGGGACTATCCCGTGGGCTTTGACTGGAGCAAAATTAAAAGCCCCGCTATTCCCCGGGCCAGCGGGAGGGGGGGGGGGCTGTTTGGCAAGTTTCGACTGGTGCACTATGGACATATTTCTTGGCAAAATCTGAGAAACAAAAAAAATATTCTTGTTGCAGCAATGTAGCAGAAAGAGATGTGTATGTCACGAAGGTGGAACCTGCATCAAAATCTGTTGTCCAACGCGTCACTGATGAGATTGAAATATATAAAACTGAAATGTGTATTTCTCTTAGAGACAATCCGTTAATTTGGTGGAAGAATCACGAGTTTCAGCTGCCCATTCTTGCTAATTTTGCCAAGACTATACTTTGTATTCCTGCTACCTCGGTTCCCTCGGAGAGGGTATTTAGTACTGCCGGTGATATCGTCACCAGTCAGAGAGCTGCTCTGAATTCTGATAATGTGGACATATTAATCTTCCTGAAGAAGAATATGCATATTGAGTAGCTCTCTGACTAGTGACGATCGGATATAGCATTTAATAGTTGGAAGCTTGTGATTTTGCACCGTAAACTATTGATAGTTGCATTAAGCACCTGCATTTCATTGGCTTATCAGACCATCACAATACTTCCCAGATACATTAACATCCGTGTTTATGAACACCTTTCTAGTCACTGTTAAGTTTTCATGTTACATTGTTATTAATATTAAATTGGCTCTGCAGTCAGATACTTCTCCACGTTATTTGCTGGATGCATTATGGATGCTTCACTGTTAAGTTTTCATGTTACATTGTTATTAATATTAAATTGGCTCTGCAGTCAGATACTTCTCCACGTTATTTGCTGGATGCATTATGGATGCTTCACTGTAATCACTGACCAAATGGTGAACAGTGTATCATTAGCCCTGGTCAGACTGCACGGGTGCACAGGCTGGTCTGGGTCTACATGTGTAGTTGTAGAAACTATGTAGAAACAAACTGATAGTACTGCCCTATATTCTTGCATGGACTATTCCATTTTGAGCTCTATTGTTACCGCAATGTGTCTGTCCGTCGTCGTACGTGAACATTTTCAAACGTCTTCTACAGAACCTCTTTGCCAATGGCCTGAAACTTTACATGCATGGTCTTATTGGTCTCGAGTTATTGGACTCCTCACATAATCCAAGATTATTCTTAAAAAACATTCTCACAAATCTCCAGTCGGATTTCAACGAAACTTGGTAGGAATGAATCTGGAGCTACACTGTTTGCCAACACTGGCCCCATACAGGGGCCTTTGGGTAGAAAGGTTTAAAAGTGGATGTGTATAGTACAGTATTACTCCTGGCTATCCATAGCGTATGCATACGTACCACAATGGCAATTTGGATAGAAAATCGCAATACGTATGCAATACGTATCGTGATACAGGTATTGCCGTATTGCATATATCGCGATACGCTCCTTGACTGAGATGGCGATACTCAGACTAATATAAACACCCATGTGAAGTATCAAGGTATTGGGTGAAGCAGTTGCAGAGATATAGTACACGAAAAAAAAACTTTAACAAAAAAATTCAAAGTAATTTGACCTTGACATTGGGCACAGGATCGCCTTTCCGCAAGCAGGTGCGACAATGATGTTAAACACCATGTGAAGTATCAAGGTATTGGGTGAAGCAGTTGCAGAGATATAGTACACGAAAAAACTTTAACAATAAAAAATTCAAAGTAATTTGACCTTGACATTGGGCCACAGGGGCGCACGGTTGGGGTTAGAATGAAAATATGGATGATGATAAACACCATGTGAAGTTTCAAGGTAATGGGCGAAGCAGTTGCAGAGATATAGTATAACGAAAAAGTTTTAACCAAAAAAACTCTAACCAGACGTACGTTAAAAAGTTAACGTTGAAAATGGCTAAGTCAATTACGTAGAAATAATAGGTGAAGGTAAAAAAAATGGTCACATGTTGGATAGTTGTATGTGGTAGGCACCACTTGGTTATGAAGCTGTGAAAGTTTGGTGGTCCTAGGTGGTACAGTACCAAAGAAATGGACTTAAACACGAAAACTTAAACATTGTAAACGCGAAAACTTAACATTGAAAATGGCTTAAGTCGACTGCGCGGAAAAAAATGGGTGTGAAGTTAAAAAAAAAGTAACATGTTGGATAGTGATATGTGGTGGGCACCCCTTGATTATGAAGCTGTGAAAGTTTGGTGGTCCTAGGTGGTACAGTACCAAAGAAATGGACTTAAACACGAAAAACTTAACATTGAAAACGCGAAAACTTAACATTGTAAACGCGAAAACTTAACATTGAAAATGGCTTAAGTCGACTGCGCGGAAAAAATGGGTGAAGTTAAAAAAAAAGTAACATGTTGGATAGTGATATGTGGTGGGCACCCCTTGATTATGAAGCTGTGAAAGTTTGGTGGTCCTAGGTGGTACAGTACCAAAGAAATGGACTTAAACACGAAAACTTAACATTGAAAACGCGAAAACTTAACATTGAAAATGGCTAAGTCGACTACGCGGAAAAAATGGGTGAAGTTAAAAAAAAGGTAACATGTTGGATAGTGATATGTGGTGGGCACCCCTTGATTATGAAGCTGTGAAAGTTTGGTGGTCCTAGGTGGTACAGTAAAAAAGAAAAAAAAAAAAAAAAAGAAAAAAATTTTTTTTACCAAGGACCGCCAATTTCAAACACAAATAAGGATTTAAGGATTTTTTGTGTTTGAAATTGGCGGTCATTGGTAAAATTTTTGATATTTTTATTTTTTATTTTGGGAGGTGGGGGGGGCGGGCGTTTATTAGCCAGTAAAAAAAAAACAAAAAAAAAACAAAAAAAAATTACCAAGGACCACCAATTTCAAACACAAATAAGGATTTAAAGATTATTTGTGTTTGAAATTGGCGGTCATTGGTAAAAAAAGTGTTTTTTGTTTTTTTTATTTGGTGTTTATTAGCCAGTAAAAAAAAAAGAATTTTTTTTTTTTTTACCAAGGACCGCCAATTTCAAACACAAATAAGGATTTAAGGATTATTTGTGTTTGAAATTGGCGATCATTGGTAAATATATATATATTTTTTTTTTTTTATTTGGGGGGAGGGGGCGTTTATTAGGAGGGGGGCGTTAATTGGAGGTATACGGTATGTATGTGACGTTGACCTCGAGATCAGCGGGGATTTGTCACAGCATATGAAATATTAAGAATTTCAATGAAAGAAATAGAAGTTATAACATATTTCTCTGATGTTAAGTTTTGTAAAGAGACTAAGTATGGCACAGCATGATAGTACAACCTTAGAGGAATGCACAAGTGAAATAATAAGAAGTTTCAATGAAGGAAATAGAAGTTACCGGTATAACTTATTTCTCTGATGTTAAGTTTTGTAAAGAGACTAAGTATTTGACCTTGACCTTGGTATCAGCGGAGGTTGGATGGTCGTGGATTTGGCACAGCATGGTAGTAGAGCCTTACAGGAATGCATGTGTGAAATATTAAGCATTTTAGATGAAGGAAATAGAAGTTATAACAATATTTCTCTGATGTTAAGTTTTGTAAAGAGACTAAGTATTTGACCTTGACCTTGGGATCAGCGGAGGTTGGACGGTCGTGGATTTGGCACAGCATGGTAGTAGAGCCTTACAGGAATGCATGTGTGAAATATCAAGCATTTTAGATGAAGGAAATAGAAGTTATAACAATATTTCTCTGATGTTAAGTTTACGGACTAAGTATTTGACCTTGACCTTGGGATCTGCGGGGGTTGGACGGTTGTGGATTTGGCACAGCATGGTAGTAGAGCCTTACAGGAATGCATGTGTGAAATATCAAGCATTTTAGATGAAGGAAATAGAAGTTATAACAATATTTCTCTGATGTTAAGTTTACGCGGACGCACGGAAGGACGGACAGACAACCTGACTCCAGTATACCCCCCCACAACTCGTTGCGGGGGGTATAATCAGTCACATATCAGGAGCTGGACCGGCCACAAATGCCATAAGCCTCATTTCTCCAGTTACAAGACCAAGAGCTAGACTGGCCGCAACTGCTATAAACCAGATTTATCAACAGTCACAGATCAGGAGCTACACTGGTCACATCGTCTATAAGTCAGACAGTGAAAATACTGAAATAAAGTTGAAAATTACTTTAATAGTTGAGCAATGCTTTTTGCAGCTCAAAAAAGTGAATTCTTACATTTGTTATATTTTTGTATCATGTGTTCCCTATTTAATAAGGAAAAAAATCAATAATGAATTTCATAAAGTAAAATATGCATTGAATTTGAAATCGGGGCGTATAATGCTCTTTAGACACACAACTTATCTGGAGCTCTGAGTCACACTTATCAGG